>CM019149.1:218128528-218557460 GCA_009733165.1 Naja naja | reverse complement strand
AAAAATGACTAGGAAACAACGAGAAACACTTACTGTGTTTGTATGTTTGTGTATTCTAATTACCTGTGCATTTTAATTCATACTCTTACATGTACAAGTGCATTAATTATGAATAATTTCAAGAAAGTGTTCTACAGTTCCAATGTTTTAAAAATGATCTTAATTGTACATGTTCTTCATACCCACTCTGGATTTACACAATTTATAATCACACAAGTTCATCAATTTCTGGATAGGTACAATAATTGTCAAAAAGAAAAGCAATTGAGTAAAAGACATATTAATTGAGGCAGTGGTGGTTCAGTGTATTTACCAAGAAATGTTGAAAAACATAAAAGATAGTCTAGAAAGCTGCATAGATATGATCACAATATGAAATACAATGTCTAGTGGTTTTACTTAAATTTATACTTGCTCTGTGTATTTGCATGTTAAACTTAGCACTCTGAAGAGACCTGCAGTCTCTAGTTTCAATAAGTCTAGGAAATGAATCTAAGTAGGTGCTTTTGGGGTCAATGGACGGGACTTTTTATTTCTTGTACTACCTGGCCTTTTCCATCAAATGGAGGTTTTCTCTTCTGGATTCTCCCTGAGCAGTCTTCCTCTTCTTTCTGTGCACAGAAATATATTTGGGCAGACATGCAAATCATTTTGTTTTCAAATAAGGATACAAGTTGTTTGGCCTGCACATCAATGGATTTTTGTCTCGTCATTCATTCATGCAAATGCAAAGATGGAGCGTGACTTTTTATATTGTGTGTGCCTGGAAAACAGATGTGTCCTTTGCACGTAGCTAGTTATGATGGAACTCACTGTCAAACGGACTGTTTTATTAGTCATCCCAGGATTTGGGCATTGTTGTTCTTGCTGCTAACATGCAAACTGATAACCACTTAGGCGATTTGTGTAGACAGCTGTAAACCAATGGGATGCACATGGACGGTTTGGAAGTGTTTCAAAAGCCACTATCGGGTAAGCAGCCATGCCAGTTATAAATGGAAAACATTTTGTCCATTTAACTGGGTCATTAACTTCTTCCTGCCTATATTCTAAAATAGAATTTCAGGCCTTGGTCAAATACACATTCAACATTTTTAAGTGCCAAGTGACTTATTTCCTATCCCTATTTGAAGAAGTGAAAAGGAACACGCTATCGCTAAGGCTTTTCATAGAAGCTGCCTCTATACTATCACAGTTTAGTGACTTAAGGTCAGTGTCAAAATGAAGGTTAGAAAGCAGAACTGTAGTAAAATTATAAGAACAGGAAGTTGGAATTGATTTGAACTCCTTCTCAATCACTCAGGGTGTACACAAGAAAAAGGCTTTTTCTTTCTTTCTTCTTTACAGGTTATTATCCACAATGTTCCAGGAAAGTACCTAGCAGCATGGTTAATGTACTTGGTGCCAAGTGTGTGTGAAAGCAATAATCTTCTGTTTCTAACTTTCCTGCTGTTTAAGAATAAGAAGGCAAGCCCTGGCCTACACAGGACTGATATATCTTCTAGCTTTTCTTCAGTTAGCAGGATATTGCTTCTTCTTTTCTTTCTCCCTCCTCCATGCAGCTACTGTTCTTCAATGACACATCCGGGTTGTCATCTCTTTCTGGAAAATAAAGGAAGGTATGAAACATCAATAACCATCAATGTAGCAGACTATAAATACATACACTCTTCTACTTTTCTCTTCAAATTCCACAGCAGGCTTGTTAAATTTCCAAAATTTTCACCCCTGTTTATTCTCTCTAATGTTCAAGACCAATATGCATGGATGGCAATCATTTCTTCTGGAAGACACACCTTGCCTAAAAAGCTGTGGAAAATGCAAACTCCTCCTTCCATTTTGTCTAGAAGAACATATAAACACTTGGGAATGAGCAAATCTTTTTTGAGATAATTGTGATTCGGAGGGAAGGTATCAGTAGGAGGAAGAGCTTAACCCCATCTTTTGGATTGCAATTTCTTTCCAAGCTGGTCTTTCCCTCCACTCCCATTCCCAGCAGTCAGGCAGTTTGAGACCCATTGTTAGTCAAGAGAAAAAAAATGGGGAATTCAGAAGGGAAAAATACAGATGGACGATTCGGGCTGAATGTACATATAGTTACTTCTTCTATGCCAGTGATGGCTAACCCGTTCGTCATCGATGCTGAAAGTGTGCCGTGCCCATGCCTGCACTCATAATGCAATCGTGGTCGATAGCCCCACCCCTGCACATGCATGCGTGACACACCTGCACACACTGTGCACCTCTGTGCATCGTGTGCGATACCCGTGCCCTGCCCCATGTGCACATGTGCCTCCCACATGCTCCCCACCCCGCATGCGTGGCAGATACCCAACAATCAGCTGGCTGGTGGGAGGTGGGTGCATCTAATGGATCTGTTCGGTGCAGCTGCATGCTAGCAGAAATGGCTCTACATGCCACTTCCAGCGTGTGCCATAGGTTCACCATCATGGTTCTATGCTATAGATTTTCGTAGTGACAAAAGATACAACGAGAAGACCCCTATTATTGCCACAGAACAGTCTGCTAATATATCACACAATTGAAAGATTTGTTATAATATGGTATATATCCATATGTATTCAGTTGTGCTTGGCCTTCAAATTAAATACTTATCATAAAACCTTTGATTTCTAACCCAATTTTACTTCACCCAAAATTAGGACTATATCTGAATGGCAAACAGGGAAAAGAGGAGAATGTAATAGTTTGGGCTACAGTGGCTGAAATGAATTGCGTAGGCTTGCAAATGTTTGCAATTCCAAAACCGAAGCAAATTTTTCACCCTCCTTCTTTAAACAATTTAGTGCCTATAAAGGCCAAACAACAGATTAATTTCTTGGCAAGAGACACAAAGTTATTTATTGAATGTGAAACAAGCCCGCCCACCCTCACATTTCAAGGTCTAGTACTATACTGCAAAACGTCAACTTAATAGTTAGCCCATTTATTATGAAATCTAGACTGCTGGCTTTTTCATAACAGTAAGTCTGAGCTTTTAACCATGCAGAGAAATGAACAGATCGTTAAGTAAACATTAATGGAGAAATGCTAATTGTTTCACTTTAGTCAGATACTGCCTGGAAATTGAACTGAAGCTTATTTTTAATCCCTGGAATGCTACTATTGAGGCTTCATGGAGAATTGAGGCAAGTCTCCATACAAATCATAGGATAAGGTAGCTCCGACCCCATATAGTCTTTGTTGAAAAGATGTCAACTTAAGAATATATGCAGCAGAGTACAAGTTGCAAATCTTTTGCCATGGTTAAAACATACAGCAGGAATGGGAAATATTATCTCTCATGGCCAAAAGAAAAGGATGTTTGTATCAACTGAAGAATAAAGAATTTGCTCATATTTTTATTTCAGAATTACTTTCACAATCATTACATATATCATTGTGTGTGATATAGTAATTACTTGCCAGGCAACAAAAGTAGGCTATAACTAAAGTAAACACTGAAATTCTCAGGTCCAATTATTACAGACATTGTGGCCAAGCTAAAATTTGAATCAGGGACTTTCTTGAAATACAACTAATGTTCTTTAATTACAACACTATTTAGGCTGCTTTGGAGAACTGCTTAGTGAGCAGATTATTTATTTATTTATTTATTTATTTATTTATGGGACTTATATGCCCCCATCTCCAAGACTCGAGCTGCACAAATAAAAACAAGAACAACAATAAATAATTAAAAGCAGATTAGATTTGTAATTGTAATGGGGCTTATTTAGTTTGTAGGTTATGTTTTACATTTTATATACCATGTCATGCAAAGCCCTCTCCGTGCCTTCGTTTCCCCTGTAATCACAACGTATTTAATATCCTTTATTGTTAGTATTTTCATTCTAATACATGATATGAAATTTCTTAATGTAATTATGTAATGGCAACTCTTAAGCCGATCAAATGTCACATATCTACAATAAGTTTTGAAATATGGTAATTAGCATAAAAAGTACAAAGAAAGAAACACATATTTGATCTTCAACATCTTAATTCAACAGCCCGTGGCAGATTTTTCTTCCTTTTGTTTTTTTCTTCATAGAAAATTGGTCCTTGAAATGCTGGAGAATATGCCTGCCCATAGTTTCAAAGCCACTGCATTCCTTGCACAGCAGTTATGGAGAAGGTCCTAAATACCTCCTGTTACTAAGCTGGTTTACAGGTCCTTACAACCACAACTGAGCCCAAAATTTCTGTTGCTAAGTGAGACAGTTCTTAAGTGACTTCTGCCCGTTTACAACTGTTCCTCCCACAGTTGTTAAGTGAATCACTGCAGTTATTTAGTAACACAGTTGTTATGTGAATCTGGCTTCCCCGTTGACTTTGCTTGTCAGAAGGTTGCAAAATGTAGTCACATGACCCGGAATATTGCAACTGTCACAAATACATGCCAGTTGCCAAGCGGCCAAATTTTGATCACATGGCTATGGGGAGGCTGCAAGTTGTAAGCATATAAAATGATCGTAAGTCACTTTTTTCAAGGCCACTCTAACTTCGGTCACTAAACAAATGGTTGTAAGTCAAAGACTACCTATATGTGCACACTCTAAACATGATCAGAAGAGTGGGATATAATTCTTAAACCATGGAATGTCTATAAGTGAACAGCAGGCTCTCGTAAAGCTTTATTTTCCTGAAAGAAGAACTACAAGGAGGCCTAATGATAGTAGGCCAACAGCTCAGCAGTGAATAGAAATAATATTAGATCCAATCTCAAGACCAGATGGAGCATCCAACGCATTACTAAAACAGCAGCTCTATCATTGTACACGATACTGTGATTACTTGCCAGACAAGTAAGTAGGCTATAAATAAAATAAACTCAGAAATTCTCAGACTCAAATGTTTGCCTGGTGTAATTTAACAGATTTGTTCAGGCTGCCTGAACTTTCAGACTCAAATGTAAAGTTTCAAAGTACGGACTAAGTATAAACATTTAGTTTATATTCTCAGGCTCTCTGGAATGATAAAACGTCCACAAACAAGGGGATATTGTTTAAAGTTTTTCTCCTATCAAACACAATTACTCCTTGTTTCACAACTGTTCTGCAAATATGATTTAAATTACCGTAATTACAGATAACCAAGCAACCTTCAATCTGATACACTCTACAGAATGCAACATGCAATTTAAAGCTGATTGAGTTGAAAGTTAAAATACTCACACGAGGGGAATTTATTCTCTTTTCGCCATATTTCGGTTAAGATGATATGCAGAATTTTTTTTACACTAATATAAAAGAAATACTAATTTTTCTTGAGTTTGAAAATAAATTATTTGACTTTAATACAATCAGTTCAGTTCTGGAACAACTTGCCTATTTCACGACTAATTAAATTTAGTCACAGAGAGGTAAAAAGGATCCTAAGAATATTAACATCCGAAGTTAACAAAGGGAAGTAATGAGATCACATTCATTTTATCACTTGATGCAAAATGCTTGTACAGGCCCAGTACAGGTAGTCCTCAATTTACAACAGTTCATTTAGTGACCGTTCCAATGGCACTGAAAAAAGTGGCTTATGACCATTTTTCACACTTATTTATTTATTTATTTATTTATTTGAACTTATATGCGCCCCATCTCCAAAGACTCGGGCTCACAACTAAAACATAAGACAATAAATACTTAAAAACAATTAAATTGAGTTATAAGTCCAAATATAAGCACTATAAAACCTTTAAAAAAACCATCCCTCACCGGGTGTGTCACAACCGGGTTGGTCAAATAACCAATGACTGTTGCAGCATCCACATTGCCACATGATCAAAATTCAGGTGCTTGGCAACTGACTCATATTTATGACAGTTGCATTGCCCCAAGGTCATGTGATCACCTTTAATCTTCTGACAAGCAAACTCAATGGTGACACCAGACTCATTTAACAAACGGGTTACTAACTTAACATCTGCAGTAAATCACTTAACAATTGTAGCAAGAAAGGTCATAAAACGGGGCAAAACTCACTTAACAAATGTCTCAGCAGAAATTTGGGCTCAATTGTGGCCGTAAGTCAAGGACTATCTGTACATTCTGCTAAACAGAAATGAGGCAACAGAACACAAGAGCCAAACAAATATAATTACAGAAACTTAAAATACTTTAGCATTTTTTGTTACACAAGATACCGGATTTGTATAAGCTCCGTAAGGTATAAAATTACTTTATACTGTGAAAGACAATTGATCTGTCTAGTCCAGGATCTTGTTCTTACTACAAAGCTCTCTATCAGATGGAAATCCTATCAGTTTTGCTATCCACGATCCTTTAAGGATTATATTGCTGCATTCTAGATAATTGTCTTAGTTGTGAATTTGTAGCATCGGAGACCATGCTTAGCTGTAAAGAATTATATCACAATGTATAGTCCAGAGGCCAGGATGAGTTTGGCAAAACCAAAAGAAAAAAATCAATAAATATGGCAAAAATTACTTATATACACAAGCTGTTTTTTAAGGCAGCCATTAATGAATCTGATTTTCTTCATATTATGAAAACTTGCAAGACAGTTTAAAAACCTTTCCAAAATGTGTGATTTTTTTTTCTTATTAGAGAGTGCATGAACACACACAGAGCAGAAGAATCAGATAAATATAAGGAAGAAAAACAAAAATCTGAGGTTGTTGTTATTTTTAAACGCCTGGACAGAGATAAAATACTTACCAAAGGTTCTAGTTCCTTACGGTCTATGAGGTTGAGCTCTGTGACAAAATAATAAAAGTGCTTGTAACAGGTATTGACGTGGGCCTCAGCCCCCATGATTATGATGCGGTCGAAGTGATGGATGTAAACATGTACAAACACCCGAAATAGCCTGCACAGGATCTTTTTGCAGATCTGGAGGAAGTTTTTGGGGAATGGTACACCTGTGAATAGAGATGATTGACATTTTGTTAGCTGAAAGTATAATATTTTTCAGGATTTTTCTACTAAATGAGCCTATACGTATCCAAATTTTTTCCTAAGTGAATATACTGGCTCTGAATTGTTTGCACACGAAAGCTGAACAATACCTACGTGATATTTTCAGTGCTAGGGGAATATTGGTTTATTCTCACAGGAATCAATTAATTTCCTCTCTTCCTTCTTCCCTCCCACCCACTCTCTCATATGGCCACCATCTCATATAATATTGTATACCTTTTAATGCATAATAATAGTTTTTGCTGGTGGTGGTTGTTTTAAATCAGTTTCTTTTCAGAATGGTAACTATTTGGTTTGGCTTTCTGGGTATTGGTTATTTCTCCCTGTGATTTCAATTTCATGATAGTAACAACATTCACCACTGTAACAACTTGGTTCCTAAAATCTGCAACAATCCAAAGGAGTTTACTGCAACAGCATAGCATAAGCCTAAAACAGATATTTTGAAAACCACATTTATCTCACAATGTTTATAGACAACCCAATTTGACTAACTGAGTAGTAACATGAGCAAATCAACATCTCTATAATTAAATTTATCACCATAATTTCCATCATATTTCTTGGTAAACACTACAGAGGAGATGCCCCTTACTTCTTCTTTCAACAAATATTTTATTTTATTTGTATTTTTTATCCCGCCTTTCTTATTTATATAGATAATTCAAAGTGGTGAACATATCCAACACATCCTCTTCCTATTTCCCCAAAACAACAACAACCCTGTGAGGTTGGTTGAACTGAAAGAGAATGACTGACCCAAAGTCATCCAGTTGGCTTTCATGGTTAAGGTGAGACTTGAACTCATGGTCTCTAGCTTTCTAGCCTAATCACTAGATTAAACTGGCCCTCATATGCTGCAGCACAGGATAGAACTGGTTTAGAACTATCCAGACTGATTGAGACAAAATGAGTAAATGCTTTATTTATGCCACCTAAATCACATTGCTTCTGCAGTGCTAATCTCTTCACTTTCCTTTCACACAGAAACATTTATATGGAGGTAGGAGGAAATTACATGACCCATGATTTTGATCTTGTCTCCCTGATGGACAAACATAATCTGTATGGCACTGGTTTAATAGCTTTTCTCCAGAATAAATAAAGGTAAGGTACTGAAATATGCTGAGGTAAATATTAATTTTAGGCAATCAACATGTAGAAGCAGGATATCTTCTAGCTCCCTGAGCATTAAGTGAGCAGACACAGTGGTCTGATCTTTTCTAATTTAATTTGCCTATCAAATACTGTATGGAAAGCATCAAAATAAATAATAAAATATAAAGAATAGTTAAAAACCAGAAAGCACAATATAAGACCCATAAATAATATCATATAATACAGCAATAAATTGTTTTAGTAATTCAAATTCCAAAAGCCATTCATAATAGTGTTATCAGCTCCTGACTTATACATATGGGAGAAGTTGCTCCTTCAGGTTAGTAATGTTGAATCTGTTTTTCAGATTTATGTCAGATGACATAGGTGTTTTGCTAAGACTGCAATGGTGGCTCAAGAATTTTAGATTAAATTTAGGGTGCTCTGACATATAAATCTGAAAAAGAGATTGCAGATTACTTTGCAGGCCCAAGAAGGAACCTTACAGTCAACATTCTGAACCCAATGAACAGTATTATCTGTGTTTTTCTGAAGGGTAGTTCCACCAAAATATAATAATCCAGGAAGGAGGTAACCACTACATAGGCAATATAACCAGAATTGGCCTTTCTGGAAAGTGACACTGATGGCAAGTAATTCACAACTGTAACTATGCACTCCATGTTGGTTTGACATTTGAAGAACAGCACTGGATCGAAGAAAATCTGCCAAATCAAGTGTCAACTCGCAAAGCATTCCTGACCTGCTCTTGAGTTGTCATAGGCAAGGGGGATGGGGAATCAAATCTCGTAGCTGCATTGAGGAACTTTCAGTCAAAATAAAGCACATTCCAGCCAGCAATGTCAAGGTCATCTCCATGGAGACCCACAGTGGCTGGAGGGAGTGAGTTTACAACCCATGAAATTGCTTCATTGGGGAATGTGACTGATGACACATCCTGGGGAAGGGGGAAACAGGATCAGAGCCAAAGCGCAAACTAAGTGAGGTCAGAGTTGGCTTCATTTGGACCATGCGGACATGAAGCTCCTAATAAATAACTGAATGACTTTTGAAGCTTGGCCTGAGGCTCATGATTTAATTAGGGCATTGGTCAGAACCCTAAGACTAAGTAGGTTTGTTCAAGAGAAGAGAAGCTCTGTTAAGGGCAGATGTAGTCCCATTCATATGAATAACGTTTCCCCCAATTACCAAAGTCATGGTATCTTGTTTGAATTCAGTTTAAGCCTGTTATATATTTCATCCAGTTTGCAATACGGCCCAAGCAGCAATCCATCAAGGAAAAGAAACTCTGTGTCATCCACACAGAGGTGGCATCCAGCTTGACATCCCCTGCTGACTCTATGCAGTGGCTTCATATTGAAAAGCAGAGCGGACTATCAATTTGATATCTTCCCTCAATTTAGGAGTGGAATTATGACAAAATTATGCCTTCAGGCTCAATTCTCTTAACTGGACAGAAGGATATTGTAATTGATTGTAAAAACATTGCCAGAAGATCCCAGAGGTTTCTTTTGTCTTTCTGATGATTAAAAATAAAAATGTAGATTGGGTAATTCATAAAGATAGTGATTAAAAACCTTCAAAATGAAGTTTTTCATCCCAAAGGCTATGTTGGACTAATGCACATACAGTATGTCCCATCTCATGTAGCCAAAAGTCAAGAAAGAATGACCAACAGATCCTAGAACGAAGGCAATTAAGCAAAGTTTTAGTTATAAAAATACTAATAAAAGCAATACTGGTAGTCTGCAGGTTATGACCCAATTGAATCCAACATTTATGTTGCTAATCTGTTTAGTGAGTTTGCCCCATTTTATGATCTTTCTTGCCATAGTTGTAAAGTGAATCTGGCTTCCCCACTGACTTTGCTTGTCAGAAGGTTGCAAAAGATGATCACACGATCCTAGGACACTGCAACCATCATAAATACGAACCAGTTGTCAAGCACCTGAATTTTGATCATGTGACCATGAGGATGCTGCAATGGTCATAAGTGTGAAAAATGGTCAGATGTCATTTTTTTCAGTGCTGTTGTGACTTTGAACAGTCACTAAATGAACTGTTGTAAGTCAAGGACTACCTGTATACTCAGACAGGGGAGCTGTGGCATGACTAATATTCATATTTGGGGTTTTTAATATATACCTTAATAGCCCTGGGGTTTCCCCTCCCATCTGGCACATAGAACCAACCTCAGGGTTATAGATCACAATTTGGCATTTAGCTTTTTATATCAGCAAAAACATGTGGGAATTGAGGAAGTAATACTTGCTCCCTATGTTGAGTAAAGGAAATTGATTAGGGGGAACAGGAAGATGGTTACATAACTAGCTAGAGGAAGAGGTCAATTAAGTTGTTAGAATGAGACTTGTGATCTAGTTAGTGAGTGGAAAGGCTAAAAGGGGCCAGCCACAAGCTCATTATCGGTACTTTGCAGCATGGGTCAAAGAGTCAGCATGCGAGTTCCTTGGGGAAAACAGGAAAGCAGCAAGAAGAGGTTAGGTTGGCCATACAAGAGTTCATGGGCAGAATTGTGTATCGGAGTTGTAATCCAATATGCTTAGAAATCAGTCTTTAAACACCACACCACAGTGTTCCCACAGAAAGTAGGTAACAATTTTTTTTTTAACATGGTCTTCTTATTGTGTAAATAGGGTTATTTCAGATACCGTGTTTCCCTGAAAATAAGACTGGGTCTTATATTAATTTTTGCTCCATAAGACGCATTAGAGCTTATTTTCCAGTTCGGTCTTATTTTCAGGGAAATACGGTACTAAATGTGTCTGTCTGGCTGATGGTCTTAACTGGGTTTGAAGTCTATAGATACCCTGAGGATACAGATAAACCTCCAAGTCTTTCAACACTCTAAATAGATGCAAATGACCAGTTGTCTGCAAGGAGTATAAATCCTTCCATTCCCCACTATCCTGTCAGAGCTGAAGAAGCTTCTTGGATAAGAAGCGAAATATCTTCAAAGAAAAAACAAGAAAGCCCAGTTGCCACCTGAAAAAGCACCTTTGGGTTAACTGAGTTTGATTTGGGGGGTTGGGCTTATATTATGAGCATCCTGAAAAAAAGCAAGCTAGGGCTTATTTTCCAGTTGGGTCTTATTTTCGGGGGAACACGATAAATTGCTTTCTGCCTCTTATATCATGATCCTGAGAAGCTGTAACAACAGAAATATGAGCAAGAACACAAGACAATGGACTCTGCTTAGGAACTGTTGATTTCACTTTAAGATACTTATTTCATACTTTTCAAAAATCAGTAATATAGAAAAGTGTCATTCAATGAAGATTTATATGATGAGGAGCCGATACGATGGTTCCGCCCCAGGCGCCTGATGGACCCGGAGAGGTTTCAGATGGCCCTGGGGTTCTTGCCCACCTCCCTTGACCACAGCCCGGCCGAGACCTTGGCGGCCGCCTGGCAACAGGCGGCCTTGGCGGCGCTCGACCGGGTTGTCCCCTTGCAGCCTCTCCCTCGCCGCAGACCTCGTTTGGCTCCTTGGTTTTCAGAGGAGCTTGGGGATGAAGCGGTGGAGGAGATGCCTGGAGAGCAGGTGGAGGACTAGTCGTTCCGAGTCTGACCGTGTCCAGCTAAGAGCCTATATTAGGACTTACCTGGAAGCAATTAGAGCAGCGAGATGTGCTTACTTCTCCGCTCTGATTAGCAGATGATCGCCCTCGGCCCTGTTTAGGGTCACTCGCTCCCTCCTGCATTTGGAGGAGAGGGGGACCCTCTGCGGGCAGAGCAGAGGAATTTAGTTTACATCTGGCAGATAAGATCGCTCAGATTCGGGCCAGCTTGGACTCCGACTGGCAGGGTTTGGATGATGGAGAGGCGATGAGTCTTGTGGATCCTATCTGGGCTGAGTTTGACCCTATCTCCCTGGATGAAGTGGACAGGATCATGCGGAGGCTGTCTTCCACCACGTGTTTATTGGACCCGTGTCCTTCCTGGTTGGTTTATGCCTCCAGGGAGGTTACACGCGGTTGGCTCCAGGCAGTTGTCAACGTCTCTTTGAGTGAGGGGTTTTTTCCCGCCACCTTGAAAGAGGCGGTGGTGAGACCCCTCCTCAAGAAGCCTGCTCTGGACCCAACCGTTTTGAGCAACTATCGTCCAGTCTCCAACCTCCCCTTTTAGCGAAGGTTGTTGAGAGCGTGGTGGTTCAGCAGCTTCTGCTGTTCCTGGAGGAAACTGATTATCTCGACCTGTACCAATCGGGTTTCAGGCCCGGACACAGCACCGAGACAGCATTGGTCGCACTGGTGGATGATCTCTGGAGGGCTCGGGACAGGGGCTTTTCCTCTGTCCTGGTCCTTTTAGATCTCTCAGTGGCTTTCGATACCATCGACTATGGTATCCTGCGGCGGCTCTGGGGGTTGGGAGTGGGGGGCACCGTTTTACGGTGGTTCTCCTCTTACCTTTCAGACCGCTTGCAGTCGGTGTTGGCAGGAGAGCAGAGATCGTCCCCGAGGCCCCTCACTTGTGGGGTGCCCCAGGGGTCGGTTCTCTCACCTCTCCTGTTTAATATCTACATGAAACCGCTGGGTGAGATCATTCGTGGTTTTGGGGTTAGGTATCATCAATATGCAGATGATACCCAGTTGTATATCTCCACCCCAGACCAGATCAGTGATGCTCTCTCGGTGATGTCCCGGTGCCTGGAGGCGGTGCAGGCCTGGATGGGGAGTAACACACTCTGGCTCAACCCGGCCAAGACTGCGTGGCTGTTCTTACCGGCATCTCGGTGTTCAGTGGATGTGCCATCTTTGGTCATGGGGGAGGTGTTACCCCGTGGATAGGGCGAGGAATCTGGGCGTCCTCCTGGATGCACAGCTCAATCTGGAGGAGCAAGTGGGAGCTGTGGCCAGGGGGGCTTTTGCCCAGGTTCGGCTGGTTCGCCAGCTCCGCCCTTACCTGAACTGAGATGCCCTTCGAACGGTCACCCATACGCTCGTCACTTCCAGAATCGACTACTGCAACGCTCTCTACACGGGGCTACCCTTGCGGATTACTTGGAGGTTGCAGCTGGTACAGAATGCGCGGCGGCTGTGATGGGGGTATCCTGATACTCCCATGTTACACCCCTCCTGCGCAGCTTGCATTGGTTGCCGGTTGCCTTCCGGGTTTCCTTCTAGGTGTTAGTAACAACTTATAAAGCCCTAAATGGCTTGGGTCCAGGGTACTTGCGGGAACGTCTCCTGCCAGTATCACATTCCGATCGCCCCGTGCACTCCCACAGGAGGGGCCTCCTGGGAATACCGTTGGTCAGGCATTATCGGCTGGCGGTTCCCAGGGCTAGGGCCTTTTCTGTGGGAGCGCGCCCTGGAATCAGCTCCCGGATCTTCATTTGGCCCCTGATCTCCGCTCCTTTCGTCGAGACCTGAAGACTTGGCTGTTTCAGCAGGCTGGCATGGATTGACCTGGGGGGCGGGTTGTCTTAATAGTATTGTTTATTATTGTAATTTTAATTGTTTTTAATGTTTCTTGTAATTTATAGACTTGTCTTTATTTAATATCTTTTTATTGTAAATATATTTCTTTTTATATGTTCGCCGCCCTGAGTCCTGTGGGAGAAGGGCATAATCTAATAATAAAATAATAATAATAATAATAATAATAATAATAATAATAATAATAATATATACAGGTAGTCCTCAACTTACAACAGTTCATTTAGTGGTGGTTCAAAGTTACAACAATACTGAAAAATATGGCATGACTATTTTCACACTTATGGCCATTGCTACATCCCCCTGGTCACATGATCAAAATTCAGATGCTTGGCAACTGACTTATATTTATAACGGTTGCAGTGTCCAAGAGTCACGTGATCATCTTTTGCGACCTTCTGATAAGCAAATGGGAAAGCCAGATTCACTTAACAAGTCTGTCACTAACTTAGTAACTGCAGTAATTCACTTGACAACTATGGCAAGAAAAGTCGTAAAATGGAGGCAAAACTTAACAAATGTCTCACTCAGCAACAGAAATTTTGGGCTCAATTGTGGTTGTAGATCGAGGACTTTAAACTGGCTTTAGAAAAAGCTGAGGAACATGAGACATTATTGTTGATTCATTCTGGGTAATCGAGAAAGCTTAAACAATGCCAAAAAAAGGTCCCTGTATACTTAATAGATTGTAGAAAGAGCCTGTGATCAGAAAAATAGGAATCCCAAAACATCTCACTGTCCTGATGAGGAACCTATGTCCAGGTCGACCTTGGGTTGTGACTAGCCTTTCTAGTTAGGAACAGATTATCATGGAGAAAAATCTATGTGGTTGCTGACACTAATTTGATACCACACTATCAATGCATAGTAATTTTTGGTATGGCTTAAAATCTTGAAAACTAGCAAATAGAATTCATCAACGTTAATTTGGATAAACATTTGCATAAAAAAATACAAAATCCAATATTTTGTATTCAATTAGAAGCCAATTCTTTCTTGAGTTGACCTCAGTTTATGACAGCTTCATACTGTACATCCATGTAAACAGTAGCAATATCACTTATATACTGCTTTACAGTGCTTTACAGCCCTCTCTAAGCAGTTTACAAAGTTAGTAAGTATTGCCCCAACAATCTACTTTCCTTGTTAATTAAAAAAAAAAAAAAGATCGACTCTGCCTTTTTCCAAGCTCTCTGTATGTCTAAATTAGACCTGAAATTTCTTCTGATCTCCTACCAAAGTCCAACCTTTTAGATTTTTGAAAACTGCCAAAATTGGTTAGATTCTTCCACCTAGCAGGAGCCGGCATGCAATTACATTATTCAAATTTAAAAAAAAAGACTGATGTGAGTCAGTCTGAAATGGTTGTATAACAGAATTCACTTTAATACTGATCTTACCTGTAATTTTTATGGTTAGAAGTAAGTCAAACAGAAAGCTTAAGAAATTTTCAACAGTCTACATTTGGAAGAAAACTACCCTTTTAAAGTATTTCATATTATGGCCTTTCTTTTTCTGTACTAAAAATCCATGCTGGTCCACAGCCTACACACATGCCATATATTCTGCTTTCCCAATGCGCTACAGGGGGAAAATGATATTTAAATGATTTTGCTTATAAAGAAAGAAACATCTAACATATTGTAAAAGAAGAAATAATTCTACAGGCAGGCACTGGGGAGCAGACAATTAAAGCATTAAATGAGCTCACAAAGCTGTAATTATTAAGGAAGAAATAAAAAGTGGATTTGGGGAAAATTGTGCTAGTAGCTACTTGCTAAAATAGAGCAAAGGAATGTATTACTGGATGAATGATTTGGCTCTGATTCAAGCAGTGTTACCAATTCATCTCCTGAATAAGGGAGTATAATAGAACAAACTCCTCAAACTGGAGTTTACAGTATGAAGCTCTAGGTTAGGTCCTTTTAAATTGCCATTTATATTTACAAATAGCCCGCAATTATATTTACAAGCAGTCCACCTATGCATTTCTGAGTTTTACAACTCTATTTTCTTGCAAAAATAATGGGTGGGCCTGGAAGGATCCTAAAGGTTATCTTCATCTGAAGAACACAATAATCCTTATAAAACATCTATATAACTAAAGCAGCTTGTTCCATAAACAACTTTCTGTTGTGCAGGACGGGACTGTAATTCCCATTATTCCATTCATTACTATAGCATCTGGAAATCATAGGGACAAATGACTTCCTTCCATGAAGGAGGACTGAACTGACCACCTAATTTCAATTATCATATGGAGTGCTCAACAATCCAGAAAGTAAGTAGAAAGCCAAGTTGAAGTGTTTCATAAATGTCTAAAGTTTGAGGCATGATATATACCGTGGAAGCTGAATTAATCATTTCCATCAAGGAAATATTGAAGGACCTCAGGATCCATGTAAAAGCAGCTTTCATGGGAAGCACTTCACACACACTGATAGTCAGGATGGCTTGTTTGCAGGGTATCTTGTGAGATGTGGTTTTAATATAGCAAAAATTTACAACTTCAGTTGGCTTGGACCTCATCAGGTTTTGAGCTATATATTGAAGGCTGCTGGGATTTTTAAGGCTTATGGCACAGATTTTAAAGACAAAAATATGTGCCTTAAGCATTTGCAAGGCTTTAGTCATCCATTTGGCTTCTTAAAACCTCTAAGCACTATAAATCTACCAATCAGCCAAAATGATTGGCTCTTAGGGAGGTGCTGCAGTTCACAAAGGAGTCTGATGAGCTGCATTTTTGCATTTTTCACTGAGTGATTTTCAACTGGGCTCTGTGGAACTCCCAGTAGATAATCTGTCACAAAGTCTTCCCAAATTTGTCCAGTAGAGAACACTAACTACCTCTAATTCACCATTGCATTCTACCAATGTTTATTTAGCAGTCCACAATTGGAAAAGTTTGAGAAAACACTCATCAAGAAGTAACCAGGTTGGGGAAAACTGTTTCATACATTAGTTTTACACACAGAGACGTAACGCTCTGTGCTTAGCACTCTATTCAATAATCAACATAGGAGATGGCATTTCTACTTTATTTTCTCTTCAAAACAGTCAAAGGAGAAAAGTAGAGAAGAAAAAGGAAAACAGACTCTCCTGATGAGAGATTACACCAGAGGTCTCCAAACTTGGCAACTTTAAGACTTTTGGACTTCAGTGCTATGCTGGCTGGAGAATTCTGGGAGTTGAAGTCCACCAGTCTTAAAGTTGCCAAGTTTGGGGACCCCTGGATTACACCATTGCAGAATTAGTTTGGAAACAAAGTTAAGCTGACATTGCAAAGTTGAATATGCAAGATTGACGAAAACCCAAATGCAATTGGTGAATTTCAAGAATGGAAGCTAACATATTCTCTTCCCTTTTTGATAAGCCACAGTTTGAAAAGGACTCCTTATAGCTGCCCCTTGGAAACCTTCTGCCCCGAAAAGCAATTAAGAATTTTCAATTTATCTCAGCATTCAATTTATCTTATCTGTGTCCTGAATGCCAAAACAAACAACTCCAGTGATGCAGGACTCAGTTTCTCCTAAAATAACATAACAGCTGCAAATGGTTAGATAAATTGGACTACCTATTAATTATCTGCAACTTTCCAGATGTTGAAGCTTTTGCAATGGTCCAGTTGAGAGAAAAAAAAAAAAGGAAAACAGACTGGTGTTGTAATATAATCTGTGTACACACACCATTCTGTTTCATATGAACATTATTATGACTAGCAGAATTTTGTCTCCTCAATACTGTTCAAATTAATCTAGCTGCTAGCACATGATTGCTTCATAATGCATATAAAGGTTTTCCCCATCCAGTCGTGTCTGACTCTAGGGGGCAGTGCTGATCTCCATTTCTTAGCTGCAGGAGCCAGGATTATCGGAAGACATTTCTGTGGTCATGTGGTCAGCTATGCTGAGGTGCACAGAATGCTATATATTCAAACAGAATTGTGGACTAACATCTCTGGAAGATAGCAAGTCGAAAAAGGCCATTTTACCAAATTTCAGCATATCTGAAGGGAACTAAATTCAGATTTCTTGTACCGTAGCCTAAACAGAAAGAAATGGTATGTCAAATATAACAAAAGGCATCATTTATTTCATAACCGTAGGGCGAGCCATCTAACGAATCCTGATGGTGAAAAAAACTGTCGGGAGCTACAGGTATGGGGTGTAAATATCAAACCTGGGTCTGCAAATGCAACAAATTATTCTAGCTCTATTCCGGCCAAAGAAACCACAACCTGCTTCTAGGAAGGCTGAGCTAAAACTGGGGACGCTAAGGAGGAGTCTCATGAAGGAGGAGGAGCGTCCTCAAGATTAAACCCAGCCTAACTAGAAGAGACTGAAGCACCTCCCAATCCTGGATGCTCTGAGCAGCTCATGGGAGAACATCTTGCTCTCGTGAGTACTTTGAATTTGACATTTTAATGTTTTCTACAGTTTTTAATCCTTCCTACTATTTTTATTGTTTTTATTTTGAATTTTTTTAATTAAAAAAAAATAAATTGTAGTTTTTCTGGATTGCAAGCTGCCCAAAGTCATTTACTGAGATGGGCGGCTAAGGAAATCGAACAAATAAATAAATAAATAAAATAGGGGGAGGAAGGAGTATGAGTTATGTTCACCATCTTGAATTATTTATAAAATAACAAAGGCAGGATACAAATAATACATTCTCAGAAAGGGAAAAGGGAAAATTCCATACCTTTGTTGGACCATCACACTGGTATAAAAAGCCAATAACATAATCTGAATAACACAATCTGAAAGAATAGATGATCCATCAGAATAACCAGGGGTAATCTCAGTATATCATCTTCTCTAAAGTCAATATACTTCCTTTCTTTCTTCAAGCTACTTGCTTGAAACCAAGTAGCCACCACTTTCTTGATATCTTATCTAAACATGGGAGGTTAAAAATCTGTCTATAACTGCCCATTTCCAAAATATCAAATGCAGAGAAAAACGTGTGAATCAAAAATGATCTGCCCTTCCTAAAAGATGCTGTTTAATTAGATTAGATTAATTGGATTTCTATACCGCCCCATCTCCCTAAGGACTCGGGGTGGCGTACAATCATAAAACAATACAAATACTATACAATTAAAAAGAGAATTAAACATGAAACCCAATAATCAAATTAAAACAATAAACAATTCATTAAAACCAATTCATTAACCCCCCCCCTCAGTCCAGGTTGGTGAGTTGGAACAACCAAGTTTCAGGCCCTGATGGAAGGACCGGAGGTCAGGGGCCATCCGAAGCTCCAGGAGCAGCTGATTCCATACGGTGGGTGCTCCCACAGAGAAGGCCCTACCCCTAGGGATCACCAGCTGACACTGTCTGGCCGACGGCACCCCAAGGAGGTCCTGCACGGGACGCTGGGAAGCCATTACTGGCAGCAGGGTCTCCCGCAAGTACCCCGGTCCTAAGCTATGTAGGACTTTATAGGTCAACACCAGCACCTTGAATCTCACCCGGAGGGCAACTGGTAACCAGTGCAGCTCGCACAGGAGGGGTGTAACATGGGAGTATCGGGACACCCCCATCAACCCGTGCCGCTGCATTCTGGACAAGTTGAAGCCTCTGGGTGGTCCTCAAGGGCAGCCCCATGTAAAGAGCATTGCAGTAGTCCAGCCGGGAAGTAATGAGCGCATGAGTGACCGTGCGCAGGGCATCTCGATCCAGATAGGGGCAAATGCCCTCCTGGTCACGGCCCCCACCTGCTCCTCCAAACTGAGCCGTTCATCCAGGAGGACGCCCAAGTTGCGTGCCCTATCTATGGGGGGCAACACCTCCCCCCCCCATAGCTAAAGGTGAAATATCCTGGATGACTCAAGATGCCGGTACATACAACCACTCGGTCTTAGCCGGATTGAGCCGGAGCCTGTTCCTCCCCATCCAGACCCTAATTGTAATTAGTTACAATTAGGGGTGGGATTCTACCAGTTTGCACCTATTCTCTAGTTAACATTCTAAGCAGTTTGGAGAACCGGTTGTTAGAAGAAATTACTGGCCTAATCCTGTAAGAAAGGCAGGAAGGAAACATTCTGGTGTTGCTCACAGAAACTGCCTCTCCGTTAACCCTTATTACATTCTTGACAGGACTAGATTTCCTGTCTCAGGAACGTCTCTGGAGTTTTTTCCCCCTTCTTTGCTGGCACTTTGCTTGTGTGGAGTGATCATTCAAAGTTACAATGGCACTGAAAAAAGTGACTTATGACCATTTTTCACACTTACGACTGTTGCAACATCTCCACAGTCATGACAGGCCAGGTGAGGAGATGCATGCCTCAATTTGAGTGATATTGAGTTGGCCACACCCAGCCAATAACATGACCACCAAGCCACATCCACCCAGTCACATGACCACCAAGCCATGCCCACCACCTAAGCCACACCCACAGAACCGGTTGTTAAAAAATTTGAATCAACCCCTACAATACTCCCTTCATTACCAATTAACCTCTGAAAAACACTACTGGGAATGTTATACCTTCACAAAATGCAAGCTTCATGTCCCTGATATGCATGAATAGCTGTAGTTTACCTCACAGGAACCCATAATGTCACTTTTGCCTATTACATCATGTGATGTAGTTACCTTGCCCATTATGTAACTTGATCCTACCATTTTAGGTTTTACTAATCAAATCACCTTAAAATGCTACACCCTGACAACAAGAAAAAATGAGGGTATTAAGGTGGTATAAATGAAAGCTTACTTCTGAAGGGATACTGTGTCTTCTTATTTCCTAGCAAAAAATGTCACACATTTTTTCTTTAAAATGTCTTTTTTGTTTTGAGCATTTATTATCTGTTAACTAAAACATGTAATTGCTTTTTGTGGATTTTACACAAATGTTACACAGTCAGTTGTAATACATACCACTGTTACAAAGGACAGAATATGAAACAACTTTAGAACACAACTTTGGAGGAAGGCAGCAATCGTTCTACTTATATGTGTTTATTGCTTTAAATCAGATGTTCAGGGGGCATTTTGGTTATGGCCTATATTAAGCCAGATGCATGTCAGATTTTGATACCTGGAATGGAGTTACAGCACTACAGAGCAAATAGCTTTGTGTGTGTGTGTGTGTGTACACATACGAACACAGATATGTATGTATGTATGTATGTATGTATGTATGTATGGCAGTGGGGTTGACAGAGGAAGGCAGAATGAGCACGTCATATCTAGAAGGCTGTATGTGCTAAGGGAAACTAATAAACAGGCAATCATGAACAAAACCTCTCAAATTTTACATAAAGAAATCAGATGCCCAGAGGATAGCTGAAAAAGGGAAAAATATTAGACACTCTAACAACCAACAGGGATTCTTAAAGCTGCCACTCTCAACCATCTTTTTGGAATTTAATCTGAAGCATTATACAGACTGATTTAGCATATATTTACAAACTATTAGCAAAAATAAGTGGATCATTCAGTTAGCAGGTATTTCAGAGAGAATATATTCCTCAGTGGCTTACTTAAGGATCTCCTTAAATGAGATTTGTGCAGCCTAGCAAATCAGATTTCAAAACTGACAGGTGAAATACAATTACTTGTAAGATGCTTATCTCTTGGATTTTACATCTGTAAGTAAATGTTCCAAAAAGTACTATTCAGAATCATCTACTTATAGCTAAATATAACATTATACAGGCATGTTGAATAATGCAATATGTCCAAATTTTTGTTCAATTATTCTCCCACAATACCAGTATATTACAATAACATAATTACCTGTGGAGGCATAATGGGTTCTAATGAACAATAGACTGTTGTTGCAAATAATTTTGTAACCAGTTGCTTTAATACAAAAGTACAACATTCTTGTGTAGCACAGCTTGCCAAGAGATGTCAGGTCAAACAAACATGAGTGGGTACTCTTATAAAGTTTCCATTGTTCAATTACTATAAAATTACATTCCTAATGTGCATTACATTAGCATTACATTCCTAATGTGCACATTGCGTCATTGTCCCCAATCACTCTCTGAGATGTAAAACAATTATTTTCCCATTTATTTTTCATCTAGTTACAGATATTCACAGATACTAGGACAATACTAAAAGCCACAGTAATATTGATCAGACTGGGTAGATGGAAATGAAGAGTTTGGAATGAATTATGGGCTATATTGAAATTCAAAACTGTCCCTCTCCACACTACACCCATCTTTCTTCCTCTCCCTTATTTATACCAGAGTGTACCAAAAGTCAAGTCCACAATTTAAATTACATTGAATGTTCAAATCGGTTGCCATTTTCTTCCAAACACTTTCTTACTCATTTGATGCAAGATTTATGAACATTCCTAAAGGCAATAATGTTTTATCTGAAGTAAATAAATGAATAATTACATAAGATATTGTAGTTGGACTATGGGACCTTTTGATACACCCTAAATATATAATTTGCATGTTCCTGAATTGTTTCAGAATCACAATAGTTCATTTCAACATAGAAAAAATATGTTCCTAGTAAGAAATGAAAATTAATTCACATTCCCACATAATATATAATTATATATAATAATATATAGGAGCAATGCAAATTGTAGTCAACGTTCAAAAATAATTACAATATATAATTTTCCCTTTTTATATAATCTGGCAGGTGTTTCCAGGGATTTTCTTCCATTCATTTCACTATCCAATAATTTCTTTAAAAAACCCTCTAGCTTGACAAAGAGTATTTCAAGAATCATCATTCACTTTGAACATCATCAAAGAGCACACAAGATTAAAAACTCTAGCATAATCCCTGCAGTAAATTGCAATCTGAGTAAATACAATCAGTCACCTCATTAACGACTCCTTCATCCCTGTTCTCCGCAAAGCATTTGTAAAACAAGCGTGTGGATTATTAAGTGTGCTTGGGGTGCCTAGGGGTTGACCCTGGAGGGCCTAGTGTAGGCACAACCCCACATTCCTCAAGCTTCCCAAGGCCTCCCCTCACCCTGTGAGAAAATTGCAAACAAAAATGGATCCCGCGTACAAAGCATCTAAAAAATAAGGCTATGATAAATTTAAGTCTGCTTAAAATGATACAGAGCTTCAGTTATGCAACTGTTCTTAAGCAATAGCATGCATCAGAGGTGGTATTCAGCAGGTTCTAACCAGTTCTGGAGAACCAGTAGCGGAAATTTTGAGTAGTTCAGAGAACCAGCAAATTATCACCTCTGACTGGAGATTTTACAGTATCCTTCCCCTGCCACGCCCATCAAGCCATGCTCACAGAACTGGTAGTAAAAAAAGTTGAATCCCGCCACTGGCATACACACACACACACACAAATATTAAACAAATTTAATTTCCTTAAAATGCTTCTTGGCAGTTTATTCTATTTAAGTGATTTACTCAATTGAGGCATTTGTTATTTGGATTATTCATCCTTATGTTTTGCTGTTTCTAGAGTTCCTTGTCAATTAATAGAATACAGCAAAAATTCTTTGGAACATGTTGGCAAACCACCACAAAATATCATCTGCACCAGGGTGGCTTTGATTTAAATCAAGTTAATTTAAATCACGATTTAAATCATGATTTAAATCACAATAAAAAGTCTTGATTTTAATCAACTCAATTTAAATCATAATTTTTAAAGGGCAACTGTCATCTCTGTCCTGCAGTAGCTCCTCCTCTGACCCACTATTGACTCACGGACAGTCCCAATATTGCAGAATATACAGCCTCTTGCTACATAACTAAGCTCCATTTCATGCTGAATAAACTAAGTTATTGATGTATCTTAAATAGAAAACTATCTTTTGAAATATTTTTTTACTGCAAAAGCATTTTATTAAAACAAATTTGATAAAAATGAAAAAAATCAGATTTAAATAAAAAAATCAGATTTAAAAAAAACACATCAATTTTTATCCACCCTGATCTGCACCGGAAGGAAATTTGAAAAACGAGGGGTTATGACAACTGTTCTGCATCTACTTGCTAAGAGAGGTAGATTGTCTTATCTATTTGCACAATAAAAATGAAAGCTTTTTTCAAGGGCTGAGCAAACATGTGCCAGTAATAAAAAGCAACCGTCAACTAGCATCTTCTAACTGCTGATTTTTCTTCTCTCCCTTTTTAAATTTAAGTCATAAAATTCAGCTGTCTATAAGTATGATTAATAAATAAATAAACTCTGCACTAATATTAATACTTGCCATAGATGCATAGGACTTGCTTTCTTTTTATAGTTAATTTGAGAACAGAAATTCTGCTGTGCCAATAATATTCCTATTGCAAAATCTGAGAGACCAAAAAAACAAACAGAGGAAGAAATGGAGGAGCAGGGATCAAGATGGCGAGCTGTGCATATACACACACATATTCCCTAAGTGATCCCAGATTTTTAAAAATTTTATCCTATTTTTATTTTGTTTTAATTTATTGTACTTCATTTTCTAACCCCTTCTCAATGAACGCAGCTGAACTAACTACGCAGATTAATTTTTAATAGTGAGCATTTCTAACCATCATAGGGTCCATGCCAGAGAATGGCTTCTGTTCAGCCATCAGTAATTACTGCTCCAAAATTAATGCCATGGAAACTGACAGACTCTCAAAATTGGTTCTGATAGAACAAACAAAATCTCAATTAAATGCCTTTTGGATTACACATTTGGCAAATTACATTAAGAGCTGTGGCCTCCCTGTATTTTAGACAACTGAAGAAAAAGTGTAAAAGATTGCTGCACAAGAAATCCTGGATAGAGCATGCCTGGTCAGAATTCAAAAATCACATACAACACTTTATTAGAATAAACCAGTTCAGTTGAGATTTAACTATGAGTCCAATTGGGATACTCTGTAGGAGTTATCCTTTTCATTTTATCTGTCTCTTGTACAGGTAGTTCCAGGGGTGGGATTCAACCGGTGTTATTAGCAGTTTTGTGATTACATTTTGCACGTGTATGCGTGTGTAATAAACCTAAAGCTGTGCTGCCTGGACAGCTGATAAGCGCTGCGCGTGGGTGCACAGCATTTGAAAAACGTCTTTTTTACTGGTTTTTCAACCTCAGCTGTGCTGCGCAAAGCAGCTGAGGTTGAAAAAGCAGAAAATAAAGGTCAGGTAAGAGCCCAGGCGGGCAGGTGGGCCAAACAGCAGCAGACACAGAACTGGTTCGGTGTCTGCTGCTCTTCAGAGCTACTGGTTCTATAGAGCCGGGCAGAACCGGTAGCATCCCACCCCTGGGTAGTTCTCAACTAACAACAGTTTGTTTAATGACCATTCGAAATTACAACAGCATTGAAAAAAGTGAGTTATGACTGTTTTTCACACAATCGTTGCAGTATCCTCCTTGGTCATATGATCAAAATTCAGACATTTGGCAACTGACTCATATTTATGACGGTTGCAATGTCCCGGGGTTATGTGATCAACCTTTTGCAAGCTTTTGCCAGGCAAAGTCAACAGGGGAGGCCAGTTTCACTTAACAACCGTGTTACTAACTTAACAACTGTAGTGATTCACTTTACGACTGTGGCAAAAAAAGGTTGTAAAATGAGGGAAAACTCATTTAACAAATGTCTCACTGATAGTCCTCGACTTACGACCACAATTGAGGACAAAATTTCGGTTGCTGAAATTTTGGGATCAATTGTGGTCGTAAGTCGAGGTCTATCAGTATTCCACTTTTACATATGGTTTTATTGTCTAATGTTTTGTGTTTTATTCTGTATTTTGATACGGCCTAATCAACAATATTATTCATTAGTATTAACTATCCAACAGTTATTGTTGGGGATGGGGAGATAATAGCAAGAAAAAGGAGAGCCAAATTAAGAGTAAAACAAAAAAAAATTAAGAGCAAACCTTTTGGAATATGTACTTTGTCCTGGCAGACCTCAAAAGACACAACTGCCTGAACCTAATTCTGTTCCCACTGCAGAGCAAATCATTAAAATGGATCACTGGGACATAACATCACCTGAAATACAATCCATCCTTGCCATTCTACTTTATCTACCCATAAAATGACTATGTATCTTTTATATGTAAAGAACTGTGAAACTGTATTTATTACTTGTATCCCACCTTTATTTTTTTAACAAACAACTCAAGGCAGCAAACATATCCAACATATTTTACTCACAACAACCCTGTGTTGGGCTGAGAGAGAGTGACTGGCTCAAAGTCATCTAAGTGGCTTTTATAGCCAAGGTGCGACCTGAACTCAGTCTGCTCCTTTCTAGCTTGATGCCTTAATCGCTAGACCAAACTGCCTCTCATAGCTTCTTATGCCAGTATTCTGATTCCCCTCCTCCCCCCGTAACCACAATTAAATATTGGCTCCCTTCACACACCCTGCTTAGCTGTTGCTCATTTTAAGCATGGTTTGTTTAACAAGGCTTGATTTACACATTACGCAACAACAAAAATAAGCAAACCACATTGTAAATAACCATGCAAGCGAAATCCTTAGCATCAGTGCTAACCATCACTTTAGCAGGAAGGCTAAGAGAGAAGTGATTCACAATCAGTTTCTACCTGAACCCAGGATCAAAAGTCTAGGCACACAAAATAAATTTCAAAAGTTGAAAAGCCTTTTTGTGGTGGGGAAAAAAACATTCCTTCCTCCATTGCCCTATTGTTGATCTGGATACTCTCTTCCTGCAGCTGGTCTTTATAAACAGAGATGTAATTACAGGGAAACAAAACCAAAACTGTGCTTTTCTACTGCACAGACGAAACTGGTAAATGTGCAACATTGAGAATTTTGTAGTTAGCATTTTCTATGTCCTAGAAGAGAATGACATAATTTCTTTCTTTTCAAGCAGCCGATGTGGCATACATGACTAACAGATATGCTAACATTCTTCGTGGGTTTCTAATTTGTATGGTTAATGCTGGCCCTTGTGCATTTGGTTCATTCGCAACAGGCTGGCTACGCTGCATGTTATGCAAACCGCTTGCAAATTTATGCATATCAAACACATAGCCTTTGGCTTGCCAAGCACTTGCCAAGCAAAGTATCGAACCAGCACTACAAACACACCTATTTCTCTGTCCAGATTGCTTCCTCAAGATGGCAAACATCAGGGATGTCAAACTCAAAGGCCCGGAGGCTGGATCTGGCCCATGGAGTACTTAGATCTGGCCCGCAGGATCACCCTGGAAACAGTGAAGGACCAGACTGCAGTACTTCTGCTCTCCCGAGCTCTGTTTTCATTGAGTTGCAGGAGGCCATGGCAGCTGAAAATGGAGCTCGGGAACCTATTTTCACTGGCAGAGCGCTTGGTCCGCCACAGGCGCCCCTGACATATATGATGTCGAGTTGACCACGCTTACCCTAGCCATGCCCACCCTGGCTCCCGGAGGTCAAACACAACCCTGATACGGCCCTCAATGAAATTGAGCTTGACAGCCTGGCGAACATGGAAGTATCTCCTCCTGTTGGTTTAGCCCTTAATTGTTGCATAAGCAAATTAGTTAGCTCAGGACAAAAGCAAACCTTCTCCTCTCCGGGCCATGCAATTCTGTGTCATTAAACACCAACGCAGTCTTTCAGATGTGAAGCCTGTTGACTGAAGCATGGTATACTTCATAGTTGAAAAAGCAAGTGACCCTCTTATCATAACGAAAGGTTCTCACCCTAAGAGGCACTCAGCAACAAGATACTGGATTTTTGCATCCGGTTCATCCTTTTCTTACCGCAGAATATTAACATATCAAAGTCTAGAGTGCATATACTTAGAATGGATCTCAAACTCCACACTAGACCCAGGATAATTAGAGGTGGAGAAAAGGACAAAAATAGTTCCAAAAATTCTTTACATGTGGAGGATTTGGTGCCACAACTGTATGGCCACAACCTTGTTCCACTCTGGACTTCTTTTGCCATTGTTTTGCCAAAACGATCTGATAATCTTGGCAGGCCATCACTAAAAACCTCAATTTTTCTGTCTAGTTTGGCACTAGGCAGAAAAGCAGTGAGGATCTGCCCTACAGCTGTTCAACATAAAGACTTATCCAACATGTTTGAAATGTAAGTGGAGCCCAGTTTTGTACACTAAAAATGATATTCATAAGGAAATGGTAACACATCCAATTCCTCTCCCTGCAGCACAATAAATTGTCAGTCAAGCAGCTCATCCTCACTCATATCACAGAAAGTCAAACAATCTAATACAATGCTTGCAGAGAAAATAAAGCCAACTACTTCAGAAAATGCCTGTTAATAATTTTGAGAGTATGAGAAGGTCTTGCCAATCGAGGGGATTATATCCCCTGCTATAAATTTTCCCCTCTATTATTCTAGATAATTAAAAAGAATTGTATCTCGGTTTCTTGGCTGATCAATTTACACAATCATTGCAATGACTGTCTCTTGGTGACTAAAGCACTAGAAGACAGCGGAATACTATCTTTTATGGAATAGCTGGGCAGAATATTGCCTGTTTTCCCTAATATATTAAAAAACTGCAAATGTTTGTTTTTAAATGAAAGTCAAGCACGAAAGCAGTAAAGACACTAACTGATCCCTCTGCAATTTAATTCGGAATTGGCTAGAGTGGAAACTCTAGAATTATGGAATGTTTTCATTGGTTGATCTTGACCAACAGAGAACAAACAAAAAATGTTGAAAAATTTGAGGAGAAAAAAAAACCCAAATGATACCCCTTTGCTTCTCCTTCTCCCTTTTTAAAAATATGTGACAATTACACTGAATAGTGATCTATAGGAACAATTAAGCTTTCAATTGGCACCTAAAAACATATGCAAAGAAATTCACTCATGGATAGTGAAACATACATTTTGTCATCCATTGTTTTTATGCTCCAACACATAGATTTATGAACTTTTTGCTGCCCGATTCTGCACAGCAATGAGACACAACAGACTTTCCCAAGTTGTTGCCCAGAAAGTAGAGGTAGTCCTCAGCTTATGACCACAATTGAGCCCAAAATTTCTGTTGCTAAGCAAGGCAGCTATTCAATGAATTTTGCCTCATTTTATGACCTTTGAATCTGACTTCTCTATTGACTTTGCTTGCCAAAAGGTCGCAAAAAGTATTCACATGATCCTGGGACATTGCAACTGCCATAAATGCATGTCAATTGCCAAACATGGGGATGCTGTAATGGCCAGAAGTGTGAAAATCGGTCATAAGTCACCTTTTTTTCTCAATGCCATTGTAAACTTTGAATGGTCACTAAATTAATGTTTGTGAGACACAATATCCCTGCTCCACAAAAAGTATGGCCATACAGGTAGGAAACATTATAAAAGCATTAACATGAATGCTGCTTTACTGGTTGGAGTTTGATGAAGAAATAATTGCCTTCCGGGTTTGGGATGTCATTGTCAAAGCAATGCAAGCATTCAGAATTACTAATGTTAGCCATTTCCCCTTTGAAATCTATCTTTTGTCAGACCCAGAGAAGAGTACATCCGCACGATATGCTATAAATACTGAAGTGTATATTTATTACTGGAGTCTGGAGAACTTTCTGTCCTGCCCTTTGTTTGACAGAGGAGAGATGAATAAAAACTGCTTTTTCATTGGGACTTTATGAGCAAGCAATGAATACCAGGACTTTGACCTTCTGCATCTATCCACCCTGTCACCTTAGACTAGGACTCTTGTCGGAATATAAGTCTCCGTTCCGAACACAACATTATTAAGGATGAGACCAGAGGTGGTATTCAGCAGGTTCTGACCAGTTCTGGAGAACCGGTAGCAGAAATTTTGAGTAGTTCAGAGACCCTGCAAATGCCACCTCTGACTGGAGATTTTACAGTATCCTTCCCCTGCCACGCCCACCAAACCACGCCCACAGAACCGGTAGTAAAAAAATTTGAATCCCACCACTGCTCTTTCCCCATCCTATTTATAAATTCTACACATAAATCTAGAATACATTTGAATGCAGAGGAGGCATGAAGAGGCATTTCATACTTAATTCTGGCATTTGCTAAATAATGGCAGGTAGATCAAAACAATGTAATAAAGGTTAAATCTCTATTGAAATTAACTGTTTCTGCTGCCCTTCCACTGCATGCATTTTTAACCTCTCGCAACTGCCAAACTGCAATATCTTGTTTCTTCTTCCAGCAAGGAGTCAATTGTCAGCTGAGACAAGGGCCCATTAAATTTACATAGATCTGAGTATAAGTTATGCTAAAGCAGAAGAAAACAGTACACAAGGAATTCGGAGATAACAATCAAGTAATTTGCTTCCCTCCTGACATTATTACTTCTCACAAATGTCTTTTTAAAATTCCAAATAAATTAAATTTTGGTTCCATAGTTCAGCAGATTTTTTTATCAATTTGGGGGTGGTGGTGTTTGCCTTCATATTAATCATGTATTTAATTTCTGCATCAAATATTCCTATGTGTTCTGGCCTGGTCTTCTCATAATATCATTATGGTGACATTTACAAAGAACAATAGAAACTCTAATGTTATTGAATGGTTTTAGTAGCTACTAATGGCATAATCTGAAAATCATTTCCCACAACAGAGACAAGCACTACGTGTGTAATCTGTTCTGCAGCTGAACAAAACATCTGCAAAATCTATAGGGAAATTTGTGTAAGAAATAAGCAGATCTGACTGTGCATGGTGGATGGACAGAAGACTGCTTTGAAAGAATATATAAATCAGCCAATGTATTTTATACCTAAAAATGTCTGTTCAATGTTTTTGGCACGCCTTAACATGTCAAGTTACCTAAAATTTAAACTCACTAATGTCTAATATCCCCATGGCTATGCAAAGCAACAAATCAGAATGAATGAAGCACATCTCTCTGAATCACTAAAATAGCTGTACCTTTTGCAAACACCATGAAACAAGACTAATCCACGGATCACCCGCATTTAAGGCAACTGTAAATATTACATGAACATTTTGAGCATTGGCTTATCCACGGTAGTAGTTTTTACAGCATTTTGGGTAAAAGCTTGAGAGTCAGCTTATCTGTGGATGGGCTTATCAGTAAATATATGCCATAAATTGTTTGGTACTCAGAGCAAAACATCCATTTTGGAATGCTAAAATTAACTGTCAACTAGAAAGGAATAGGGAAGGCCTCACCACTGCTATTGTATAAGCTATACATTCTATTCTGATTTTAATAGTCACATTTTGCTTCATTATTGTAGGACACTTTAGTTCTTATGTATAAGTGTTTATTTATATAAGCAGAACTCTGGGGTAAAGAACATAGTTAAATAGAGCCTTGGTGGTGCAGGCTGTTAAATGCCTAACACTTAGTTCTAGCTGCCTGCAATTAGTGAAGGCTCGAATCCCACCAGGATTCAGTTGACCCACCAGGATTTGGTTGACTCAGCCTTCCACCCTCTCGGGTTAGGTAAACTGAGGACCCAAGATTGTTGGGGGCAATAAGCTGACTTTGTAAAAATGCCGCTTGGGGGGGGCAAAAGCCCTAGTAATAAGCAGGCATATACAATAGAATGAAGGCTATTGCTGAGCACATTGGGTTGTGCTCCAAAAAAAATTGTAAGCCGCCCTGAGTCTCCGGAGAAGGGCGGGATATAAATATGAATAAAAATAAAATAAAAAACAAACAAACAGTATTCAATGGCTAGCTAGGAAAGATCAGAAGTGAATTTCCATCTGCAGCATTTTAAAGACATGATTGACAGTAACAGCCTAGCAAATAAGCGCATTCCTGGGTAGAAAACTCTAAACAAATGATTCTTAAAATAGGTCTGTGATTTTTTTTTTGTCGGATATTGAAGATATTTGCAAAAATTTAATATTACCTCACATTTTTCATTATTTTTTTGTTAAAAAAATAAACCAAACAAACCAAAGCTCACCCTAGTAAATTTTAGAAGTGGAAAGGGGTCTTGAGGGCAAAATGTTTAAGAAACATTGCTATAAACAATCATGTTTTGGCATGGGAGTATTGCCCAAAGTTTATTCCACATTTATTAACAACACCCTTGGAAAAACGTTCATAAATGCAGGGAAAGAGGCTTTGGGGTTTTTCTACAGTGTTTCTTATAATTTTCAATATTTCTTATTCAGATCCATAATCTGTACTGCACTATTCACAGTTCAGTTTATGTTCTTCGTGGAGAATTATCAGTTATTTTTCTGGCATATGAATGTTATATCCATTTGGTAGGGAGAAAATGGCCGGCAACAAATAGCTATGATAAAAAAACCCTAAAATGTTACATTTGACAACACCTTATATTTATATCAGGCTTAACTAACAAACTGGCTGTTAGCGAAACCAATTGTGCCTATGTGCAAAGATTAATCAGTAACGAGCATTATTTTCACAATAATGTCCGGAATAGCAACGGGCTTTTCCTGCAACTCAATAAAATTCTTTCTTCCTGTCCTTCAGCTGTCAAAAAAAAACCCCACAGAGATATGGACTTTGCTGTTCTCATTTGCAGTAACGGATGTCTCTCTCCCAGCTTACTTCTGATAGGGATGCTCTAATTCCTGTGCGCAAGACACATTAAATAACATAGTTGGTGAATTCCTCCAACTTTGCTGGTCCTTTCATTTCTGAGTCCCCCCCTGCTGAAGGGAAAAGATGTAACCGTTGTTTCAGTGATGGGATGAAGGCCAAGACCAAAAACACGATGCGATTTTGTGCTCAAGCTCTATCAAATCACATTGAACTTGTCCCCATTTTTCATTTTCTTCCCCTCCCAGTAAGTATTTATTTTTATGTTTTGAGATTAACTCTTATCACAAACTTTGTACCAAATGGGTGTTTTGACTGATGTCAATGGAAGGGAGCCCCATTTAGCTCTTCTTCCTATAATCCCATCTGTACACATGAATCCAGCTTTGCATTTTCCTCTTCCCAACATGGATCAGATTTACTGTTTCCATCTGTAAAATGTCACGCACTTCTCTAACATAAAAGAAAAAATGTATACATATTAATGCACTGGCAGTGGCAATAATCCTTCCTATAGCACTAATTCTGAAAGGATTTGCAGACTAATTCTTGGGACACAACGTTTTTAGAAACTTAAACGCTCTGGCTGAGATTATAGAACATTTTAAAATTCAGAACATAAGGAATCAGATCACATATTTTTATCATCTGCAGACTGTATACATTCATATAGTTTTTCAATTACATGCATTCAAGTGGAAAGGTTTAGAAAAACACAAAACTGCAATGCAGCTCAATAATGAATTTAGCTGGGCTGCTCCGTTTACTAGATTGAGGATTTTCCCCCGCCCACACTATTTTGAACTCTTGTGTAAATTAAAGTAATTCTGCCCAAGATTATATCCACTAGTGGATATTTCCATAAAATGTCTATTGAAGTGGATAGGTTCTGCTCCATTGCAATGGGCTAAAAAGGGTCACACCTTAATTGGCTGTCTGCTATTTAGTGTATTAAAATGGTTATTTCCAAAGTCAGTTACAGGTAGTCCTTGGCTTACAACTCATTCATTTAGTGACCATTCAAAGTTACAACAGCCCTGCAAATGGCGACTTATGATCATTTTTCACACTTAAGATCATTGCAGCAACCCCATGGCCACATGATCAAAATTCAGACGCTTGGCAACTGGCTCATATTTATGACTTTTGCAGTATCCGGGTCATGTGATCACCTTTTGTGAACTTCTGACAGGTAAAGTCAATGGGGAAGCCAGATTCATTTTACAACCATGTTACTAACTTAACAACTGCAATGATTCACTTAACAATTGTGGCAAAGAAGTCATAAAAAAAGCAAAACTCGCTTAACAGCTGTCTCATTTAGCAATTTTGGGCTAACTGTAGTTGTAATTTGAGGACTACCTATACTTCTCTTTCTTTCTCACAACCGTTTTACTATTTTATCATTTTAATATTTGCATGGACACGTTTTTCAAAATTTGACCTCAGATCCTAAATAAATAAAGAAACAAAAAGTGTGTAAAGCAATTACAATTTTGCAAATTAAACTAATACAATGTGAGAGATACATACTGATTCCTGTAATTGAGATTCTTTGATGCAGCACCCAAAGGGGCAAAACTAAATGAGAGCAAAACACTCTCCAAATCTAACCTGTTAGAGATGAACAGCTGCCTTGGTCTTGGATAGTATATAAAGAGACATAAATAATAGTTGCTTTTTTCATAAATGGCAACTCGATCCAAATTGCAGAAAGCATGGAGGAGATTGTAAGTATTCAGAGAGATTCTGCCTTGATGAATTTACCAACAAATCAGAACTAGGATTTCTAATGCTACACTTTAGCTCTAATCCTTGTACAGTATTAACATACTTTCCTGACATCTGTATCATTCTTGCTTTCTTTATCATGGCCCACTGTGAAAGGCTTGAGATTAACTTAAACATCCCTCAGCAGAATAAGAGACTGCTTAAAAGGATGTAGACAATTAATGATGCATGAACAATACATTCAAAGAAACTAAACACTTTGCTAGGCAGATAAAATATTTTATTGGAAGCTTAAAAAACAAGGCAATTCCTGAATAGGCTTCTCTCAGATGATAGCTTCATCACTGTGTTCTCTTATTAGCATTCTGTAAAACATTTGTATTCTTTCTGGATATTTTTTTCCACTACATTAAATGTATCTTCATATTTGTAATATTGTTGGCATACTCCTGCCTACAGTACTCTGCATTGGGCAATTTCCTTCTTGGCTTCAGTAACTTTTTCATTATTATATTATAACAGCCACATTATTCTCAAATCTAATATACGTAATCTGGTGTGCTATAATGATACGTTATGGCTTTGACTAGTTTTTGCTTAAATTAAATATTGGAACTCACCTGAGAAAGGTCTAGCAGACCAACATAGATGACACCAATGGGATGATTGGATCACAGTGTTTATTCTACACCAGGGGTGTCAAACTCAAGGCCCGTGGGGTGCTTAGATCTGGCCTGCAGGGCCGCCCTGGAAACAGCGAAGAACCGGCTTGCACTGCCTCTGCCAGAGAAAACAGAGCTCGGGGGAAGTGTGCGGCCCTCCCGAGCTCCATTTTCATTGGCAGAGGGCTGCAGGAGGCCGTCGCAGCTGAAAACGGATATTGAGCTGGCCACACCCACCCTGGCCATGCCCCCCTCAAGTCCCCAAGGTCAAACACAACCCTGATGTGGCCCTCAATGAAATCAAGTTTGACACCCCTGCTCTACACCATTCAATAGTGTTTCTGGGTCCTTCCTATTTGATCCCAACAGGAAGTCATCTGTGTAGCATCATCATTCATGGGTGTACAGGAAACAAGAGATGCTTATCCTTCTTATCTGTCCGCAGCTTCTGCCCCTACTTTTTTTCTCTCTGCTCCTGTAACTACTGATTAGAGTAGGAAAGAAGACCATGAATTCCCTGTAACCATCCTATAACTTTGAAACTGCCAAACTTATCTATGTTGGAAAAAATTTCTATAGCAAATTTGGATTCTGAAAATGTTTTGACTGAATAGTGACATTCAAAAACTTTCTCCAAATATCAAGAAGTGGGCTGAGGATTTAATATTTGCCCCTGCAATTTAGCTACTGATTATTACATGTATCATCACAAATATTTCCAGTATAATCCAAAGAACTCAAAGTTCAAATCTTTGAATTCAAAGAATTCAAAACAGACGTCTTCTAACCTAGCACATGCAGAGGTTTTGAGTTTTCTTTTGGAAAAATAACTCCCAAAAATGTGGTTTTAGTATAAATTACCAGTACAACATTCATTCTTCTTGTTCCTACTAGTAATGTATTACAATCAATCTCAGTGTTTCTTGAGAGGGGCAAACAAGAGAAAAGGTGAAAGGGAAATTGCTTATCTCAAAGCATTCATGTTCTTCCCGAAATTATTTGCTTCCTCTTTAAGAACTAGCTCTTAAACAAACGTCCTACTTAATTACATTTCTTGAAATCCTTCTCTAAATACTCTATATGGATGTATATAAAATTAAAGAAGGACAATTTACAAGGATTAACCCAGAAAACACAAATTTTGCAAATAACCATTAGAAATGCCATTTAAGCAGTATAAAGCCGTTTATACAGCAGTGTAAACTAAGACTCACTTTCTAATAATAGAGGCCTAAATCCAGCAATATAAACCATCTGTGAGATACAGTCTGATGGATAAAGCGTGGGTTGTCCAAGGAACTGCTCTTTGTCTTCACAGAAGCAAATGTACTTTCCCTAAAACCATCACTGCCATCACCACAAAAAAAGAAGAAATGACTGATGCTGCCACCAAGCTTTTTTGCCACACGCCATGAGCTAGGCTTAATCTAATCAGAGTTTTATTCTGATAGAGGAGAATATCTGTAGCTCAGGATTAAAATGAGGGGGTCCTTGGTGCTCTCTGAGCTTGCTTGTTTTCTTGCAGATGTTTCGTTACCCAATCTAGGTAACATCATCAGTGCTGGTAGGGAAGAAAACGAGAGCAAAACCTACTCAATACTAGCACTGTTATTTAGTTTGGGTAATGAAATGTCTGAAATAATCAAGCTCAGTGAGAAGCAAGAAGTTTTGTCCATATTTCTTCTCTTTCTCTAGTCTAAAGCTTATATACTCTTGGTCAGCCCAGATCTTTGGAGCAGCTCTTTTTGAATATTTTGAATGGTTGGGGAGATTTTCCCCAATCCAACGCAGGTGGGACATTATTAAGGATGAGACCAGAGGTGGTATTCAGCAGGTTCTGCCCAGTTCTGGAGAACCGGTAGCAGAAATTTTGAGTAGTTTGGAGAACCGGCAACTACCACCTCTGATTGGAGATTTTACAGTATCCTTCCCCTGCCACTCCCACCAAGCCACGCCCATAGAACTGGTAGTAAATTTTTTTGAATCCAACCACTGGATGAGACATCATTGAATTCCAACTAATAATAGGTAGAATATCAGAATATCAGCAGAAAGGTTTTGCCATGGCCGTTAGACTATGTGTGACGATATATGAGCCATCCTACGCCTTATTGGTAATAATTGGAGAACTCTTTAAAAATATAGGATGCTTCACTATGGCCCTTTTGCAATGTGTATAATAACCAGGCTGCTACTTACTGGCACCACGGATAATACTATATATAACATTCTAAAATGTACAATCCTACCATCTGGATCTTTTTAAAATGGCAGCTGTGCTGCCATTGGACTTGGTCCTAAATACAATAGCAGAATGTAGAAAAACCATATTGTTCTTAGGTTTCACTATAAATCAACATATGTTAAATCAACAATATGTTTCTGTTGCGGTGCCTGCCTTCTGGAATGAGTTTCATGCAAAATTTGCACAGCCCCTCCCAACTTGATAGTAGGGTAGATGTTAGAGGTGTTTGATATACATGTTGTATCTGTAGTGAAAATGTGCTCTGGATTGCTGTTTTGTTATTTCCCTTATTGTGTACTTTATTTACATTATTGTATTTGTATTCTGTTTTTATATTTGAGCTGCCCACAGTTGTTCTGTCACTGAATTGAAGAAATAAAGAAGTATACATAACAGAAATAAGATGAAATTCAACTATATACATTCAATACCCATTTTACATGACAAAATGTAAGGGAATTGGTGACTTAATTACTTCCCTTTTTTGCTACTCTGAACTCTTCCTCTGCAACAAATACAAACCAATGTCTCTTTGCAATTCATTTATTCATATATGCTATACAATGGCAAAAATTGAACCTTTAATAAAAAGTCCTGGAATCGTTACTGTTTCCATTTTTTAAAATACCATCAACAGATTCTAGGAGAAAACTACCGAAAGGGTACAATGCTTAGACATGGATAAACTTACCTACACTAGTTGGAATATGTCCTCATTGTTGATTTGCACCTCAATCCAGTCCATCAAAAGATTCATATACTGGGGTGCTGGTAATGGTGTAGGTTTCTTGTACTTTAGATCATCCTGCCACCGGTATTCATACTTAGGCCCACCTGACATCATAGGGCAGGTTCTCTCTGTGCAAAACTCACAGATAGTTCCATAAATCAGGTTGATCCTATTGAAAAAGTCAACTACGTGAACAGCAACCCAGTCGTTTAGATCTTCTCCAGTGGGCAGCTGCACAGCTGCCTTCAGGTCCACTCCAGAATTGAGTGAGGCTTGTGCTCGTTTGTGAAGCTCAAACCTCTGGGTCCCAGGTTCAAATTTCCGTTTGGGACGGAACGTCTTGTCCTTATTAAAAACTTGCTTGAGTGCAATGGACATGTCTTCCAGCTGCCAAATTCCAACCACAGTGAGGCACTAGAATGATGGTATTCTTATATATGTATATATATATATATATATATATTTCCAGAGGGGGAAAATATTTCTCCAACAGAAATCCTTAGTCCACTAGGTGTCCTGGTTTGACGTTTTCTTAGATAATGTCATATTCCTAAAAATTCAAAGAGGAAAAAAATAACAACAAACTACAGGTCAGTGCTAAAATGATTCCTGACAATTCATTAGAATTTGCTTTATTTGAAAGCCAGTGTTGTTAAAGTGCTATTATTTAACTCATGATTGTAAAGTTCTAAACAAGTCACAATTTTATCAATAAAGTTGCTTTACATATATCAAAATATACAGTTTTATAGAAATTTATGTTGTTAAGTGACAAATACCATTTATTGTTAAGTTGGTAAGAAAATGGCTCCTATGTTTAATTTTCCCCATTAGAAACAACATTCACAGTGGTGCAAATATAAGCACCTCAAAAATTTCACAAGAGACACAATTTTATTCCATTCTATCTTCAGTTAATAGAATAGTTAAAACATACAACATCTAGTTACTAATAATCTTAATTTCTGAAAAAGAAAGTTGGAGAGTTTAAAAAGGAACATGGCAAAATGCTTGAGGAAATAGACTCCCATCCTCAGTGGTTTCTCACATTGTAGCATGAAAAGAAAGGTGAAAAAAGGAGACACAGCTTTATCTATTTCAGCCGCATCGGCTCCTCCAACAGTTCTTGAAAGGTGACAAACTGTTTGCTGTTCTCTTTGATGGTTCTTGTTCTGTCTATGATTACAGGTAGTTCTTGACTTACATTCATTCGAAGTTATATGCGCTCTGAAAAAGGTGACTTTGGACCAGTTTTCAAACGTATGGCCGTTGAAGCATCCCCATGGTTACATGATCAAAATTCAGGTGCTTGGCAACTGGAGTGTATTTGCGACACTTGCACTGTCCTAGGGTCATGTGATCACCATTTGTAATCTTCCCAGCCACATCTGACAAGCAAAGTTAATGAAGTAAGCCAGATTCGCTCAGTGACCGCATGCTTCATTTAACAAATGCAGTGATTTGCTTAAGTGCGGCAAAAAAAGCTGTAAAATCGGGCAGAACTCACTTAACAACTGTCACGCTTAGCAACAGAAATGTTGGGGCCAATTGTGGTGGTAAGTCAAGGAATACCTGCATTATTTTTTGTTGGTTTCTCAATTTTAATTCATTTTGGAATTGAAACATGAATTAAAACTTTAATAAGAGATCCGTCCAAATTAGTCTTCACTATGCTTTACTGAAACATTTTCCCAGAGGGAGGAAAAGTCATTCCAATCATGTTTTGAAACTTTGGGTTTCCCCTGCTGGAGAACAGTGTAAGAAGGGAAAGATAAATACCCAGCAATCTTTGAACTGTAGCGTGGAAACACTTCAAAAACTAGATTGAGAAACAAGGAGTAATGCAAGGAAATAATACTCTGACATCATTGCATTCTTGTTGGTTCACTTATTATGGCTTAGTTTTGTTTCATATTATTTAATTTCTGGCACTTAATGGCCTTAATTATTTATTAAATTATGCCTTATCTGTGGTTTGGTTTTAGAAAGGACAAGAGATTGTTTTGTGTGCAGTTATTATTTTATATTGTTTAGAAAGGACTGTAAGGTACTGTGAAGCGGTATATAAGTCTAAGTGCTATTGCTATATTATCATTATATATAACTTATAGATTTGGTTTATTGAAATATTATGTTAATCGTGGCTTTAATCAATTGGTCGTTTACTTTGCATGGTATTCCTCATTGTTTTCTCTTGGAAAGAGAAGAACAGTTGGAAAAGACAGTTTAATAATAACAGCAACCACATTTTTAATGCATAATTCTAAAGACATTGTTCTGACGTTTTTTGCTGTCCCTTAGGATATATACCGTAAATCAGCTGACTCATCAAAATTTATAGTTCATCAACCACAAGGAATATAATTGAAGACAGAGCTGTGAAAATGGCAGATGACAACTAGTAAATGAGAAAAAGTATGTTTTTCCTCTCTCTTTCCATTTAAGGAAACTGAATGAAAAGCATGCACACTCACACATACACATTCCAAGCCTCTTTCTAATATGATAGTATTTTTAAAAAAGACAGAATTCTATTTTATAAATATCACTATTTTTTTCTTCCTCTCTTCTCTGAACAAACTGAGATCCTAATATTTTCTGTAAATTTGCCCCTTATAATTTATAGAATTTAATAGGAAATTGATGCTACTGCAACCTAAATTCTAGATGTTCTACAATCAACTAGATCTATACACTTTAGCTTACACCTACAGACCTCCTCTTGGGCTGTGTTGGTACATAAAGTGCCTTATATATATTTAGCATTAGAAAAGATATAGTATGTGTTAACACAGTTAAGCAGGAAAAGCATGTACCCATGCATCAAGCAGTTATACCAACAATTAAGTAATAAGTTTGGCTATTTTGATTCTCACCTCAAGACGTTGTCCCCTCTTATTAATCATATCATTATTTAGATAGGCTAGATAGTCGCTAGACAGTCTCCAAGGAAGAGAGCCGCAAAATGCCAACAACAGATCCTAGCAAAATTGGAGAATCTGTCTTAAGTTCAGGAAAATAAGTTACTTATTAGTTCAAAAGTCCAATGCAATTGAAACTCGCTGGTGTGGGTTCAGTCTTACGAGACTAAAAGGAAAATTAATCATTGCAAAATTAATCATTAGATCTCTAATAGAACGTTCAATTCATAGAATCATTAGATCCTAATAGAATGTTCAATTCGTGTGAAATGAGATGTGGACGTAAAAAAAATCGGTTGAGAAAAGATATATGTTCATCTGTTTTTTACCACTGTTAGAATATTGGCTATTAAATATTGATCATCCAAAGTTCTGACACAAAGACTCCTTGATGTTGCTTTAGACCAGAGGTGGGGAACTATGACCCAATTATCACTTGTGGAATTCAACTCCCAGAATTCCCGAGACAGCCCTGTTGGCTCAGGAATTCTGGGAGTTGAAGTCCACAAGTCATAAAAGGATCATTGTTTCCCACCTGCTTTAGACAGATGCTGCAATCCCAAAGCAGAGTAATAACACCAAAATTGCCTATGATTAAATGGCTTTAAGTTAGTACGTTTACTCTCTTTCAGCTCAATTTTACTTGACAGAGTGTTGTGAGGAGAAAGGAGTATTAGGTATGTTTGCCGTCTTGAGTTACTTATCAAGTAATAAAGATGGGATGAAAATCTAATAAATTAAATGAATAAATAGGTCACAAAATGAAGGAACAGGACAAAGGAGGAATCCAATTACTTTCATTACTCTTTCTTCTCTTTTTTTTTTAACCTATGGATTTCCAAAGATAAAAATAACCTGGCTAGAAACTCTGGTAATATCTTATGTGTACCCAAAAATAATAAATGAAACCATATGGCTTTTATTATGACACTGCATGCATCCAGATAGAGCTTTTTACATATTTTTCATGCAACCAGATGAATATTAACCAAATAAAAACATCTGTTAGGGAAGGAAAAGACACTAACAGTATATTACCTCATTCTCCCAAAAAGGCTGGGGGAAAGCATTCATTGTGCACTTCTGACTGTTACAATTATTTAGAGTTCTACAGATGTTGCTATATTAGCACTTGACCTTTCTTTCATGCTTATTAAAAATTAGACAACCTCCCTTGTGTCTGAACTGAATACTCTAAGGCCACAAGTATCACAGTTACACGAGACTGTGGAAACTGTGAAACAATCTGTGTCATTATTTCAAAAAGTGCTCGTACAAGCTGGCACCTCCTTCCACCAACAGGAAAAGCCAACTATTTTGACAATACATTTTGTTTGTGGAATTGTATATGCCAATTCTGAGAGGAAAAGATGCTTTATATTGGTTTGGTTCTTTGTCCTGTTCAAATTCCACTTATCAGACAAGGAAAAGGTCTCCAATTTACCCCACCCTGCCAAAAAATTTTATACCCAAATACTTTTTTAATCCTCAACTCTTCATCTTTAAGTCCAATTTGTGTCACTTAAAGCAAGAATATTAATTGCTGATATAAAGAAGGAAAACATCACATTAAAATACACATCTCATTGGTGTTTGAATTTAGCTCTTTTTAATATTTATATTTTATTGCGTTTAATTAATTTAGGTGAAATGTTAATACATATTGCAGGTCCACGTATGACATACCCTAAATAAATAAAATAAATAACACATATCAACAATAGGAAGAAAGGTGCTCAGAATACATTAAATGTAATATAAATATATATAATAATGTAAAGTTTAGGAAAAAGAAGACTTGAGTTCCAAGGGAAAAATAATCCAATATTAGCATGCTCGCCCCTAGCAAATATTTACCATACCTATATTTTTTTCTTTGGCAATATTTGCCTTAATTCCTATAAAGGAATTAACAAATGAGAAATTCAACAACTGATTGGCAATCAATCTATTTTGAATTCAAGTTCAAGAAAAAGAATGGGATTCATTAAAAAGTAGTTTCCTGCTTTATAAAATGTGTAGCCCACGCTCAATAAAATTAAAGTGAAATATGGGAAGCTATAATGATTTCCTGTGTATCTGTTTCCACATGTTGTAATGTGCTGTAATGAATCCTTGATTTTGATGAAAGACTGGGTAATTTCCAATACAAATGTGAACAGGCAACTTTGGACATCTCACACACGGAGCCCTTTATCTACACTTTCCAAATAGAAAGCAGCTGCTTCATAGAGCAGAAAATACAAGAAATATTTTAAAGGATTTTTCAAATCAATGTCAACATTAAACACAGTAGCTAAAATGTTTTGAACAGGATGTCAGATAAAATATACCACTAGAGAGTGCTTTATCATATCCCTGAAATATTTGGGATTAATCCAAAAAGGTCCATCCACAGCAGTGGTGGGATTCAAAAGTTTTTACTACTGGTTCTGTGGGCATGGCTTGGTGGGCGTGGCTTGGGCATGGCCATGTGACTGGGTGGGCGTGACTTTTTTGCAGGCCGCCCCCAATTTTCTGGGCAAGCCTCCTGGAGGGGAGGGCTTTTTTGCTCCTAGGCGGCTTCCCTGGGGCTCAGGAAGGAAAAAAACAGAGTCTGGAGGGGGCACACAGCACCTCCTCACGCTTCATTTTGGGACCTTCGGTGCCTCAGGGAAGCCTCCTGGGGGGGCGTTATTGCTCCCAGAAGGCTTCCCTGGGGCCCAGGAAGGCAAAAAAATGTTTAAACCAGCTGAATACTACCACTAATCCACAGGTATTTCAGCGGATGTGTATTTATCAGCTTCCCTGTCACATAAGAAATTGTAAATTGTTTATCTTAATGCTTAGGTATTTTTATTATAAGGAAGCAGTTTTCATTTGTTCTTTTAAAAGATATGTGTTTGCTTTCAGTTTATTGTTTCTATAGTTACATGTTTTTCTTTTTTTAATATTGTGACAGAGTTGAGGCCTGCAGAGATATGGTACGCAAATAAAATGTATTAAAAATATACATACATTCCACACATTTTATGTCACAGCTAAACCAACAAACTCATTTTTGAGGTCCTTTTACTAAAATTGGAGCTAATGATCCCAAGATTCAGCCTACCATGAAGACTTTATTAATTTAATTTATTAAACTTATATGCCACTCATCTTCCAAAAGTGACTATAAGTGGCTTACAATCCTTCAATAAAATGCCATATAAAACATTAAAACAATAAATAGAAATCTTAATTTAAACCCACTTGCTTTAGACAGGCCTTCTGGAGATCAAGGAAAGTGAACAGCACTGATATCTGAAGTCAGAGTTTCAGAACTATTCACCCATGCACTCTTGTCAAGAAATATAATTTTTATTCTACTTTTTGCTGTTTGAATCTCTTAATCTCATCATCAACCACCTCTAAACATATCTGAGAATGCTATAAATATTTGCTCTGATGTTCTTAAAACAAACATGAGGAACAATGTGGGAAGCTACCAACTTTTTCATTGGCTATTATTTTGGAAGTTTTAATAGGAGCTTGACCAACACACAGCAGAAGATAATCATTATACTATGAAAAGTTTCATTACTTTCTTTTTCTCCAGACCAAAGACAGAAAGCTTTTTTTCCTTCTGCTTCACGTCAATCTAATTTCAGTCTGTTTCAAGATACAAACAAGTTAAATGTTCTATTCACAGGCCTTGAGTCTAATTCCTAGGTTCTTCATAGGAAGCCACCCAAAATCACCATCCTCCTGGGCTGTCCAGCCAATTAGTAAATCCAGCTGGATGGGATTTAGTGCTAGAGACACTGTTGTCACCTCATTACACACAGCTGATACAATCTGGAAAGAAAAAATAACTTTGGCTTAGTTAGCCTAACTGAAGTTTGCTACCTATGATTTTTATTTTTAATTCCAAGAACTGTAGAGCACCAGTCTCCAACCTGAAGACAATCAGTTGCATGAAATCCTCCTGGTTATTTTGCACGACCCAAGCTTCCCTGGCACACACTGAATAGTCATAGCTGGATGTAAGGCATCATCCTGCTGTTCTCAGTCAGACACTATAGATCACGGGTGTCGAACTCGCCACATCATGTTGCCATCACATGATATTTTGTGACATTTTTCCCCTTCGCAGAGCTGGGGTGGGCGTGGCCTGCACATGACGCATCCGGTCCATGGGAAGCCAGTTTGACACCCCTGCTATATGAATCCTTTCTTGGGTTAAGAAGAAAATGCATGACTAAGTAGGACACCTATGCAGCTAACCTTGAAGTCCACTACCTTAAGCCAGGGACTGTCAGCTTGCCAATGACAGAGGAGGCCTAGAGTATCAATAGGCAGTGTATATTGCTGTCTGCAAGTGTAACAAGCTTCTCAACTTTCCTGCCACCTAGTACCTTCCTTTTTCTCCTAATGACTTCCTGCTTTCCACCCCTGATGAAGAGGAAGGGAGAGAGAGCACAACATGCAAGAGGAAGCCAACAAAGATGAGGTGGACAGGATCATGGGGAAGCTAGGTGCTGCCACATGTTTACTGGACCTGTGTCCTTCCTGGCTGGTTTATACTGCCCGGGAGGTCACACGAGGCTGGCTCCAGGCAGTGGTAAACGCTTCTTTGAGTGAGGGAGTCTTTCCCCCGCCTTGAAGGAGGCGGTGGTGAGGCCCCTCCTCAAGAAGCCTGCCCTGGACCCAGCTGTTTTGAACAACTTTCATCCTGTCTCCAACCTCTGCTTTGTTGTGAAGGTTGTTGAGAGCGTGGTGGCCCGACAGCTCCCGGTGTTCCTGGAGGAAACCGATTACCTGGATCCGTACCAATCGGGTTTCAGGCTCAGGTACAGCATGGAGACAGCGTTGGTCGCTCTGGTGGATGATCTCTGGAGGGCACGGGATGGGGTTACTCCTCTATCCTGGTCCTGTTAGATCTCTCAGTGGCTTTTGATACCATCGACCATGGTATTCTACTGCGGCGCCTCGAGGGGTTGGGAATGGGGGGCACCGTTCTGCGGTGGTTCTCATCCTACTTCTCGGGTCGTACGCAGGTGATGTTGGCAGGGGAGCAGAGATTGGCCCCGAGGCCCCTCCTTTGTGAGGTGCCTCAGGGGTCAGTGCTCTCGTCCCTCCTGTTCAACATCTATATGAAGCCGCTGGGCAAAATCATCCATGGTTTTGGGGTGAGGTATCATCAGTATGCTGATGATACCCAGCTGTTTATATCCACCCCAAACCAACCCAGTGATGCCCTCAACATGATGTCCAGGTGCCTGGAAGCGGTACGGGTCTGGATGGGAAGGAACAGGCTTCAGCTCAACCCGGCTAAGACCAAGTGGCTGTATGTACCGGCATCCAGGATATTCCACCTCTGGCTATGGGGGGAGAGATGTTTCCCCCCATAGATAAGGTTCACAACTTGGGTGTCCTCCTGGATGCACGGCTCAGTTTGGAGGAGTAGGTGGGAGCCATGGCCAGGGAGGCATTTGCCCAGCTTCGTCTGGTCCATCAGTTGCGTCCCTATCTGGACCGAGATGCCCTACATACGGTCACTCATGCGCTTGTTACCTCCCATCTGGACTACTGCAATGCTCTTTACATGGGGCTGCCCTTGAAGACCACCTGGAGGCTTCAACTTGTCCAGAATGCAGCAGCATGGGTTGTGGTGGGAGGGTCCCGATACTCCCATATCACACCCCTTTTACACGAGCTGCACTGGTTACCGGTTGCCCTCCGTGTGAGATTCAAGGTGCTGGTGTTAATCTATAAAGCCCTTCATGGCTTAGGACCAGGGTATTTGCGGGGAACCCTGCTGCCAGTAACAGCTTCCCAACGTCCCGTGTGCTCCCATAGGCAGGGCCTCCTTGGGGGTACCGTCGGCCAGACAATGTTGGCTGGTGACCGCTAGGGGTAGGGCCTTCTCTGTGGGAGTACCCACCCTATGGAATCAACTGCCCCTGGAGCTTCGGGTGGCCCCTGACCTCCGGTTTTTCCGCCATGACCTAAAAACATGGCTTTTCCAACTCGCTGACTCGGACTAATGGAGGGGAGGGGATTTTAATAATAGTTTTATATATTTTTGGTTTAGTGAGATTTCATATTTGTTTTTTAGCTTTTGTACTGTATCTTTTTATTACTGTAAGCCGCCCTGCGTCCTTCGGGAGATAGGGCGGCATAGAAATCTCAAATAAATAAATAAATAAATAAATAAATAAATAAATAAATAAATAAATAAATAGCTAGCTAGCTAGCTAGCTAGCTAGCTAGCTAGCTAGCCCTGGAGCAATGAGACATGCAGACTAGTTGCAATGTGGGATGGGACAACTTGGCACGGCCAACTTGCCACGCTACAGCCAACTCACTGCAGGACAACAAGACTCGCCATGGGCCAATTTGCTGCAGTACCATTCAACAATTCAATGTAATTATTTAAAATAATTTTAAAAATTATTTAAATTTGTGTCATTCATATTTCATTTTGTCCCTCCTTTGGCATCTTTTATTTAATTATTCCATTCCACTATTTCTTCAATATGAATGTAACTTTTTTCCTGCAGCGAGTTGTCCCACAGCGACTTGGCTATGGTGAGTTGTCATAAACCAGCTGCAATGGGAAAGAGAGCAGGGGCTGGAAGCAGCAGCAGAGTCTTCCAATAAACCATAGAAAATTTGCAGGGAAGGGAGTACCTCTCCCAGTGTCAAGGAGGGTAGAAGAAGATTCATTGATTTATAATGTGTGTGTTTGTGTGTGTGTGTGTGTGTGTTTGTGTCATAATTGACAATTGCGGTATGCCAGTGTCATGTGATCACTTTTTGCAACCTTCTCACAAGCAAAGTCAATGGGGAAGCCAGATTCACTTAACAACTGTATTGCCAACTTAACTGCAGTGATTCACTTACCAATCTGGCAAGAAAGGTCGTAAAATAGGACAACTGTTCTGCTTAGCAACAGAAATTTTGGGCTGAACTGTGGTTGTGAGTTAAGGACCACCTGTATACAGAAAAATTCTCAGCCACTTCAGAGTTTCCCCCAATGGCTCATCAACAAGATATTACACTTCTGTGAACCAAAGACCCTCACGTAAACTTTCAAAACTTAATTCCAAACTAATATGCTGATTCCCTTGAAGGATATCTTAAAATGTATTTCTTGCCCACTTGACTTGGTTATTTTGAGAGACTGGGGGTATCAGAATTGGCATTGTTGGTTAACCTTTTGTGCTAACAAAGGTTAACTTTGCTACATGACAATGTTCTAAAATCAGAACATCTTCTTCAAACAGTCTTAATGAATTCCATAACCTGTAACTTCAAAAGAACATTGTCGTGAAGGACAAAAATATAAGAAAACATATAAAAAATAAATTCATGTTAGAATCTGAGTTCCATTACAGTTCACTCAACATTCCTTCCTCAATGAACTTCTCCAAACACCACTTCTGTTCCCTACCCTACAATTGAATGGTGTAAAGACCTGTCATTTTGTTGAAGTAACCTAGTATTACAAAGAGAGAATCATCTAAATATATCCACTTCCCACAACAAAAGATTTAACAGACAGCATCAGATTTGGCTGCCACTAACCTGCCTTCAAACTGCACTTTTTATATAGTTTCTTGCAGCATCTGATATTATACAAACCCAGTATTATATGCAAATCTATGTCAAAATTCTGACAATTTCTGCTTCTAAGAAACAAAGCTAAGTAAGGAGCAATTTACAGTAGGTAGTGTGACATGAAAATGCTTTGAACCCTGATGCACAAGAAAAATAATAGAGAATAAGCACCCCTTCTAAAACAGTTTGTTCCCTCTCTTTCTAAAGATGTGCCCTCTTGAGGTAGTGCTACATATATGTATTGTGCTGTTTGGGTGTTATAGCAAAAGCACTTAGACTTATATACTGCTTTACAATGCTTTACAGCCCTCTCTATGTAGTTTACAGATTTAGCATATTGCCCCCAACAATCTGACTCCTCATTTTACCAATCTTGGAAAGGTGGAAGGCTGAGTCAAATTTGAGATGGTGAGAATTGAGCTGCTGGCAGCCGGCAGAATTAGCCTGCAATACTGCATTCTAACCACGGCTCTTATATAGCGGAGAAGCAAATGTTCAATGTTTTCATGAACTCTGCCAAAATGTTTCTTATTCCAAATAATATAAGAAACAGTACAGGGAGTCCATAACTTACAACAATTCATTTAGTGACTGTTCAAAGTTATAATGGCACTGAAAAAAGTGATTTATGACCAATTTTAACACTTACCACCATTGCGGCATCCTTCTGGTCACATGATCAAAGTTCAAATGCTTGGCAACTGACTCATATTTATGATGGTTGCAGAGTCCCGGGATCATGTGGTTTACTCTTTTGTGACCTTCTAACACAGGGGTGTCAAACTCGAGGCATCACATTGTCATCACATGACTTATTGTAACTTTTCCTCCCTTCGCTAAAACGGGTGGGTGTGGCCAGCGCATCTGGCCCACAGGCCACAAGTTTGACACGCCAGTACTAACAAGCAAAGTCAATAGGGAAGCAGTTTCACTTAACAACTGTATTACTAACTTAACTGCAGTGGTTCACTTAACGATGAAGAAAGGTCATAAAATGGGGCAAAATTCATCTAACAATTGTCTTGCTTAGCAACAGAAATTTTGAGCTCAGTATTCATAGTTATTTTCATGATATCTGAAAATATTCTATGTATTTTATGGGCATTGTGAACCTTGCCCACCAGAGGTGGTATTCAGCAGGTTCTGACCAGTTCTGGAGAACCGGTAGTGGAAATTCTGAGTAGTTCGGAGAACCAGCAAATACCACCTCTGACTGGCCCCGTCCCCATATATTATCTGCCTCCCAAGTCCCAGCTGATCGGCTGGGTCTTCTTTTGTTGCCCTGCACTGGAGAATGGAGCTGGAAAGCAGGTTAGTGGGGTGGGGAGGGAATGGGTATTTTGCAGTATGCTTCCCCTGGAATGGGGTGGGAATGGAGATTTTACATTATCCTTTCCCTGGCATGCCCACCAAGCCACACCACGCCCACCAAGCCATGTCCACATAATTGGTAGTAAAAAAAATTGAATCCCACCACTGTTTCCCACCTGTTCTTCCTGGTGGCTTGGACTGCTATTTTTATGTTGATAGTCCATACTGGCTAGGACTAATGGAATTAGTAGCCAAAGCAGTCTGTGGTAACTAGACTTGAAGAAGGCTACCATAAAAGACTCCTATAAGCCAAATAAATACTGTAGTTAACAGTAACATTGGGCTAATGATACCAGACCTAAATGATCCAACCAATTCATGGAATTAAGTGAGGTTCAAACTGATGAATGTTGCAGATGATATACTCAGCTCTTGGACCACAAATATACGGTTGCCTGTAAGCAGCCAGTAATTCTTAAATTAGGTTTTGCTGCTTCCCTTTCTATAGCAGTAGTTTAGACATAACCTTGGAAGAACTACTACTTTCCAGCCATCAACCATTTTAATTAGACATATATTTAAATAAAGATCAGGTGGTCTCTCCAAGGGTAAACCAATAAAATAAAGAGGTGATTAAAAGGGAAAGGGAGAAATAAAAGTTTCTTCTTTAAACTCTGGGGGCCGATGGGTACTTTCTTCTTACTGTCCATTCAGAACCAGAGCCAACCCTATAAATCAGTTAGAATCCGGCTGTCAACGGGAGTTTATTTTAGTGTTTCTCAGAACCGTCCATATTTGTCATATTATTTGTCATATTAAAGCAAAGCAGCGCCGTCACAGTTTCTTTATGAAAGAACTCAGTGTTCCCATTTTTGCAGGAATAAAGTTGTCATCACAAAAACAGTAACTGATATCGCTGTTGCCAATGCTTGTAGAATAGCCCTACTTATGAGTTCTACCTTTTGACTATAAATTCTTTACAGAGTAAGGGATTTTGAAACACTTCTATTTTGCAACACTTTAAGACAGAGCCAACACTTTTAAAAGACTGGTTAAGTTGGAAGCAATTATCATAGTGTTTGCCTTGTATATCATCTGTGTGGTATGGAGAGAATATCCACTCTCTAGGATGCTATATATCAGAAGAATAACAGAATTAACAGAGTTGGAAGGAATCCTGGAGGTCTTCTAGTCCAACCCCTGTTCAAGCAGGAAACTATTCCATTTCAGGCTGGTGGTTGTCCTATCTCTTCTTAAAAACCTCCAATGTTGGAGGACTCATAACTTCTGGAGGCAAGCCATTCCACTGATTAATTGTTCTGTCACAAAATGGTTGCTTCTTTCCTTGATTAGTTTCCATCTATTGCTTCTTGTTCTGGTACTTTGGAGAATAAGTTGACCCTTCTTGGTGGCAGCCCCTTAAATATTGGATCACAGCTGTCATGATACCCCTAGTCCTTCTTCTCATTCATTTCATCTAAACCATGGGTGTCAAACTTGTGGCGTCACATTGCCATCACGTGACATTTCAGAGTGTTTTTCCTTTGCGGAGCTCAGGTGGGCGTAGCCTGAGTGTGGTGCATCCGGCCCGCGGGCCTCCAGTTTGACACCTTTGATCTAGACATACCCAATTTCTGCAACCGTTCTTCATATGTTTTAGTCTCCAGTCCCCTAATCATTTTTGTTGCTCTATATATGTACTCTACATAAGATATCATCTGACTTGGTCACAGCCACAGGGAAAAAACAAGATTATTTAAACATGAGGTTGATCACAAAGAGATTCCCTTGTTAGATTGTCCCTCTGTCAGAATATAACACCAGTTTCTCCACATTTGTTATTTAACTAAGGGCAGATACAATAGTGCACATATCTTGGGACTTCTGGTTTGTTCCTCGTCGGTGTCGGTACGGAATCTGCGATCGTGCGTGGTTTCGCTCGAGCTCTCTTACTGGAGGGTCCCAATCGGGATCGGAACCACCCTGGTGGGATGGTGAAGAAGGGGGAAACTGCCTGGAGGGTCGAGGGGAGCCGCAACTCCCCTCCCTGACAGGAAAATCCCTCCCGAAGGCAAACTGCAGTGGTGGTGCTAAAATGGCCATCACGAAGACGAAGAACATTCCGGGAAACTAACTTTTGTGCTGGAGAGAGAAGTAGCAGGCAGAGTGTGAACCAGGCAAAGGACATCGCTTTTGAGGTACCCCAGTATCAAATTAAAGGGCTATTTTGGAGGAAAGTATGTGGAAGCGGCAACCAGAGAAAGTGAGAAAGAAAATAGGTTTTTAAATTTGTATTTGATTATTATACTGGACTAATCTGGAGGAGAAATTTAAAGGAAAATACATTAACACAACAAAGGATTAAAAATTAAACTGGACAGATATTGAATTGTGGGCACTTAAAGGGCATAACTAAATGCTGGAATTGAGTGTGTTGAAAAGAATAGCTAATGATTGAAATTAGCGAACTTAATAAAAATATCATATTCAACAAAGAAAGTTAAAAAGAAAAAGACTCAAGAGCACCACCTGATGGTACAGGAAAACTTTAATATGTTTTAAAACAAGCATCTGGTCTTTTGGGGACTTTGGATCTTGGAATTTGAAAGAAAATAAAAGGAACTTTATTATTGTCATAGAACCACCCTGTAATTTGGGAAACAGTTGGGAGGCCAATTAGAAGATATGGAATAAAGATTCAAGAGTATGAATTGTTGAAAATAAACTTAAAAGATATTGGCTGAAATAAGATACTGGACTCTGGATTAAATATATCTATCAAAGAAGAGGATTTCAACTATTAAGGAAGAAGAAAGAAAAAGAAAAAAGGAGAAGATATAATGGAGGAGCTACTTGTTGATATAAAACTGGACTCACAAGACATAAGATCGGATATGCAAGATACAAGGGACATGATAAAAATTAAACTTGAAATGTGTAATTATGTATTACAGAAATTAGAAATGGTGACTCAGCATACACAAGAACACAATAAACCAGAGGGGGAGGAGTTCTATAAAGAAGAAGCCAATTTAGAAGAACAAAACGAACAACAATTATTCAAGCAGGGGGGAAAAGGAATTAGAATTAAAAATTTGTGGTCTGATGGGATGATAAAAGGGAGAATGGTTTGGAAAATGGTTAAAGAGAGAAGGGAAAAGCAGAAAAAGGAAGTGCAAAGGAAAAATCAAAAGAGGAAGACAGAAAAGTTTAATAACTGGAATGAGACATGGAGGGGAATAAGAATGAGGAAAGGGGAATTAAGAAAAAGGACCAGAAAATAAAGAGGAACAGGAAACAAACAAGGATGAAAAGAAGGTACATTGTTCAAAGAGTGAAAAATAATGGGTAAAAAAAGGGATAAGGAAGGGGATTCCGCAAGGTAATATGTTGGGATGTATAAGAATATATTGAAAATAGTATTTTGTAATGTATAGATGATTCATAGAAAAATATAATGAATCTGAGAAAAATATATATATTTGTGTTTTATACTAGATAGGGAGATTGATATTAAGGAAGAATGAAGGTGGTTAGCTTGAATTATTAACTAGAGGGGACAACTATATTTACAGATAAGGATTGATAAAATGACAAATGTGACAGGAAATAATAATAATAATAATAATAATAATAATAATAATAGAAGTGATAATAGAAAGGAGATGAGAATTTTAGATAACATTGTAAAATAAGATATGAGAATATACTAAGAAAAATGGAAGGAGATATATTAGATTTGGAATTGAATAAATGAACATAGAATTGCGATAAGAACTTTAGATAATATTGTAAAATAAGATATGAGAACATGAATTGGGATTGGATAAGATAAGCTTAATATTAAATAATGACAAGGATGATGCAATATGAAATTAAACAAATAAAATGAATAGGTAATTATGTTTGTACTAAGAGGTGAGACCTGGAACCACAGTTTGCCAAATGAGAATTTTTCATTTAAAAAAATAAAATGAAAAGTAATGGAATTATTAGGTATGTTTAATTGATATGGTGGTAGGCATTTGGAGAGAGTAAGGTTGAAAATAAATATCGAAGAAGTATGAATTAATATGAATATAATGCAATAAGAGATGTATTGATGCCACACTGTTAATGTATTGTTGTTATACATAGATTGAAATAAAAAAAAATTGGAAAAAAAAATAGCGCACATATCTTCTGGGCTTAGTTTCCAGAAAGTTATCATATCTCAACACTCACATGATCCAGAGGCAGAGTTTACATAACGGGTGCTTGTTCAACAATTGTCTGCTCCTTCATGAATCCTCCTGGTCTTTAAGAAGAACTAGAAACATTTTGGAGTTCTTCCTAACCTTTGACACTAAATTTGACTTTTTTTCTTTGTGATAAAAGAAGTAAAGAAATAGAAAGAAACACAAAGTAAAGGACAAAACAATTAATGATGGAAAAGTTTCAAAGTTCCTTTTAACCACTCAGACAAAATTCTTTTGTCTTTAAATGTCATATCTCTACCTCATTTATTTATAGAAAAGAATAAATATAGCTAAATATGAAAATGGAAAGAAATTCAGGCAACGTTATGCATGAAGATATGCATGGTTGTATATATAATCTTAATGCACAATATAGCTTCAACATATATGTATGAATTAACAAATTGGATTTGCAACAAAATATGCATCTATGTTTTTCTTAGTTTTGATTAGTTAATCATGATGCTCCTTTCTATATGCCTTTTCCCAGAAGACACTCATTGTATGACTAAGAAATGTTCTTTGATACACAAAGAAATTATATCATCTAAATTAAATACTAAGATGTACAAACCTACTTGGGGGCATTTTTTTATCCATACTACACCGTGTATTTCTCAAAATCAAATCAAACATTTATTGTCAATGTGCAACATGTGTACAATTGAAATTGAAATTGAAATTCTCCCTTCTAAAACTCCATGTGGTACTTCATTTTATTTTTAGTACTAGGTAAGATCAGCATTATATCTAAAACAAGCTGGCTAGTAATCACAAACTGAATCCTATTTCTCTAACCATGATTTCAAATCAACTTTTATATAAGGTCTTGGCAACTTTAAGACTTATTGACTTAAACTTCCAGAATTCCCCAGCCAGTCATGCCTTAAAGTTGCAAAGATTGGACAACCCTGCTTTATATTATACTTTAAAAAATAACAATAGCTAGCATTCAGCTAAATAACTGTGATGGAGGCATGCGAATGAAACCCTAATAATCGTAGCTGGGCAGACCATATTACTCAGTTAAAATGGACTGAAACAAATGAATAAGCTTTCAAAAGGTATTATGACAGGTATTTGTTACTTCCAGGATCAGAGCCACAAGAGAGTGCAAACAGAAGCTTGTTCTTATAGTCACTTAATTAGGAATTGATTAATTAATCCTTAGGAATAGAATATGGGGCAATACAAGTCTTTGCAATGATTCAGTATTGCTCTTCTTAGATTCCCATGTTAAACCTGACTACAAATCAGGACACATTCCATCCATGTTTATTTTACAATTATTCCATGGAACATAATCCAAATATGTAAGAGCATGCTTATAATTGATAATTTCCCAGTAACCAGAAACTGAATCAGAGATCAAATTTAGATGATAAGCTGACCAGGAAAAACCTTAAAATCTATTTGGGGGATTCCTTTTCTTTGTTGACAGTGTATGAATATCCATCACCTTTATTCATTAATTATTTTTTTTATCACTAAGAAAAATAATCAACTTTCTCCAGCTGGATCCAGATTTCTAATTTTTTGGACTTAAACTTGGCAAAAGAAAAATCTTGCTTAGATACTAGACTGCAGGTGCAAGTAATTTCTTTTTCTCTACTAGTTGTCTAGACTAAAACTTTAAAACAAGATGAGACAAGAAAGGAACGGCAGTCCACTTTTACAGCCAAGGACTATGACGGGATAAAACTAAAAGGACTGAGTAAGCATTGACGCACTGATATTTTGGACAGTTCATTTATGAATCAGTGTTTGCAAAGCAGTTGAAGAATATGTCATACACTATACGTATTGTCTTTCTGTGATTCAGTAATATACACAGATGGAAGAGCACACACCTTGTAGCAACATGTTCGTTATTTGAAATAACGTATTTACTTCAGGATGAGTCAAACATATTCAGATGGCCAAGTGCACCTGGTTTATACCACAGAACTGAAATATTTGACAAAATAACTCAAAGCTGAATTAAAACAAAACATTTACGAAGTAATGCAAAATAAATATTCTGTCAAGAGGACAGTGGGCCAAATCTACTGACTAGAGGATTTTGTAGTATTCATGGAAAAATAATGAAAGCTTTTTTTTTATTCCAGAAGCTGAAGTTGCCTTATTTCTCTCATTTGATTCAAATGTTAAATCACTGTAAAAGAAACTGCATGATCAAGGGATCCTACATCAATAGCCTTCAAACTGAAAATGTATATAGTGATAAAACTAGCAAGGAAGATGTTCCTCTATATTTAACATCACTCCATCTCAGGTGATGAACACCAAAGAACAAAGAGATGGTTATGAGTAGAGCCAAACAGAAGTCTTAACAGGCTACACTGGTAGATGCAGTAGTCTGAATATGGCTATCTACAGTATTATGGGCCCATGTTGAGTTGGGAAATGTAAATATCAGTTAATTCACTTGACTAAATCTGTATTGGTTTCTACTAAAAACCACTTCTACATTTATGATATTTTGGTCCTTGCACTGTCTTGTTAAATACTCAGATTTAACCTCCACATAGCTAGACTCCTGCTGTTTGCTCTACCTGGGGCTTTCTTTAAAGATCATCTGAAACTTCAGCTGGGGAAGTATGAAGCAGTCCAGGTAGTTACGGGCATATCTAAATTTGTCCATAGGATACCAATGCTGTGGAAGCTGCATTGGCTGCCAATCTGCTTTTGGGTTCAGGTCAAGGTACTAGTTGCTTTTGTAGATACTTCAGTGTCTGGATATTTTCAAGATGATCTTCTATGGTTGGATACAAGACTTGAAAAGGCTCCCATCATCAAGAATACACCATCTAAGGCAGGGGTGTTAAACTCCTAGCCCACGGGCCAGATGTGTCATGTAGTGGCCACGCCCACACCTGGTTTAATGAAGGGGGGGGGAGTCCTGATACGTCATGTGATGCAGCCATGATGATGTGAGTTTGACACCCCTGATCTAAGAAATCACATAGATGCATTTTGTCACTGATGGCCCTTTCTGTGGAACAGCTTGTTCTTCAACATCTGGACCAACCCTACCTTGTTGTGATTCAAAAGAACCTTAAATCCATGGCTTTTCAGGAAAATGCATGAGGGCAATGAGGATTGACCTATCTCCAACAGATGGTACTGTTAATTACTAAGATTACATTTTAATGCTTTTTGTTGCCTGGTGTAAGCTGCTAAGGCTTTTGCAACTGAGTGGCATACAAATCTTATTAAGTAAGTAACTCTGGCTGTAATCAATTCCCAGCAATTTACAATACAGTAATATAAAACTGATACAATAAAACTTACTTCAGCATTCTCTAAAATTATAAAACTACAGTTGCATCATAATTCTAATTCCATCTTCAAGACCTTTCTGAAAGATGCCAAGATAGATGCAATATAGGGGCCACTGCCGAAAAACACCCCTTCAAATCTCCATTCTCTTAATCTCAAAAATATAGGGCACCCTAAGCTTCAAAATGACCATGCCAGATGGGTCAAATCTAGCTGGACTTAATGATCATGGAGATAGGGATTTAAAAATTAAAACGAGCATTTTGAATTGTGCTCAGAAGCTTATGGTTATTCAATGCTGCAACGCAATGCCAGTGTGATGGGTATATAGTAGCTCTCATATGTCAGCCTCTGCATTCTGCTCCAAATTATTCCAAGTACTTTCTAATGTAAACCGTGTTTTCGTCGTTTGAGTGGTGAAAATGGTGTCAATCAAGATTGGCAAGGGCTCCCACTCCAGACAGAGCTACAACTGGTTGTATCACCCAAGGATTCCCCCCAGGCATCCAACAGTAACAGTGAATAAATAACTCCCAAATTATGGACCTACCTTTTTAGCAAAAAATAAAACCCCATCCAGACTTTAAAATTACATTATTTCTAGATAATCAGCAACTTTGTCTTGTTAGGGTTCAATCTCACTCTCTTACATCCTATCCAGGCCCAAACAGTCTCCACACTGGATCAAGACTTCTAAAACGTCCCCATTCTGCCTGGCGGGAGGAAGGGCTGAAATGTTCTACTGGGTATCATCAACATATTGATGACGTTTTACTTTGAGCCCATGAATGAGTTCTGACAGTGGTTTCAAGCAGATGCTAACTTGTGAGAGAGCGCTAAACCGTGCAGCACTGCACAAGAAACGGTTGTTTCATCCTCCCACCGACTTCAACGTTTAAGATTGCAAAACAGTCTCTTTATTCCCAGTCTTCTCAAGTAACTTAGAAACTCCTCATATCCAAGTCCCGATGAAGGATGTTGTCAGCCCTTCAAGGTAGATCAGAGTAGGAAACCAAAGTCATGAATGCTAATAATATAGAATGGAGAGAAGTGGAGTGGAGTGGAGTGGAGTAGAGTAGAGTAGAGTAGCTTTATTGGCCAAGAGTGATTGGACACCCAAGGAATTTGTCTTATATATAAACATATAAACAACGAAGTAATTTAATCATAAGATATTAATAGGAGAAAGTAGTAGAAAAGATGAGAAGAATAACAGCAATACAGCCATACTATGTGGGTAAATACCATTAGATATTAGTTCTGTGGTAATTAGATGTTCAGCAGAATGATGGCACAAGGGGGGGAAACTGTCCCTGTGTCTAGTTGTTTTGGCATGCAATGCCCTATAGGGGCACCTGAGGGAAGCAGCTGAAACAGTTTAATGTCCAAGATGTGAGGGGTCTCTACCTATTTTCTCAGCCCTCTTTCTGACCTGTGCAGTATACAGGTCCTCAGTGGAAGGCAGACTGGTTGCAACTGTTTTTTCTGCAGTCCTACCTATTTGTTGAACTCTTGTACCTGTTCTGTTTGGCTGCTGTACCAAACCAGGGAGTTACAGAAGTACAAATGACAAACTCAATTATTCCTCTGTAGAACTGTACAGTTACAAGTAACAGAATCTTGCAAGGTTGGATGCACTTCTCTCCCTTTATCTTCAAGAGATCTAGGGAGGGTCAAGCCTGGGATGCTTTCTCAAATTACATTTCTGCCTCTGACCCAATTTCCTTCTATTTGACTGCTGTTTTTGGTTGCAACTCTTCCTCCTGCCGCTCAAGGTTATTTCTAAAGCCTATTCAACCAGTGGCCAGCTATGAACCTCGATGGAAGCAGTACAGATAATCCCCTCCTCTATAGCATCTTATAACTGAAGACAGACTCCTTTTCAACAAGAGCTAGACATAGAACAACAGTTACGCAACATTACTGTAGCCAGAGAAGGTCTCTTTAAGAAATGACTGCATCATCACTTTCTTTGAGGCATGTAGCAAAATTCCTTCTCCCAATGAGCCATTAACTACTCCAATGATCCTGCTACTCAGACATCTCATCACTGCATGAGTGAGTTAGAAGGGGAATGAGTAGCTCACAACTCATTCTAAACAGCACTCTATCATAGTCTACAAGATGAAATGGCTCCCAGATCACTAGAGGGATTTTCCCAACTATCATTTTAGAACTTACCCATGCAAAGTCATGACCCAGGAAACTCTGGACAATTCTATCACCAAAATTCCTCCTATGCAATATTCCAAAACCAAGGTGAAAATCACCATACTGCCACAGAACAAATTATTTTAGAAAAAGAAGGGAATCCACTGTGAGAATTAAAAATCCACAACAAACCTATTTAGTGAATTACTTTTATTGAGATATATAAATTCAACCAAGTTTAATATTAATAGTATAATGCCTGATGCACAGTCTGTTTTAATTGCCTAAGCATTCATGGTTCAATAAATAATGTTTAATTATGAAATACATGGGGGATAAATATATTAGCTTTATTTAATTCATTTCATTTTAATTAAGTTTAAATTTATTTTTTGCCTAGGCCTTCCCCAATTCAACCCGTTTGTTACTACTTTCTGAGTTCAACTCCCAGCATGCTACTCAGAGGCACAAAAATAATCACACATCCTACTTAAAACTATCCTTTTTTCAAACATCTGGCATCCAAATCAGCACAGACTCTGAGAATACTTATGACAAATGGTCTTATACACACCAAATTCCCCAAGGATGACTTTTCATTTCCATTTACTCTAGTTTAAAATTATTACACCCACCAACTGATACTATATCTTAGAGTCCAGGCTAAATACTTTGCAGTAAAACCTGAGTGCATTACTTCATGAGTCCAACTTCAGTGGACAGCCGGTAAGATTTAAAGAATAATCAAGGGGCACTGATTCAAAACGCTAAAACTGAAAAAACAAAGCTTGTATTTCATTACATTCTGCATTGTATAGAACAGATCTGAGTATCAGAGAATACCCTAAAATTCTAAAAGGAATTGGCAACAGATTTGTCATTCCCATTAAATTTGTATCTCTACTTTTTATGTCTGCCTCTGCCAAAAAAAAAAAAAGAGCAGCCAATTATTCAATGGGGAATAAAATGGAAAACTGTCGAATCAGCAGGGGCAAAGATTACAACAGACTGCAGATTTCTCCTACTCAAAGCGATGGACGTATTATATTGTTTTTGTGGTCATTGTTACATTTGCATAGCATCCTTCCTCTCAATGAAATGAAGAACATGTGCCCACTTTTGTATTAATTATGCATATTTATTTCCCCACATGCACAGAATCTGTGTTGTCTTCTTGACTGCCTGTGAGGTTTCTTGTCATATCAATAAAATGAGATGGACAAATTCCAATAGGACCAATTCAGTGCGTGCTTCTACTGTAAGTCTTTTAATATTTGTGCTGCTTTCTCTTTTCAATATCATAAATTTTGGCAGAATGACTTTCATGCACTGAAATAATTCTAATAGAAAAAAATTGAATACTAAACATATAAGACATAAGAGCAATTCACTATTGACTATCAGAGCAGTTGCAAATAATGCTTTCAGATCTACAAGGAGTCCTTGTTTAGCAACTGACTTAACAACTGACCATATTTATGACACTAATGAGAAAGGTAACTTTGGGACCAAATCTTTGCATTTATGATCTTTGCAGGTCTGTAAAGTAAATGGAAGCTGAAGTACAACTGTAGGCACAGCCACAGTATCACTTAATGACTGCTTTACTTAATGGCCGATCGTTCAGTCTAAACAGTGATAGCTAAATGTAATTGTTATTTTGAATGTGATAGTTGTTACAATGTATTTCTTTTTCTTTATGAGGCTACAAATGATTTATGCAAGGGCACTACTAAATAAAATCAGTATAAGTGGAAAATGTTTGGAGGCTAGTAGTTTGTAAAACCTGATGAGCAAATTGTAGTTTAGCAACGGCAACAGCACTTATGACTTATAAACTGCTTCACAATGCTTTACAACCCTTTGGAAGCTGTTTACAGAGTCAGCATATTGCTCCCAACAATCTGGACCGTCATTTTACTCACCTTGGAAGGCTGAGTCAACCTTGAGTCAGTCAGGATTGAATTCCTGGCAGTCGGCAGAATTAGCCTGCAATGCTGTATTCTAATCTCTGTCTGTCTGTCTGTCTCCCTTTCTCTTTCACTCTCTTCAGGTTACCCTACTGCCCTTAGAAAGAGTTTACACATCTTTTTAAAGGTATATAAACAGGCACTTTACTTCAGTGTTTTCCTAGCAGCTTCCTGTTACCAAGCCTCTTTTCCAAAGGATGAGCCCTATAAGGAAGTCTGACATACCAGTAGCCACATAGAGAAAACTGAGCAAGTATTGTTACATGCTACCTGAAAATCTGGAAACATATATTCCATCAGAAGAGACAATTTATTGTAACATGTTATTAGATTTCTGCTTTCTTATCCCCTCCCTCCGCAAAACAATTCAAAACCAGCCTGTTATGAATAATGCAAACAGTGGTCTCCTTAGTTGTATCCTGGATTCAACCACACTCTATACTAAACAAAAAAAATACCTTACTTTGGAAAACATTGTTTGATTCTTATCTCTATTCTCTATCTTAGCTATCTAATAATGTTGAATATGGCTATAAATCATCTGTCTCATACAGTTATATAAAATTATTATATAAAATGCATGATTCACTCGGGGCTAGCATCCAAAGGATGCACATGTATGGTAATATGCTGACATAGTAAACTGCTTAGAGAGTGCTGTAAAGCACTATGGAGCTGTGCATAAGTACTATTGCTATTTTCTCTTTCCCCTAGAACCTGAGGTCACCAAAGGAAATTGAAACCTAAAAGAATCAAGACAGACAAAAGGAAATATATGTCCTTTTTTTTTAAACAAAGCACATAATTAAACTTCAGAATTGAAATGTGGTGCTTTCTATAGCTTGTCTAGCTTCAAAACAAGGTTCCACCAATTATTAGAAATTGTGGGGAATAGTGACAATTAACTTTGATGGCAATGTGAAGACCATTGGCTGGGACACTAGTGGGGTCCTTCCATGGCTCTTGGCTGGCCACTATGAGAAGAGACTGCTGGACTATATGAGCCAGGGGTCTGATTCAGCAGGGTATTGTTTTTGCTCCTTTAAACATATTTTTACACACCCACAAACACCCCTTCTCCTTTAACATCATTCATTCTTTTGAAGTTACAACAGCACTGAACAAAGGGATGTAGAACCAGTCCTCAAAGTTCCAGCAGTTGCATTGCTCCTGTGATTAAATGAACAAAATTCTGGCACTTGGCACAACCAGCTCATACTTGCAACCAAACCAAATATCATTTGCAACCTTCCTCATCAGCTTCCTACAAACAGTCAATGGAGATATTGGCAGGGAAAATCACAAATTGATTTTCCCTCCCAACTTCTCCATTGATTTTGTTGGCTTGGTAAATCTCCCTCATCTCTGGCCTTTATTTACTCATATGCACTGTGTCCTTCAACTCATCTGCAGCCTGTATCTGGGCTTCCCACGATCTAGCCATCCATCAGCCGTCAACACCAGCCAGACATCAACAACCCAATCTATATCTAAAATCCCCTCTACACATAACAACCACCATATACACACCACACACAGAACAGCCCAAAGCACAGAGAGAGGTTCTGTGCGGATGGGCTCCACCATGAGTCCAAAAGCTTAGAAGACAAAACCTCTGGTCCTGGTGACCGACCCAGATTGAATCCTTCCCATGATCCATCCCAGACCCCTGTACTGTTTACCTGGAACTCTCATTGCTTCCACTTAATAACTTACACATCTCAGGTTTATGAAGGCAACTGGGACTTCTTGATTGTTAGCACTAAGCGATATGGTGATGAAGCACTGAATTTTATGATTGCATCACGTTCCAACAGCAATCCTGGTGCCAACTGCCTGTATATACAGATCGTCCTTGCTCACCAAGCACTCATTCAACAACCATTTGAAGTTACAACAGTGTTAAATACTGAGACTTAACTGGTCCCCAAAGTTGCAGTTGCAGTATCCCCAGAGGCATGTGGTCATGATTTGGGCCCTTGGCAACCAGTGAACATTGCCTCCAACAATCTGGGTCCTCATTTTACCAACCTCAGAAGGATCATGAGCCAGCCAGGATTGAACTGGTGGCAGTTGGCAGAATTAGTCTGCAATACTGCATTCTAACCACTGCACCACCACTGGCTGCTACTCTCTAAACACATTCTTATAAACATTCATGTGGACATATTTAACATAAATATTTCAATTCTTTTTCTCCTCCCCTCCTCCCCCCATTCCATTGATCTCCATAGCTTTGCCCTTAAGTATTCCTATTATCTCTCTGATTCCATTATCCCCAGATCATTCCCATACAGGACGTAATGCTTTCCCCAAGTCCTTGATTCTCCTAATGTGCAGTGCTTCCCAATCATTTTCTTTCCTTCCCCAAACCGCTTATTGGAAAGTCTAATTAAACTCTGATGATCGGTAGTCAGTGCTTTCCTTCAGCATCACTGTAACTTTGAATGGTCATAACTTGAGGATTATCTGTATGAATAAAATGATATAATTGAATGATATTTATTTCATTTAACACGTTATCCATCAATTTTCAACTTAATAGGAATATTTGGGATGTTTTTTAAATATATTTTAGTACCCATGGCATTCTTTAACTTCATTTAAATGTCTGTATTTAATGATATTGTGATGATGATGATGATCTGAATTGTATTGTGATGATGATGATGATGATCTGAAAGGTCGGCAGTTTGAATCCCTAGCACCACATAACGGAGTGAGCTCTCATTATTTGTCCCAGCTTCTGCCAACCTAGCAATTCGAAAGCAGGTAAAAATGCAAGTAGAAAAATAAGGACCACTTTGGTGGGAAGGTAACAGTGTTCTGTGTGCCTTTGGCATTTAGTCTTGCCAGCCACATGACCACGGAGACATCTTCGGACAGCTCTGGCTCTTTGGCTTTGTAACGGAGATGAGCACCAACCCCTTGAGCCAGAAATGACTAGCACATATGTGCGAGGGGAACCTTTACCGTTACCTTTTATTGTGATGAGTAATGGACTCGTGCTGTTACTCAAAGAAAACCCACTTTTACCCAATTTGGAATAATTTATCCAGATTTGGGAAGTACTGTCCCAACGCATTTTCCAAGGTAAACATTGTGAACCAAATTTGTTTAAGAATGTAGAAGTCTGGCAGGGTGGGGAGAGAACCATCCCAAATGTCAGCTAGTCCTCAGTTAAGAGGAACACAAAGTAATAATATGCCCTTAAGGGCATTTAGAACCCGGAAGAAACTATATTATGATTAATAAATTAACAAGGAAGACAAATATACTCCAAAATGTATTGAAAGAGACTTCAGAAAACATAAGTCTCTGCTATCATCATGATCACCCTCACTCATAACTATATCTTAAAAGTTTGCCTTGTGCTACTTCTCTTTGCAAAACCCAATCAATCCTCTGTTTTCAGATGCTCCATCTTTCATGCTCAGTGGAAACAACTGATCCAGAATAACCTACCTCATCTCTGCAGAACAAATGAAGAAATTCCACTGCAATGCATATATGAACTGACAGACTTCAATTTTCCTCTGGAAGTTCTTGAAGTTACTAATAGAGACAATGCAGATATAATCTATGAACTCCTCCAACAGATTTCTTACCTTCTTTCAAATGCCCATTCCTACCATGCCTGGAACTCAACATGTTTCGAAAACCTAAAGAATGTCCTTCACCAGCAAATTAACAATCTAGAAACCTGCTTGAATGCGACTGAGATGCTGAAGGGACCAATGAATTATGACAAAGTGACATCTTATTTGCTAACTCTAAAAGTGAAAAGATATTTTCAAAGAATGAACAATTTCCTAACTGTGCAGCAACACAGTAGCTGTTCCTGGGAAATGATCCATTCAGAAATTAAAGGATGCATGCTGTTCATAACCCATCTTCTTAACATGCTCTAAGGTAACTTTTAGTGTGCTTTATATATATATGCGAGAAGGGACTAGATGTTAAGTAATATTAAGTAAATATTAGTTAAGAATATTAATATTAAATTAATAACTCATAAATGTTAATATTAAATTAATTTAAAGACTATCTTGTATTTTCATAAGTTATCCTGTAGATTTATAGAAGATAAGACTTTCAGAAATTCTTTACCTATGAACCAAATTAAGCACAACGTGGCCAAGAAAATAATTGAGACATTCAAAGATTATGCCAGTTTAAAATAAAATTAAATTAAAATAAAATACTAGCGTGTGAACAAGCAGTATGGTAGAATAAACTCTTCCATCTCAAACTGGTAAGCATCTATGAAAAAAATTATGTCTGCATGTATGGATTCAAGTTATGGGATATTCAAATTAGCTCATATCATTAGACAGTTTGAAACTGTATTTGCTGAAAAGTTTGTGCTTTTTCAGAAAGATTTAAATATAACCATGGGTTTAACCTATCAGATATGTCTCCTTACTAATTTTACCATTGGTGTGAAGCAAATACAATCAAACTATATGTACAAATATGCTGCTCACACAGTTTTTTTTTCAAACTGTTATTTTTTACTTAAATGTTGGTGAATGGAAACAGTGAGTGCAAATCGCATATACTTTGGAGAACTTTATAATGTTCATAGTGGTCAGAAAGAAAAGTAATTTTTATAGCAATGGGAATTATGAATAGATTGTACCTTAAGACTGTATACTATACTAATTTGTTGTAGCGTAACAAGAAAGCTTGTTCTTTTAATACGCATAAAGTCATCTGGCATTTTAATTTAGTAAGGTAAGGTTTAGATAGTAAGTAAGTTGCAGAATAATTTCCTTTGTTTTCATTTTACAACTTAATGTCAATAATATCTGCTTATGTTGGGAGAAGTGACCACTGATTGCAATTTTACTTTAGAATTAATTTTTTAAATCATGCTTTAAAAATATTATCTAAAAATCAGTAGCTCTATTACAGAAACATTGCTTTCTTTAAAACCAGAATTTAGCAAATAGACTAAATCATTACTCTCAAACTCTATTTCTAGTCCATTTATAAAGTATCAAGAATGAAATATTTCTTTTTTTTCAATTTTTTTTATTTTTAGACAAACATACACAGACAAGACATACAATGTGCCAGTAGGTTACAAATCTTTTTGTGCATCTTTTCCATAATCCTCAACTACAATTATTTATGTATATTCTCATATTGTTAAGCGAAATATTCCCCATTTTTAAATTAATTTATCTTATAACAGTTCATATTATCATCCCAAAACCATCCCTGACAAATACAAACAAATAAACAAAAAAAAAACACCTAAAATATCTTTTTTGAGAACAGTATGCTCCCGAGCCATCACTTCTCCATACAGACATAAATTCAATTGCCCATTCATCTTATATATTCTAATCCATATCTTATAACAATTTTCACTATTTCTTTCCATAGTTTTTCCCCTTTCTCTACCTTCTATAATCATATTTTAATTATTCCATTCCTTTCTAAATTCAATTACATTTCTTTTTCCAATTTTCAGTATCTTTCCAATCAATATTTTTACACTTTCATCTATCCTGTTTACATTTTCATACTGTATTTTTTTCTTATAAAACATATTTTGCCCTGTAATTACTAAACTGGAGAATAACACCTATATATTTTTTAATTGTTATCTATTCAAATCATTATTTAACATTTAAATTTCACCCTCACAATTATAGCCTTCATTTCACCTCTATTTTATAACATCTAACTATTATCGACCAGATTCTGCTTGATACATTCCTTTACAAATACACGTTAAATTCTTAACAAGAAAATAAGAAAATGTACATATATATAACAATAATAACTAAAATAATTGTTTCTATTCAGATTCAGCTCCACCATTAATATTAATAAACCATCTCATTCATTTCTATTTAAAATATTTCCATTTTGTTGCCAATTAACATCCATATCACTATATTTAAACAACAAAAACAGTATGAAAACCTTCCATATTTCTTTTAATTTTTATACTTTTTGTATTATTAAGAGCCTTATTTTCTTATCCTCTTTGCATCATTTATTTATTAAGAGAAAAAATACACATCACTTTAATCATCTAAAACATTTTCTAACTCCTTTCTATTTCTAATATAACCATATTATCTCATGTACCCTTGCAGAATCCTCTCTTTAAGTTAAATTTTTAACCATTATCTCTGTGCCTAAATAAATTTATCCCTTTAAATCTTGTACGTTTTCCCTGTTGCTGTACATCTTGATTCCATCTTTTATAACTTTTCTTTTCCATCCCCCCCTCTTCTTCTCCTTCCCCTTTTTGTTCCCTTTTCTATCTAATTCTCCCTTCTGCGATCCTCCCTTCTGCTTCTTTGTAATGTTATACTTTTCAAATTATACTTTTTTTTGGTTGTTGTTTCAGATCTTAAATTTTTGACTCCCTTTCCCCCCTTCCCGTTTTTTTTTACTACACTTAAAGTTGTTTGATCATTAAAGATGGCTTCTTCTTTGTCCCCCCTTCTTGTTCAGCAAGTATTTCTTGTTGTTTTTCAAGATCTCCATTTCCATAGTTTGAAATGCGGGGCAAAAAGTCTCTCCTGTCGCTTGTGCTTCTTCTTTATATTCTTTAAGTATCATTTTTAATTCTTCAAGGTGTGATGACATTTTGAAATTTTTTTAAAGCAACCCCCAGTTAATTTTAACCCGTTTCATTAGGATCCACTATCCAAAATTCCAGGAGACCTCCAAAAATCCAAAGCTGTTTCTTGCTTCTTTTCTCACTTTCACTTTCCAGGGGCTTTATTGTCTTGCAACAAAGTTTTGCAACAAAGTTCCAGTTAGAATGTATTCTTTTCAAATCTTGTTAAAATTCCACTCTCAGTACTTTTTAGATCCAGGTGGTATCCTCCATTTTTCCAGATTCCACCCTCCTTTTACTTTTCCTCCTCAGCTTTCTTTCTTTCCCTTTTTTAAAAAAAGAGTTCTTTAAAGTTATTCAAAAATCTTTATCCTTTGACACTTTGTTTTCAGCTAAGAGTAGCCTATTAATGTCAAAGTGGATTAATATCTATTTCTTATGCCAATCTCTTCTTAATATTCCAGATCATTTAAAACTGTCAATATTAGAGGAGAAAAAAACCCAGTTCTTTTCCTTTCCCATTCCTTTCGCAGCTTTAAGAGTCTTTTTTTGGAATGATATTATTCTTTACTGTTCAAGTTCCAGGTACCTTAAATAGATGTTTTCATTGTTAAACCCGGTCTGTCAAACTTTCTCCTTCAAACTTCCTCCTGCACAATCTTGTCCGGTTGAGTTCTTCTTTGAGGTGGCCATTTCTGGCCACCGCTGCAACCGCCTTTGGGAAGGGGAGTAAAGACCAGCTGGGGAGGAGAGATGTGGCTCTCCTCAACCCTACTGGCGGCTCCACACTCTTTACCACCTCTTCGGGGTGGCTTAGCCCTGAAACCAGCTGGCTCGGGGCACTCCAGCGCCAAGCATGGATCAAAACCGCGCACAATCGCGGATTTCAGTCCATTGCCGAAGAGACTCAAAACAGAAGTCCCAAGAATGAAATATTTCTATGCTTATTAAAAATGAAGGAAGATTTCATTAACTTACAGCACTATATAAAGCATCTAAACAGAGACTTCGCACCATGCCTGAGTCCAAAAGTAATAATTCTCCCTGAATGATTAATGCAGTCACATCTTTTGCACAAGTTACACTTAAGAACTGCCACAACTGTTGGTGCTTTACATGGTTAACAAATAGTTTGTACAAGAACTGCCTAACTGACATTGCTACCTTTACATTGTACCAGTTATAATGGAAGGAACAAAATTCACATCTACAGTATCCTAACTTTACTAACTTTGAACATCTCCTTTGCCTCAGATAAAATACAGCAATAAAAACCACCATATCGCTCATTTTTCTGCTCATAAATGAATCCACTCATCCAAAGATTCTGTCAGGGACAGGAGAAGGATATATTATGGCTGCAAACCCATTCCAACAGGTTCCAGATTTTTTTAAAAAATTACATTTATATGCTGCCCTTCTCTGAAGACTCAGGGAGGCTTACAATTTTTTGGGATACAACCCAATGTGCTCAGCAATAGCCTTCATCCCATTGTATATGCCTGCTTATTACTAAGCAGCATTTTTACAAAATCAGCTTATTGCCCCAACAATCTTGGGTCCTCAATTTACCTACCCCGAGAGGATGGAAGGCTGAGTCAACCTTGAGCATGGTGGGATTCAAGCCTGCAATAATTGCGTTGGCACACTATATTCTGAGCAGCTTATTGGAAGACAACTGAATTCATTCAGCTACTAACATCTGTTCCTCAATCATCTGAACACTTCTCTCATTAATCTGATAATGAAAATCCTTCCACTCACAAAATTCCACTATTATGCAGTAATACACCCTACCCTTTATTCTTCTATTTTATTGAAATTCATGTTAATTCTTTTACTACGTCCAGCAATTATGACAGAGCACCTCTACTGGAGTCCCTTTTAACAATTAGGTTCATTCAGTAATATTATTCAAGGGGTGAGAAAGGTAGTATCATAAACCCCAAAGAGAAAGATGTTTAGAACTATAATATTTCTCGATGTGATATCCTCCAGATGTGTGAACTGTAACACACTTCTTCCTTAGCCAAAAATGATAACTATTATTTATTTATTGTTCTAAGACAGGGGTGTCGAACTCACATTGTCATGGCAGTGTCACGTGATGTAACAGGATTTTTTCCCCCTTTGCTAAATCCGGTATGGGCGTGGCCAACACGTGACGCATCTGGCCCGCGGACCAGGAGTTTGACAGCCCTGTTTAAGAGATATAGAGGGCATCTGACTCACGAACAAGTCAATCTAATTCTATAATCTATCTAACATAATTATTAAATTTAAATAAACTATTTGGCGATATATTGAGATATAAAAGGAAGAAGCATATGCAAAAAGGCAACGCATCTGCTTTCATATACTGTTTGAGTACAGGTAATCCTCGATTTATGACCACAGTTGAGCCCAAAATTTCTGTTGTTATCTGAGACATTTGTTAAGTGAGTTTTGCTGCATTTTACAACCTTTCTTGGCAGAGTTGGTAACTGAATCACTGCAGTTGATAAGTCAGTAACCTGATTGTTAAGTGAACCTGGCTTCCCCATTGACTTGGTTTCTCGGAAAATCGCAAAAGGGGATCACATGACATTGGGACATAGCAACAGTCATACGTATGAACCAGTTGCCAAGCATCTGAATTTTGATCACATGATCATGAAGATGCTGGAAAGGTTGTAACTGTCAAAAACATCATAAGTAACTTTTTTTCAGTGCCATTGTAACTTTGAATGGTCACTAAATGAACTGTTACTCATTACTTCAATGGTAGTTCAAGACTACCTGTATAGAAATCTTAAAAGATGCCAAGCTGGCCACTGTTAGAAACAAAAGAGCTGATTAATATACTGTGCTACAAATATTCCTCAACTCACAACTGTTCGTTTAGCAACTGTTCAAAGTTGTGACAGCACTGAAAAAAGGAACTTGTGGCTGCTTCTCACACTTACAACCACTGCAGCATCCCAACAATCATATGATCAAAATTGGCAACCAGCATAAATTTATGACTTTTGCAGCATCCTCCAGGATCACATGATCCCCATTTGTGACCTTCCAACTGGCTTCCGACAAAGCCAATGAGGTCAAGTGAATTCACTTAATGAACATGTGATTCATATAATGAACTGGGGTGATTCACATAACCACCATGGCAAAAAAAGGTCATAAAATTGGGTGTACCTCACTTAATAGCAGCCTCACTTAGCAATGGAAATTCCAGTCCCACCATGAGGTAGTAAGTCAAGCTCTACCTGTACAACACTTTTCTGACAGTTCTTAACAGTTTTCTCAACCAACTGCAATAATGGCACTAACTCTTCACTTGTTTTCCAACAGGCAATGTTTTCAATCCCTCCGCTCAGGGTATCAATGGACATAACAAATACCAATGTTGGAACTGATCTACATCATTCAGAACAGTAGCAGTTTCAATTAGCCATGCATTTTGCTGCAGCTATGTTTGCCAACTTCATATTTATGAAGGAAGAACAATTGTGAGTCGGTCTACTGAAAAGCCACTGCAATTTATTATTAATCCCCGTCGAGAGGGATGAGAAAACTGACACTGCCACCACATTCGGGGCCTCTGAACTGGATGGTGAGTGCAGACTTGCCCACTCCGCTGCCTCCCACCACCACCAGCTGGTACTTTTCCTGCCCCGGGCCATCCCTACAGCCAGCAGCCATTGAGAAACCGCTTCAGCCTGCTTGTGCTGCCAGCCCCCTCTTGCTGCAACAGCACCACTACCTCATCCTGGCCGGCAAGGACTGCGCTGCTTTTTGCACATTGCACCACCTGCAAATTTGCACATTACAGGTGCCAGCCCCTATGGTGGAGATTTCCAACCCCACGACAGGCCGGTCCCATATTCCAGAGCTGCAGTAGTCACAAGACTGGCCCTTTGGTCATCCCGGAGCAGCTCATCCATGGCAGGCTGGTGCACAGGTCAGTCCTGTGACTACTGCAGCTCTGGAATATGGGACCGACTTTCCCACCAACATCAGCAAGCCACCCCGGGGTGGATTTCCCTCCCCCGCCTTTGGTCTTACCTTCTAGTTCCGGCTCTACTCCAGGTTTGCACTCAGCTGAAGGGTGGGGGCCAGTGGGTGGACGGGCCATGTGGGCAGCGCAGCCTTGTGTTCCCGTGGGCAGCGCAACCTTGTGTTCCCCCGCAGCCTGGATTAATTGCTTTGGAGGGGTGCTTTGCGGGGAGACATTTCTCTGCGGACCACAAAATTTTTCTCACGGCCCACCAGTGGTCTGCGGCCCACCAGTTGGCAACCACTGCTTTATACTGATGTGTGATTTGTGAAAAGTTCCCCTGGAATTAATGTTTGTAAAACAACGTACTGAGTTTGAAAGAAACTGGGCATACAAGTTAAATGTGCCTGGGAATACAAAATCACGAAAGATGGCGAATGTTACCATGAGCAAATTGAAAACAAAAATCATTTCCTTACTGAGATAAGGTATTTTTTATGACATTCATCTTTTGTTATGAAGATTAAGATTTTTGTGACACAGCAGTGCCTGCAGAATTGAACATGACCAAGATATTTATTTAATTTATTATCTGACATTTCTGCAACAAGTACAGGTTTTATAGCTGATGCTAATGTGTAGACAGAAGTTGACTGAAAACCAGTATGTAATCTTAAAAGTTTTCAGGGAATATCAAGGTGAATAACTCACACATAAAAGCAATTTAAAAAGAAGTTGTAGACTTTTGCTAGAACAGGTAGTCCTCACTTACCAACTGAAATTGGGACCAGCTACTCTATTGCTAAATGATCCAGTTGTAAAGTGAAAAAAAAATCACATGACCATGCCTGACTTACATCAGTTTCTCAATTCTGTCTGTGGTTGTTAAGCAAATCACTGTGAGTCATTAAGCATGACATTACATAACTTACCTTGCAACCTCCTGCTAGCTCTCTCATTGACTTTGCTTGTTGGAACCAGACTGTGAAATTCACAAATAACAATCACGTGATCAAAGGCTGCTGTGACCATCGTCAATGTGTGTCAGTTGCCAAGCAGCCAAATCTGAATTACATGACTGGAGGGACATTACATTGGCTGTCTCCTTTTATAATACCACTGTAACTTTGAATGGCCACTGAACAAGTGGTTGGTAAATGTGGACTACCTGTATTTGTCTCTATCCTTTCCATGACAAAGGCAAATAAAGACCTCCAACAGACAAGCTCTTAGCATTGTATTAATTAAATATAGTTGAATTCACATTGTCTTAAAATGTTCTCATTGTCTTAAGTACTCTGTCTATTTTGTGAGACAATCCATAAATAATTAAATGTGATTTGACCTTGGATTATAGATACGTTTGTTTCAGAAATTCACAGTGTTTGCTGTCTCCTACTAAATTTGTAATTTAAACTTAATAAAACTGTGTTGTGATAAACCACTATTTATTTTAACCATGATTAGTTTGATTAATCACAGTACTCAGGTTCACACATTAGGCCATAAGTTAGCATTTACAGTGATTAGATTCACATAGTACATTAAGCCAATAAACCATATGGTTTAGTCAAGTGCCACTGGGCCAATTTATACATATAAAAATCCTCTGTAAATCAGGAATACTTAATCAGGAATACATAAATGTTGCAGTAACAATGGGGGAAGATGTTATGAAAAAGAAATAATGAAAAATAAATGCAATTTTTGATAATAGAAGGCCCTTTTATTTATTTAAAGCAACCAGATATAAAACATACAATTCACATAACTTTTTAAAAAATTGTTAGTTTACAAGTGGACCATGTGGTAATGGCTCAGAATTTTAATTTAAGGTTAGAGTTTGAATTATTTGGCAGTTCAAAACTCTTGGCAAATCTTGGTTGTAAATGTAGTAGAAACTCTACTGTATTTGCAGCTTTGAAACCATTCAAACACATTTCTCTAATACATTTAGCAATCATAATTGGAACCAACAACTCAATTGTTAAGCAGAACAATAGCTAAGTTAAACAGCAACTGTGCTTACAAACTTACTTCAGTTTTCTTTGCTATATAGACCTGCAAAGGTTGTAAATGTGGGAATGTATCATAAAGTTATTTTTTACCACTGTCATAACTGCAAATGGTCACTTAACAAGGCAGATAAATTGATTTTTTGAATAACCTCTATTCAAGAATGGCAGGAAAAATATTGCTTTGAAAAAGATGCCTGAAATAGGAGTGTTACCTTTGATCAAGTAACTGTAAATATTTTTTAAACTCCTGAAAAGTTATGCAAAGAAATTTGACTTGTAAAAAAAAGGAATATATTCTGGTAAAACATTTACTATGTTCTGTACTTGGACCAGATGGCTACTTCAGAAACCCCTAAAATTTTCTCTGTACAAGGAAAAAAATTTTCAAGAAGCTAGCAGTTTTTTTTAAAATTACATTTAAATGCCGCCCTTCTCTGAAGACTCAGGGTGGCTTACAATTTTTGGGATACAGCCCAATTTATTTTTCCTGACAATTTATAAACTTTCCTAAAATAAATCTGGATGGAACAGAGAATTAGAAGTTTTCCTATTTTCCAAAATCAATGGGCTTGTTGTAAAAAAAAAAAAAAGTTAAATATTTGTTATTCTTAAAGTGAGATTAATAAAAAAATGAGTTGTAAAGAAGAAAAAGAGGTTTAAATAATTTTAGTTGGTTATTTTATATTTCAGTTGTAATGAATTTGAATGTATTTTCATTGTTATTTTTGGCTGAATTCGTAACATTGCTGATTCTTAGTATAAGAACGAGGCACTTGGAAAGAGGTTATGATTTAGTATATTTTAAAAATATACTAAAAATAGAATTGATGAAGAATTTTGGCATTCCTATACATGGATTGCTGCTAAAAAAATCATTGCATATTTCTGGAAACTCATGTATAATCTGTTTATAGATTCCAAAGACTGGATGGATGAAATGTGTCAACTCTCAGCCTTTAAATTGGTTCTTTAGCAACATAAAGGAAAGACTGGACAATGGGACTTGTGGTCACGGTTTCACTCATTTTTTAAAAACTGAGGTTTAGACACAGCCATAATTATTACAGATATAGTTTTACAGGTAGTTTAACAACTACAATTGAGACCAAATATTTCTGTTGCTAAGCAACATAGTTAAGTTTTGCCCCATTTTACAACCTTTCTTGCCACAGTTGTCAAGTGAATCATTGCAGTTGTTAAGTTAGTAATACGACTGTTAAGTGAATCTGGCTTCCCCATTGATTTTGCTTCTTAGTTTGCAAAAGGAGATCATATAACCCTGGGACACTGCAACTATCATAAATATGAATCAGTTGCCAAGCGGCTGAATTTTGATCACATGATCCTGGAGATGCTGCAATAGTGGTAGGTATGAAAAACAGGCATGTCACTTTTTTCAGTGCCATTGTAACATCAAACAGTCATTAAATGAACTGTTGTAAAGTGAAAGATCACCTGTATTAAAGTAATTAAAAACCCTTGATTGAATGAAACATTTGAGATGGATGTCCTGTCATTTTCTCCTTGCATTGGTGATACAGGAAGGGGGCCAACACTTTCTGAAGATGATCTTTCAGACCTGATTATTCATGAGTAAACAAATGGAATAGGATCAGAATCTACTATTCTAAATGGCTGAATGGTTAGTCATACAAAGCCACCATGTACACCATGTTCCTTTGGGCCACCATACCAACAGTGGTATTTCAACCATTTTGGAGGACCTTGTTCTTCTTGAAAACTGGATCCTTGACACTAGTAACATGATGTTCTGACCCAGGCTTAGCAGAACCAAGAACAGATTCCTTGTCCCAAAAAACCCTCTTTATTTAGTTACTGTGAATTCATGGCATACACACATAGAAAAGTAGATCCTGGGGAGATCTGGGCCATGGGAGCAATCACATACACGTAGGCCTCAACTTACGACCATAATGGAGCCCAAAATTTATGTTGCTAAGTGAGAAATGTGGTGAGTTTTGCCCCATTTTACGACTTTCCTTGCCACATTTGTTAAGTGAATCACTGCAGTTGTCAAATTAGTAACACAGTTGTTAAGTGAATCTGGTTTCCCCATTGACTTTGCTTGTCAGAAAGTTGTAGAAGGGGATCGCATGACACTACAATAATATATTAACAACTAGCAGAATAAATCACAGTATATAACATTCATTCCTCTATTATTATGTTGTTACCTGAGTGATAAATCTAAAACATTAATAGGTATAAAATAAAAATAAAAACCATGTATTCCCTACAATTTATTACTTAAGATGTCCAGGAATGAGTCTACTGGCATTTTGCAGCAATTTCTTTCTTCTGTAGTTCATTGTTTACTATTCCAACATCAGTGATATTATTCCATGTGTTCCTTAAATATCTTCAGTTCTGATCCAAACTCCAAGATTGTCCAGACTCAGCTTAAGTCAATGCAGAAAGGACATATGAATTGAGACAGATAAATTGAAAATTAACACTGCAACTACAGGAGTCAATTCCAATCATAGCACCTAAAAAAAACCTGACAGCAATGCTAGCTGGAAGAATCACAATCCAAAACACGCCTCATGCATACTTGCCCAAGCTAAGACCATCCCAAAACAACATGGTTTTTACACAGATCCCTAGTTTAACTCCAGCTAGCAAATCTATCATTGTGTATTCTAAACAAAGAATACATGTCATTATGTACACTAAGGAAAGTTTATTGCCTGCATCCAAGTTACAAAAAAGTAAAATAAACCCTCCCCATTGGCTAATTTACCATAAGCAAATTTGAGTATCTGCGCGATATTTCTTGTATATTGATTTGCCTTGTGTAACTTGCAAAATCTGAGTATTTGCAAGGTCGATAAGAATCTAGATTCTAGGAGGTAATATGCATTGACATAATAATTTTCCCAAAAGAAGAGAGAGAGAGTAACCATATGGTGGCAATCTTGTTCTTGCTCAGACAACTTCTATTAAAAATTGACATATCCAGGTTTGCATTCACAATCTTCAATAAATTATTCTGTACTATTATTTCTTTATTACTGCTTATTTGGTATTGGATACTGCTTCTTTACTCTCTTTTTTTAAAAAACTTCATTACAGGCTATAAAAACATTAGATGGATTTTATAAAAGTTGTACTACATTGTAATTTAGTACCACTAAATTTATTTTTCCACTAACATCTTAAGATTACTAATTATCTATTATTCCCATTTGAGGATTTTAAATAAAGGCATCCTCAGTTTTGCAAGGAGTAGGTGTACAGAATTTATTGACAGCAGAAAATGACATATGGAAAAGGAAGATTTACTGGTTGTCCATATCATATCTGATGACTGTCATTAAAGCTGATGCCAATTGTTTTAGAGCTCAAAACAAATTAATCAATCCAAGGTAAGAACCCTTGTAGTTTCTTTTAATTCTTTGTTGGCAGAATGATTATTTCTTAATCAGAATCTTTACAAGATGACAGTATGATAAGGAGAAAAAGAATGACTACATCAACAAAGGATGTAGTGGATGAAGTGGACGGGATTATGCGGCGCCTGAGTTCCACCACATGTTTGTTGGACCCGTGCCCTTCCTGGCTGTCTTATGCCGCCAGGGAGGTCACCTGCGGTGGATCCGGCAGTGGTCAACGCTTCGGAAGGGAGGGTGTTTCCCCTCCGCCCTGAAAGAGGCGTGGTGAGGCCCTCCTGAAGAAGCCTGCCCTGGATCCGACTGTGTTAGATAACTTTCGTCCGTCTCCAACCTTCGCTTTTGGCGAAGGTTGTTGAGAGTGTGGTGGCCAGACAATTTCGCTTTTCTGGATGAAACGGACTACCTAGATCCGTGCCAATCGGGCTTCCGGTCTGGTTTCAGCACGGAGACGGCATTGGTCGCACTGATGGATGATCTCTGGAGGAGAGGGACAGGGGTTTTTCTCTGTCCTGGTCTGTTAGACTCTCAGCGGCTTTCGATACCATCGACCATGGTATCCTTTGCGACGCCTCGCGGGGTTGGGGGTGGGGGGCAACTTTTTTGGTGCTCTCTCCTACCTGCGGGAGCGGTCGCAATCGGTGCTAGCAGGGGCAGAGATCGCCCGAGGGCACTCACTTGTGGGGTCCCTCAGGGGTGGTCCTTCTCCCTTTTATTTAATATCTACATGAAACCGCTGGGTGAGATCATTCTGGTTTTGGGGTGAGGTATCATCAAATGCTGATGATACACAGTTATATATCTCCACCCTGGCCAGATCAGTGATGCCCTCTCGTGATGACTCGCTGTCTGGATGCGGTCGGATCTGGATGGACGGAATATCTTCGACTCAACCCGCCAAGACTGAGTGGCTGTACATACCGCATCGTGGTCCAGTTTGGAATGTCCATCGTTGACCATAGGGGAGTGGTGCTGCCCCCGTGGATAGGGCTAGGAATCTGGGGTCCTCCGGATGCACGGCTCGGTTGGAGGAGCAGGTGGGAGCCGCCACCAGGGGGCTTTTGCCCAGATCCGCTGGTTCGCCAGCTCGCCGTTCTGGACCGCGATGCCCTGGCACGGTCACTCATGCCCTGTTACCCGCGACTGACTACTGCAACGCTCTCTATTTAGGACTGCCCTTGCACACCATCCGGAGATTGCAACTGGTGCAGAATGCAGCGGGCGCCGGGTGGTGATGGGAGTCCCCGGTTCTCCCATGTTGCCCCCCTCCTGCGTGGCTTGCATTGGTTGCGGTGTTGCGCTCCGGGTGAGGTCAAGGTTCTATCCTTAACATACAAAGTCCTAACGACATGGGTCCCTATTATTTAAGGGAGCGACTGCTGCCAACATCGAACACCAACGCCCTGTACGATCCCACAGACAGGGGCTCCTTGGGTCCGTCAGCCGGACAGTGCGGCTGGCGGTCCCCGCGGGCCTACTCTGTTGCGGCCCCTGACCTGTGGAATCAACTTCCTGGAGCTTCGCCTGGCCCTGACCTCCGCACTTCCGTCGCGACCTGAAGACCTGGTTGTTTAACCAATCCGGGCTGTGACCCTGGGTGGGTGGTCTTTTAGAGTTTTATCTCTGCAATTTTAGTGTTAATTCGCTGATTGTTTAATCTGGTTTTAACTAATTTATTGTTGTGTGTTTTATTTTTGTAAGCCGCCCGTCCTTTGGAGAGGGGGCGGATATAAGTCGAATTAATAAATAATAAATAAATAAAACAAAGGCTCTACTAGCCTATTATCTCAGGTGTTACTGTGTTGTTAATCATTGATGATTCAAGAAGGTAAACATGAGCAGTATTAACTATATCCAGGTGATAAAAAGGAAAGAGAAAGCAAAAAAAAACCCAGCTATTTTTAAAGTTAAGAAAAAAAATCTCTCAAGAATTAAACATAGATTTGAATCTACTTATATCTATCCATTTACAAAACAACTAAGTATCAGTAGAAAAAGATTTTTGGTTTCTGAAAATTACTTAAAGAGTTTGTAACCCTGTTCATTGCATCATGCAGAGCAAGAAGAGTGTCAAAAAATGCCCAAACTATAGGTACACATAAGTAATTTAAGATCCACTATGCCAAACGCAGTTCAACAAACATGTCTGGTAATAAAGCCAGCAAAACAAAGCTAAGTTTGCTACCTACTTGAATGGTATGATATTGGATAGTTAAAAGCTAATCAAAACCACAGTACATTTAGTTTCATGGGCTTGGCAAAAGCCAAATCCAGTTGGAGCTAAGGTTCAGATCTGAATTCTCTGCATTTATTTACAATGTGCATCTGTGAAAAAGAAACACATTTACAGTATAATAAAATTCAAAATTTGCAGAGTATCAGCTTATTACTGCCATAAGTGCCAGTAACCTACAAATCATAGCTGTTCCATCTGCATACCTACAATTTCCTCAATGCAAAAGCTGTGAGCATGGAGTCAGAAAATGGTAACAGAAGTAAAAAAAATAGTACTAAATGAGAAACAAATGGTGCTGAATATGATTTAGCAACCTGGAATCCTGACAATAGATGTTAAAAGGCCATGAGCCTTTTTTTATACCATGAATCAGGGCTTTTTTAAAAATTAAATGTTATTTATTCAGATAATTATCTTACTTTATTTTGCAAGCAGCTGTTTGAAAACTATACCAAAAGATATTAATAATCTTACCTAAACAATAAGAGGTTAATAAGAGGGATGAAGAGCAATCTTATTAAAAGAAAATGCATTACAAGCAGATTTTTTTCATCTGGAAGATTATGTATACCTGTGCACTTCTAGTAGTTCTGTCAAGTAACAACTATGTGTGGTTCCTCTACCCAACCCATTTTTTAAACACTTTAATTGACAAGATTATATATTCAAAACAGGTAGACTTAGTTGTTCTTCCTTCATCTTGATCACCTGAGCAATACTGTCAGATTAGCCCATTTGAATCAAAGACTGGTCTGAATTGCCATTATATTCAAAGATTCACTTTTGTGTCTTAAAAATATTATGCTAATCCTAGTTTATTTTATCTAATTCTAAAGGAGGGAGAAAATTTGGAATAGTATAGTCTAGCAGCAAAGACTGTTTTCAAAGATTTTTATAGACAGAAATCCTTACAAACATCCAATCTGAGATTTTCTCAGAAAATCATAATTATATCATAGACCCGGGATGTCAAACATAAGGCCTATGGGCCAGATCCAGCCAATGGGGTGCTTAAATCTAGCCCATGGGGCTGGCCTGGAAATAGCAAAGGACCGGCTCACGGGGCCTCTGGCAGCCAAAATGGGACACGGATCATTTTCAGCCTGGATGGCCTCCTGCAGCACTCTGCTGGCCAATCAGGGCATGGGTGGACACATGTGCCCCCTGCTCCGTTTTGGCTGGCAGGATGCTGCAGGAGGCGTCTGTCTCCCCCCTCTGGCCGGCCCGCAGAGGAGAATACAATGCTGATTCTTGAAGAAATCCAGTTTGATACCCCTGTCATAGATGAATAAGCAGTGTACTTGTGACCTGTCCACAATTCCACATTTTCATATTTAAGTATTTTAACAGATTGTTGCAAAGTAGTTTATTATAAAGTGGGCCCGATAAGGACTCCAGTCCTCTGACTTGGTTCCCTTAGTCAAAGTTGGCAACAATTCCCCAAATGCTGCATTTCTCCAAATTTACTGACTTGCAAGAGGTCAGGCTTTTCACTGATTCAGCCTCTAGCTTCCATTTATATAACCCTACATCCTTTCCATTTTTAACAAGCATTGCTTGAAAGGTGAGAAACAGGTCACCAATCCCAAAGCTTTGGCAGTGGGCCTCTTTTTCCCTCAGTAGCACAATTACAACAGCTAAGAAAGAGGTTCTGTTTTGAAGTTCCCACCTTCTATCTAGGGAAAGGAGAGACGGATTCGGAAAGGCTGCTAAATAATATTGAGAACAGCCACTGTTTCATCATTATTTGATTGGTAATCCTCCAGCCACCCCCCTTCCTTTACTGAAAAGAAGGCCTTATTGACATTTTTATTTCAGGTTTCGCCTCCTTTCAGAGATACAAATTAAAGGCATTTAAAACAGCAGATCCTGAAGAACCAGTCTGAGATTCCCTAAAGGCAGTAAAATCAAGCTTCCTTAACAGAAACAAATATACCAAGGCAAGTTACAGAACAGAATAGTATAAAATGGAAAAAGAGCTGGTAACAGAATGCAATAAACTAGGATTTCTAAATAGGGTTTTCTTTGCCTGCTCCCTTAACAAATGTCCTTCTCTTCCAGCTGGGTTCTCAAAAGGTTTATCATAACTGTTTCCACTCTGTCCTTTTCAACTCTGGCTATGTGGGTTTTAAACAATAGCCCACTTGCTGCTCTTGTGCCACACAAACTAAATAAATACAAACTTCCATTTTTTGTCAGAAGGTCGGTTGAAAAAAAAGCTCTTCATCCCAATGGAAGAAAAGCTTACAAAGCAAAATCCGAAAGAAAAAGGGAGGTGTCAAGATGCTTGACAGAAGATCCAGAAGAAATTATTTCAATCCACTTCTACTTTCAAAAAATAAATAAATAGGAAAGCCACTGCTGCTGTCCTGGCAATTTACCTGGAACCAACTTTAGTTAAGCGACTTTAGTTAAGAGTTATGTGGTTTACTTTAAGCCTGCTTTTCCCAGAATGGCATGGTTACTTGGATGTGTGGAATGTAATTCAGACACTAAACGTCCCCTGAATTGAAATAAAATATACAAATCTCCTTGGCATTAATCCTCCTGCAAATGCTACAACATCCCTTTACTATCCCCCCAGCACCAAAAGTGTTGAATCTGTTGCAATTTCTGTCTTCCAGGCAATTAATCTTGTTCCTTATAAAAGGCCTCCTATACTGAAGGGAGGCAGGAGCTAAACACATGACTCCAGCAATTATAATTCCCCCTCATCTTCATACAAAAGGCTCTTTACAGTCAGGAGGAGGAAGAAGGGAAGAAGAGGAGGAAGATCAGCAGCCCCAGTTGCTAAAAGACTGGAAAAAAACAGTACAGGTAGTCCTTGACTTAGGATCACAACTGAGCCCAAAATTTGTGTTGCTAAGCGAGACAAGTGAGTTTTGGCCCATTTTACAACTCTTCTTGCCACAGTTAAATGAATCACTGCAGTTGTTAAGTTAGTAACACAGTTATTAAGTAAATCCAGCTTTCCCATAAAAACTATACTTGTCAGAAGGTCGCAAAAGGTGATCCCATGAGCCTGGGACACTGCAACTATCATAATACATATGGGCTAGTTGCCAAGTATCTGAATTTTGATCATGTGACCATGGGGATGCCACTATGTTGGTAAGTGTGAAAAGGGGTCCTAAGTCACTTTTTTCATGCCGCTCTAACTTTGAACGTCAACTAAGGGAACTGTTGTAAGTCGAGGACTATCTATAATAGGTTAAAGTAGTATATGGCTGCAAAGAAGCAGCCGCCACATGATGCTCCGTGCCCTTTCCCAACCTTTTCGGGGGTAATTTCCATTGCAATTGGGGCTGACTTCCAAGTTTAACGTGCGCCCAAGGATGAGGTGGCAATCCAAATTCAATCTAATTTAGGAGCAAGAAGTCTTAACAGCATTAACCAGCCAAGCAGTGTACTGGGGCCCCTATGACAACTACTGACAGGAATAAAAATGTAAATGGTCAATACACTTAAAACATACATTTATTTTATTGGCACTTCCAACAAAATCGGGGTTGAAACATTAAAAGCATGCAGAGCAACAACAACTAATCAACATGATAAACATTTGCACGCTACACGAGGCTTGCAAAACACAATGATACTCAGGAAGCCCTACAGTTGCTCTATTTCGATGACACAAGGTGCATCGAAGGGTTAACCTACACAGGTTAGTATGGGGCCCCTATGCTCGTGGGGTCCACCACGGGCAAGGGTCCCTCAGGCCTATGCCTTAAGGCAGCCCTGGATCCGCGGCCGAGCTTCCGAAGAGCCTTCCCTCCTCCCAAGAGCCGCCTGAAATTAGGCTGGCGAAGGACGAGGCAAGGCGGCGGGGGAGAGCCAAAACTTTCACGGCGCAATATTGCATAATTCAAGATGCGCAGTTTTCCCTCCTTCTCCGCTTCCTCGGCGGGATCATCACGCACGCACACAACGACACACACACACACACAAACCCAGGTCCATTTCGGAGAGGAACCCAGCCCGAGGGGGGCTGCCAATAAGGAGACTCTCAGTCCCTCAACGGAAGGCATTCCTCGGGGATTTTACCTTCTTTCAACCCAGTGGGGGATAAAGCGGCGGCTTCTTTTCTGGTCCTCCTGCCTTCCACAGCTCAAGGATGTTGGACGGATACCGGGATGGTAGTTTGCAACCGCGAGTAAATCAACTCCACAGAGGGAATTCCAAGGGGGGGAGGCCCCAAAAAGCACCCCCAAACAAGCCCCAACCCAATCAAAACTCCAGTCAAACAAAAAATGGGGGGGGGGTTTGTTGTGATGGGCAAGTTGGGCTCTTTAACCCCTGCCGCACAACGCACCTAGGTCGCCGGGCGGACAGCGACCCCCCAAAAAGACGGGAGAGACGGAATTCCCGCTGCGAAACCGCCACCGTGACATCAACAAATACCCCGGCGGGACTCCCGCGGTTGAGCACAGTTCTCCTATCCCGAAAGGAGTCGACAAGGTTTCCCCTGGCGGACGCGGCTGGGTACTGCACCCTCCCCCTGGCAAGGGCCAAGCCGACCGAAGGGAGCGTCGTTAAAGTTTTCCTCTTCCATTTCAGCGAAGGAAAAAAAGATACACTGGTTAGATAGAAGCAAGAACCAGTGCAGAACGGCGGGAAATGTTTGCAAAAGCAAAAAGTGAAGTCTGTGACCAGACTATGACCAGTCTATGACCAGACTGACTGTTAGAGGAAAGCTGAAAAGAACAAGAGTATTTTTGTAATCTTTTATTATTATTTATTATTATTATATTAATTATTTTTATATTTTTCATATTTTTATATTTATTATTATTTTATTTTATGCTTTCAGGTCCATGTTGGTTCTTGGCAACTGCTTGCACAAATTCCTACAATTTTTTGGGCAAGGTTTTAGAAGAAGTTTGCTATTGGCTTTTTTTTTTAAACTAGGGCTGAGAAAGGCTAACCAGCCCAAGGTTATCCAGCTGGCTTTGCCTAAGGCACGATTAGAACTCAAGCTCTCCAAATTTCTTGTCTGATGCTTTAACCATTACACTAAACTGCCTCTCAGTCTCTGAATCTTGAACCACTTGATTTCAATTCTGGTAAGTCTTCTCTGCTTGGGGATCATGGAAGTTGAAGTGTGAAGGGTATCAGGTTAGACATAAGAACATAAGAAAAAACATGTTGAACTACTAAACAATAGGCCCATTAAACACCCATATAGTAAGATTATAAACAGGATGGAGGACAAAGGCGGACATTTGTGTATCTCAACATTTCAGTGTTCTGTTTCAAAATATACAACCACAACTGGGGCCAGAATTCCCACTCCTGAGCAAATCACTATAGTTGTTAAATGGATCATGAAATTTTTAAATGAATCTGGCTTTCCCCCATTGACTTTGCTTGTTGAAAGCTGGCTGAGGAGGTTGCAAATAGCAATTACATGAATTCTGAAACCATTGCATATACATGCCAAGTGCCCACATTTTGATCATGTAGCCATGGGATGCTGTGATTGTCATAAGTGTGAGGATAGGTTGTAAGTTACATTTTTCAGTGCTATTGTAACTTCAAGTGGTTGCTAAATAAATGGTTGAATGTCAAGGTCTATCTGTAATTTGCTTCTTTTAAAAACTGTCGAATTGGTAACTAAAAGAAAGGAAATTCCTTCACCTAACCGCTTACTAGAGGAAGTAATGATTCTTAAGATATTTGTTATTTACCTATGATCTAAAGTTTCACATCCTATTAAACAGACTTAGCAATAGAGAATGTTGACAAAGGGTAAAATGTTTTATAACTTGAGGATTAAAAAAAAGGAATTTGAGTGGGAAAAAAGTAGTTTATTCCATTATAGGGAGGGCTTCTTCAGCTTTTTGTCCTGTCATTTCTTCAAGGAATTCAGAGCAATATGTATGATATTTGATTGATCGATTGATTGATTTGACTTGTATGCCGCCCCCTCTCCGAAAGGACTCGGGGCGGCTCACAACTAAAAACAGACAATAAGTTAATTACCTAAAACAATATTAAATACTACAAGCCAATTAATCTAAAACCCATATAAAATTCCTGAATTAAATTTAAAACCACTCCCCCCAAGAGGTCAGCACAGCCTGGCCTGTTCAAAGAGCAAGGTTTTCAGATCATGGCAGAAGGTGCAAAGGTCAGGGGCCAGATGGAGTCCCAGGAGTAATTGATTCCATAGGGCGGGTGCCGCCACAGAATAGGCCCTTCCCTGGGGCGCTGCCAAACGACACTGGGTCACGGACAGCACCCGAGGAGCCCTTGCCTGTGTGCTCACACAGGGCGGTTGGCACTCGATGCCGGCAGGAAGGGCTCCCGTAGATATCCCGGACCCATGCCTTGAAGGACTTTGTATGTCAACACCAAAACCTTGAACCTCACCCGGAGGGCAACCAATAACCAACGCAGACATATTTCCCAAGACTTTTATCATTACAAGAAAGACTGGGCTCATGCATCATGATAAGCCAAAAAGTAATTTTATTTTGGGATCAAACATATGTCAATTTAGCTGCTGTGGCTTATTCAGCAAACCACAGTTAAGGGCGATGTGTGAATCCACACAAAATTAAGACTGCAAACACTTCTTCCTTTCTCTTGTTTCCTTTTTGCTTTAACAGGAGTATGGATATAAACCATAAGGCACTGGAGGATATTTCTTGGCTTTGTGTGTGTGTTTGGTTTTCTTTAGCCTTTCACTGGTAAGAAGATTAAGATTTCTTAACATTGTACATTTTTAGTTTGGAACAAGCTCTTCTGCAAATACTGAAATGTCTTGTTAAGAGAACTTGCAAGTTACTTGCTTTCACTGCCTGTTTTTCCTCCCTGTGGAGGGAAAGACATGATTGTGTAAGGGGGCTCCACCAAAACTATTAAGGTCACATTCTACAATTACATCACTGTATCATTAGATATACACCCTTGTTCTGGAGATGTACAGGAAAGGGAAAGGCAGTTGCTCAGGCATGAGAGAAAATTATTTTTCATATTCTCAGCAATTCTCAGACAGTCCCTTTTGTTAACCGTTGTGAAATCGTAAAACATTTTATTTTAAAATTATTCATATTCATCTAAACAAAACACACAAAATTTATGGAGTCTTGTATCTTATGGGCATTGGCCCAAATCTGATATGGACTAGAACCGCCTTTGCTTATGAGACTGGATGAAAAAGTGAGGTATAATATTCAGGATTCAAGAGAGATAGATTCAAGTCCTCGTTGATTGTAAGACTACCTACATTAGAGATTTCTCGACTCTCCAAGAAGTAAAAAGTCATGGAGTTCAGCTTTCACATGGCCCAGTTATAAAATCAGATTCTAATGTCTTGTAACAAATAGCCAGAGAAGGAAGTGAAATAAGTAGAGAAATTTCCATAATTTGCCTCCAGGCCATAAAAAAAAACCTTAACTAAAAAAGTTTCTAAATGTCTAATTGTGATCAAAATAGGTATCAGGGAACCATTAAAGGGACAGCAGTATTGGCTATAAACAAGACAAACTGAGTTAGGAGATCTCAAGTACCTGCTCATGATTAGCTTTTGGATAAAGGCAAATTGCCTGTGATGGATTTTGGCTTCCATTGTCTGTACCTTTGGAGGTATCAGTGGGGGAAGATGTCAAAAATTCAAGTCAGTGACTGTATGATTGAAACCTTCCCCATTTTTTAAGTGTAGCCATAAACTTGGCTTTTTTGACTGCTCCCTGCAGATATCCCTGTGGGTCTCTGCCAAAATAATTTGGGTTGTTAGTTGGACTCCAGCATCAATCTGAGAATTACAAATCTTCCACCCTGAATAAAAGTTTGAAATTTGAAGCATTTTAAAGTCAAGGAAAAGGTGGGAAAATCTGCCTTTGGAGACAAGTCTGTTATTCTGAGCTGATACTTATTCCTGCCTACTTGTTTGTATCTGATCTTCCCTAATTTAAACACATTAACAGCTGAGATTGGCCTAAAATGCAGCCCACGTGGTTCAAGATGATTGAAATTATTTATGCCCAAAATGTACTAAAGCAAACTTTCAAAGTGAGATGTTTGAATAAAGGGAGCTATTGTATCCTACATCAAAGAAGGACTGATCATGTTATCAGGGAACTGAGCCCAAAATGAATGTAAAAAAATATGTTCTATGACTAGGGCAAATATAACTTTTTAAAAATGATTTTAAAAACAAGCAATTTTAGAAAAAGGAATTGAGAAACCTTCCTTTATTTTAATTATCAAATGTGCAAGCAACATGCAAGGGTTAAAAAAGGACTAAACTGAAAAGGTAGTATTTGGCATCTTCAGAACATATTTGTAAAAGAAAAATAGTTACTTATGGAAATGCTTTCAAACTCAGTGGTAAATTTATTGATCTATGTTCTTATCTATTCCTTTTCTCATTATTCTGCTATCAAAATTTATTCTTGTTTTGATCATGTGATAGCTCTCAAGCACCAGAGCATGTTTTATAAAGATGATGTTTTAAAAATAACTATGCCCATTTTGAGTGATTTCTTTGATTGGCATTTCTTTTTGTACTTAAGAGATTGTACTTATATACTTGTGTTGCTTTCCCAGCCCATCCTTCCTGATGGTCAGGTTCATTATAACATTGTTAATTCTAATATGTTATGCTGAAAGAAATACACCACATGCTTTAACATGATACTCATTCACACATTTTAAAGACAATGGCTGAGTTACTACACCCTGTTGAATTATAATCTACTCAATTTCAGTCTATGCTAATTGTGATGGAATCTGTTCCAGTGTATCAAAGTTCAGCTTCCATAATCTTCCAATCATTGGCCATGCTGTCTTAAGGAATTTTGAGAATTAAAAAACTGAAAAGCACGAGATTGAAAAAGAAGTGCCTAAATCAACACATGCTTTGTGAATGGTCTTAATGTTCTTGAAACAGCTTATTAACTACAATGGAATCTTTGGGTTTTTATTATGGTTTTCAACATAGAGATCATTTCTAAACCACAGAAAACAATTGTTCTTTATTCTGACTGAACAGCCCCCACATACATTTACAGAAGTATTCAGAAAATTAGAACCAATACAGATCTAGGAATAGAGGCAGTTACAACACTAGAAATCAAGTCCTATCAAGAGAAATTGAAGGTACTACAAATATTTAGCTTTGAGAAGAGAGGCTTTTGGGAGGATAGGATAGCATTCTTTAAATTCATTAAAGAATAAGATGTGTTGTCCACTGTTCCAGAACACAAAAAATGGTTTTAAGTTGTAGGAATATAGATTTTCAATCACTACAAGAAAATGATTTCTAATATTAAGAGAATGGAATCAATTATTCTGAGAAGTAGTGAGCTCCATCATAATGGAAAACAACAACAACAATGATTTCAAGCAAAGCCTAGTCAGCCATCTGTCAGTGGCTCATTAATTTGGATGTTTGTGCTGAATATGGGGTTAACACTATGCTTCTGTGATTCAGTAATCTCCAGTTATTCTGAAGAGATGTTAACCTGTTCGACTCTTAATTCCTTTTAACTATTCTCCAGGGGTCTCAATGCTTTCTTCTGAGAAATGAAAAGAGACAGCTTAATTGTGTATTTGTCAGAAGCTGGAAAATTGGCAAGAATACATGCTGGGGAAAAAACTCCAGCAAATTAGGTGAAGTCTGACCCAACAGTTAAAAGCAACTATGTACTCACAGTGTTTGGAATAATCATTGTATTTTTCTCCATTTGAGTGCTCTAAAGCATGTGAAGTAGTTTCTAACTGCAAAATTAATGCTAAGCTTCTTACTTTAAATTATATTTTTCTAATGAGTCCTTCCCATAAAGCTGAGAAGAAAACTACATAATGAAGTCTTCAATCATTTAAAATTAATCAAGGAGACTGCTAAGATTGCATAAACATTTCATATGGTTCTAAAGCAGTTCTAAGACTATTGTAGCTAGAACAAAGCTTTTAAGAGTATAGTAAAGCAGAATAAAAGTTATGTAAACTGTTCTATAGACTTAGAACACATTAGTGTACAACAGCACCTTGCCCATCTTTGTTTATCTTAAATATTTAGCAGGGTTAATTTTCTGCCTCATATTTCAAAACAATTTAACCAAATATGGACATTTTGGGAGAGATTATATGTCCTTCACAGAGATAAATGTCTTGGGGCTACTTCCAGTTGATTTTATAGTTTTTCAAACTTGTGATATATTAGACAAAAGAAAAATATTCAAGTTACTATATAGCTTGAGTTATTATTTGAAGAACTATCCAAGAATTCCAGGATTGTAGTTGCCTTATAGGGGAGATGAGTGGCATAAAAATTTAATAAAAGCACACATAAACATTGTAGAGTGGGAAGTTGAAAAAGCAACTGGAAGAAAACTATGGCAAAAAAAATGTCTGTAATATTATCTAAATGCAGTCACTAGAAGTTGAATTCAACTAGATTACCTTCAACTTCATCTTTCAGATTCAAAAGCTAGAATATTTTTCTTTTGTCTAATATAACACAAGTTTGAAAAACTAAAATGTCATCAACTGGAAGTAGCCCCCAGACATTTTGTTCTATGTAGGACATATCATCTGTCCCAAAATTTCCATATTTGGTTGTTTCAAAACATGAGGCAGAAAATTTTAAATACCTATTTCAGCCTGCCAATGGCAGAATTATCATAAATTACATAGCTAGTAATTGCTTTTTGAGGTATCTACCATTAGCTATTTCACATCAATTTTCTGATTTCAGTTTTCCATTGTTCTTCATTTTTATTGTAGGATCCCCTTGAACTAAAATTAAAAAGTGAGAGTGTGAATTCAGGATTTCTTAACTGGTATGAGAAATTTAGCTTGCTGACTAACTGGAGTAGGAACAATGCTTATTTAAAAGAAAAATGCTTAATCAGATCAGATCAAAGTATACTTTGTCCAACAAAAATTCCATGAATGCACACTAAAAACTAATCAGTATTGCATTGTTCTTTTTGTAAACATACCTGTTTAACAATTCTTAATCTCCTATTTTTCAGCAGCATTTGTAATTCTAGACTACCCATGAACAAGAAAAAGGGAGAACACAAGAGTTTAAGCTATACAGAAAAAAACAATCATTTGCAAAAGTTAGTTCCAGTAAAATCACATGAAAAATCTGTAGTTTTGGTTTCCCAACTGTTTAAACTTGAATGCCTGATTGGAGAATTGTTGGCATGATATTCATACCTCTTTTTTCTTCAGTCAGAACCAAGAATGGTAAGATGAAATCCTGAACCCAGGTAGGACAATTCTTCCTTTAAGACTGCTATACAGGTAGTCCTCATGGACCGACCACTATTTGGAGACCATTCAACATTACAATGGCACTGAACAAGGGGGATTCACAAAGGATCCTCATAGTTGCAGCCATTCCAGTGTCCCTGTAGTCATGTGATCTTGGTTCGGACAGTTGGCAACTGACTCATAATTTTGAGAGTCACAGTGATCTACAGTCACATGATCACCATTTGGGATCTTTGCTGGACTTCTGATCAGCAAAGTCAATAGGGAAGCTAGCAGATCACAAATGAGAGATGCTATACAAGCACTGAATTCACCTAACAACAGCAACTGCAGAAGGTTATGAATTGAAGTGCTGCCTTAGCCATCAAATTGTGACTTTGGGCAATCACTCACTCAGCCCAACTCACCTCACAGGGTTGTTGTCAGGAAAACAGGAAAGGGATATGTTTGCTGCCTTGAGCTATTTGTAAAAATAATAAAAGGTGGGATACAAGCAAACAAATACACAAATGAGACTGCCAAAATGCTGTAAGTTGGCACAATCGTGTAATAATCACACTTTACAACCATGTCATTTAGCAATGCAGCTCCCAATTATCAAGGTTGACTCAGCCTTCCATCCTCTCGGGGTAGGTAAAGTGAGGACCCAAGATTGTTGGGGGCAATAAGCTGACTTTGTAAAAATGCCGCTTAGTAATAAGCAGGCATATACAATGGAATGAAGGCTATTGCTGAGCGCATTGGGTTGTATCCCAAAAATTGTAAGCCACCCTGAGTCTCCGGAAAAGGGCGGCATATAAATGTAATTTTTTTAAAAAAATTATCATTTTAAACACAGTGCATGTATCTGCAATGAGAGCCAGTTTGGTGTAATGGTTAAGAAACTAAGCTTTCTGCCTTAGTCATGAAGCCATCAAGGCGACCGTGGGCCAGTCACTCTCAGCCCTCTGCAGCAGGCAATGGAAACCATTTCTGAAAATCTTATTAAGAAAACTGCAGGGACCAACCCAGGCAGTCACCGGGGTCAACATTAACCTGAAGGCTACTTCCCTCTAATAATCTGCAATGAATTCCACAATTGAATCCTCTTGTGTGGGTATCAGTACAATGTGCTATCTTGAGTCCATTTTGACCTTGATCTGATTCTGCAAGGAATTGGCTTGTTGATATGGGTACATAGGGAATGTATTCATCAGTTCAGCTTTAAAAAAACAAAACCATTTCAGACTTGAACAAGTTTTGGTTATTGCTTTAAAACTTGGAATGTGGGTGCTTGAAAGCTGCCAGTACAGTATCTATTGCAACTTCTCTTGTCTTTTCCAGAGAAGATAATACAGAGGAACTTCTGTATTATCTTCTTCTTCACTTGTTATGTTCTTCTTCACTGTGATCCACTGGTTTTTTTTAACCCCGTGGAGGGGTTGCCATTGCAACTTTACACAAAGCGTGTTTTATTCGCTCAGGAATTAAAAATTCTGATTCTATTGGTTTTATATGTAGTTAAATTTGGGGACCACTATTTCAGTTTTATTTGTATGGTTCTGATTGATTATAGGTCTTAGAATATTATTTAAAATATGATTTTCATACAGCTGGTCTTTGACTTATGATCGTAACTGACCCTGGACTTAAACTGAAATTTTTAAAAATGTGCCAGTTGTGGTTACATGACTGTGGGAAGCTGCAAGCATATGATGAAAAGGTTGTTAAGCACCCAAAATGCGACCACAGGATTGTGTATGGGTTCTTAATTTTGAAAATGGGCAGTAAATAGCCTTTTTTGGAGGGGAATGCATCATAAATTGAGGGCTACCTGTAGTGAAACATGCCCAATGAAGTACTTTTTGTGAAAGTCTAATTTGCTGTTGTTGAATATCATTATTTTAATCATCTTGAAGAAAAGAGAATTTTGTGGCAGCTGAAAAACTGCTTAAAGCTTACAGGAGGAAAGACAGTCTTGCTTTAAAATGTTAAAAATGCCACCAGAATATTTTAATAGTTTAATCTGATGTTTAATCATAACATATGGAACACAGATCCAGGTCACATAACTATTTTGTTACATAAACATGCAAGACAAAAGTGCATCAAAATTTGGTAAGTTTTTAGTATTTACATTCCATAATGAATAAGATAATGTTGTAATAAATATGATATTGTAATTTGTTTTCTTTTGTAATTCCAGTTGCATTTGTCAAAATACATCACAATACAGTTAAACATAGGATTGAACAATGTGGACTGAGCATGGTAACGTTCTTGTATACATATTCAGAAGAATGTAAACCTATGTAAACTGTTGAAACAAAATTAAAGGCTTTATGCCATTTTTCAAAGTGTCATTTAATGAAGTAGGAAATAATGGGTTCATGTATTCTCTCTCTCTCTCTCTCTCTTTTTTGAAGGACTGAAAGCATGAAAAATACATAAAAACCTACAATGTATCAAGTTTAGATCAACATTCTTTTAATCCTGTGCCTGTCAGATGTTTAGATCTAACAAACTCCTCCTCAAAGCTGTAATGGTGAAAAGGCCAGGCAACTTTTTTCAAAGTCTTATTTCAGACAAATTAAACTGAATGCATGAACAGTGAATACTGATTAAGATAATGAATTAGCCAATGATAATTTCAACAGTAAGCTACAGTTGCATACATTTATTTTAAGATAATCCCTGGAACTATCATTTTCTGAAAATGTAAACTTCTAAATGTAGTTCTCGAATATTTACTATACCAATATTCTAGAAAAATCCAAATACTTCTTAGCAGAGTAAGTAATCAGAGCAAGGTCCTTCAAGCGTGGCTGTATAACTTCTAGAATTCCTTACTCCTAGGTACCACTAGTAAAATTTCTGGAGTTAAGTGTTCAACTTAGGGGGCTACAAGCCACCATCTCTTATTATTTTCAATATTTTCCATTTATTGATTCATGAATGCAGAACGCCACATATAGTTATACCGTAGTTTCAACTACTGGACTATTTGATTTCTTAATTCTAGCTGAGCACAACTATGACCTGAAACTATTTACTCTGAGATAAAATGTATTCTTATCATCAAGTTACTTAGTATTCACTTTGGGATTATTCCATATTTTGTTAAGAGGAAGGAAGATTTTATAATTGCTTTGATAGCTTTCCCAATGCAAAACAGTATATTCTTTTTGAAAAGAAATAAAGATTCAGAGATCTAGGGAACCACGACATCCAGAGATTGGCAGACTGCCTTGTTCATTGCCTTAACAGGAAAAGTTTGAAACTCACACAATGTAAAAGTTAATGGGGAACTTTTTAAAATAAAAACAGTATGTATTCATTTCAGTCACCACCGATAAACTGATCAAGAAAAATGACTAGGATTCCATGAGAACACCAATTCACATTATGGAATGCTGAAAAAACAGCATTAAATCTTGACAAGTACATTTCCTAAATCATATTAAACACATACATATTGCACATAAATATACCCGCGTTTGGCATCTTCCCTTCACTGTAATTAAATAATAAATGCACTGAAACATGTAACAGCAGATATTCAGAATTTTTTACTTTATGAAACCTGCATAGTAAAATCAATATAAATATTCAATACCATGCAGACACAAAGAAACAAGTACAAAACAAGTGGAAGCTGATGTCATTTAAGAAAAAAGCAGAATTTTGTTACCATCCATCAATTCATAAATACAGAATAAGCATATTTATTTGGCTTTCATTCAGAACACAAAAGAATTACTTAACTCCTCTTTAGCAGAAGCTCAGCTTTTGTATTCACTTAGTTCTTTAATTATGTACAACTGTGGTCAGTCATTAAGCTGTGTGTAACATCTGTGCTAACATAATTAGCAACAGAGTAGATACGCTGGGCACTAGTATGGTTGGTGACACTTTAGTAATTTAAAAATATTCTCCAGGATCATGTCCAATTCCAGGCATATCCAATTCCAATTATCAAGTGACTTTTCTAAGCACAGTGTTTTATAGCTACATTTAAATAGATTCTGCCGCAATTTCTAGGAGCTGCTGAAAAGTGTGATGGAAGGAATTTGGTACTATCTAAAGCAAATATCCCATGGAAATTAGGGTCTTCGGTCAGCATATGACACTTGTTTATAGTTTAGTATCTCAAAATAGAGAAGGGGTGAATGTCTCATTCTGCCCAATGCCAAAAGTAAAAACAAAAATGATAACGCTCTAACAAAAACTATCTTTGTGCTCTAACAAAAACTATTTTAAGACATTGCTGTTGCTTTTATTGTTTTGAAAGTTCCAATTAGCATTCTGACTGCACGTAATGATGTTGTCTCTTACTATAAGCAAAACAGAGCCTGCAAGTCTGCCTAAGGTGAGTAGGTTTGAAAGCAAATTCTTTTCCCTCTTCCTTCTACAGGCTGTAGTGTAAACTTACATTCAGTTGCAGTGAAGAGCAGCACGTGATTACGAAGAGAAGCATTGTTTTCCCTTTACAAACCTTTTCAAATAATATTATAAGGCTGCAACCAGCCCATATTAAAAGGTCTTTAAAATGACATTAGGACATCGTGTTCTTGCACGCTAGTATAAAAAGGTTGACCAAAAAGAAACGAATGTAAACCAGGTTTGAGCTTTTCAGCAAAAGCCATTATTATGTTAAGATCGCCCTCTGCTGTTAAGTCCAGGTCTATCTTCAAGTTACGAAGAGATTTAAAAGGCTTTTTGCCTTTTTGCCTGTAAGTTGAAGAACAAAGATGTGGTTAACCGGAAAGCTTTAAAACTGCGTCAAGATACAAGATAGCCAACCCCATCATTCCCTTTAAGTTCACAACTCACGTATCGTCTTCAATGTATTTGATGAGAGTTAAGGCTTTTCGGTGAAGGACTAAGAGGAACTGTGCAAGAAATACACTCCTTAGAGACAATCCAGGTTTCAAATGAAAGACCTGTTAAGAATCGGCACACACAAAAATTACACCATGAAAAATCTCCTTTATCCGGAGTTCCCTTAGTACTCTCCTATTCTCCTGCATACTTTGCCTTTATTTTGTTTATTTCTTATTAAACTTACATGATTGGTATAGGCAATCTTTTTTTAAAAAAAAAAATTTTGGACTACATCTCCAATAAACCAAAACAAGCATGACCAATGTCCAGGGATTATGAAATTTTATTCCCAAATACCTGGAAAATTGCCCAGCCTTGCTTTATGTACCCAAAATACATTACACGCTTTCTAAAATTATTCTTTTCATGGAAAATTATACAAAAGGAATACTTAATAAGCAATATGCCATATTATTATGGTAGTTTTAAGTAAACTGAAGATTACCTGATCTAAGAAAGCTTTTACTAAAGTATCTTGATGCTGAACATCTTGGAAAACATTCCTGCAGAAATACAGAGGAACAAATTAAAGCATAAAAAGATAAAATTCTGGAACGTTGGAGACTATTTTAACTCTCAAAAAAGGTGAGCGAGGGATGACAGAATAAAAATGGTTTTAAAAAATCATGCATAATATGGAGAAAGCAGGCAAGAAATAATAATCTCTCTCAAATCACCAGGACCAGGAATCATTCAGGAATCTAAATGTAGGAATCTAAATGTAGGACAGACAAAGAAAACTGTTGTTCACATAGCAAAGAATAAACAGTTGGAATTCATTACAAGAAAAGTGTCAGCTATTAATCTGGAAAGCATTAAAAAAGGGATTAGATAAATTCACAGAGAACTGGTCTAACAGTGATTATTAGTCTTGAGAATCAAGTATTGTCTGCAAACTGGGGAGAGCGTTTCTGCAGTTCCAGAGGAACATTTGTAGAAGAGAACTATGCCTCCAATTAGTTCACAGGCATCTTGTAGCTCACGGTGAGAAGCAAGATATTGAACCAAGGTGGGCCTTGGCCTGATCCAGCTATTAACACGCAAAAGGAAGACAGAAATCAGACCTACCCCACCCCTCACTCAGTGGTGGAATTCAAATTTTTTTACTACTGGTTCTGTGGGCACGTGCGGAGCATTCTAAAAGCGGCAATTTTAAGCATGAAAACTTACCATCAGCATTGGTGAGTAAAACAGCTGAGGCGTGGCAATCTGCTCTGCCACGCCTATCAGCTGAGCTACAAACGAAGGAAATATAGCACCAGTGGTGGGATTCAAAATTTTTACTACCGGTTCTGTGGGCCTGGCTTGGTGGGCGAGGCAGGGAAAGGATACTACAAAATCCCATTCCCTCCCCACCCCACTAACCTGCTTTCCAGCTCTGTTCTCCTGTGCAGGGCAACAAAAGAAGACCCAGCCGATCAGCTGGGACTTGGGAGGCAGAGAATAGATAGGGGCGGGGACAGTCACAGGTGGTATTTGCCGGTTCTCCGAACTTAAAATTTCCGCTACCAGTTTTCCAGAACTGGTCAGAACCTGCTGAATACCACCTCTGGCAGAACCGGTGCAAACCGGCAGCACACCACTACTGCTGCTATCTCATTGGGACAGGGAGGTTGTTCTTGGAAGGGATGAGTAAGAAGGTCAGAAGTGATTGCCATGAGTATATACTTCTAGCAGGGTCACCCAAGGCCGATGTAATCCCAGCTATCAACAGACACAGGCAATATTGAAAGGTGCTGGAATTGGAATCTTAGTGACAATGGCAAAGCCATCCGTCACACACTCTGCAAGAGAAAGCAATGGGAAACACCTCCTACATTTTACCCAAAACCATGTGCACCAAGTACAGGGAGTCCTCGACTTACAATAGTCCATTTCGCAACTGTTCAAAGTTATAAGGGCACTGAAAAAGTGACATGATCATTTTTCACCCCTATGACCACTTGCAGCATCCCCAATGGTCATGTGATCCAAGTGGTCACATGATCAGAATATGAGCCAGCTTGGCACCTGGTTCATATTTACAAGAGTTTGCGGTGTCCCAGGATCATGTGATCCCCTTTTGTGACCTTCTGACCAGCAAAGTCAATGGGGAAGGCAGATTCGTTTAACAACTACATTCCTAACTTAACAACTGCAGGGATTAATGTAAGAACTGTGGCAAGAAAGGTCGTAAAATGGGGCAAAATTCACTTAACTGTCTCACAACAACAGAAAGTTTGGGCCCAATTGTGGTCATAAGTCGAGGACAACCTGTATAGTGACTGAAATACAGATTTAAATATAAATCAACCAGCATTAGAATTGAAATGAAGACAGCGAGATGATAGATAACTTCTTCCTTGATGATCAACTATCAACAGGATGGAGAGAAGGGGGGAGGGAGGGAGGGAGAGAGAGAGAGAGAGATCATCTATATTCAAATGTCTGCTCACTGTATTTACTCACAACAGACAGTACCATATAATTTTTTGGTAAACTCCTCAAAAATACATACAAGTCAGGAGTAAAACTTTCATCCGTATAGATGATGGTATCTAGAGGCATTTCTTCATCCAAAGTAGCTCTCCAAAATGCTGTTAGTTCAGATCTCATATACCGGCGTTGATTGTAAATATGTTCATGGCATGGAGGCATCTGCTTCACTGTGTTAACATCTACATCTATGTGTGTGGTAGGGTATGGGGCATACATCACTTGACGGAAAGGCAACACAAAGCTTCCAGTCACATCCTGCCATAATAAAATTTCAAAAATTAAAAATGCAAAATATCATTTTGAACATAATATACAAACGAATGTCACTCTGCCCTTTAAAGTTTGACTTGTGTCCTGAGCATATTCAAGATTCTACTGCTTAAAATATGGATTGGTACTCAGAAATGAAATTTATTTCAATTCAATGAAATACGATTGCTAGTACTTGGATTTAAATTGCTGTTTCCCTTTACATTAGTGAACACAAAACACGTATCTTCCAAGTAAAGATTGTAGTATTAAATACAGAATAGTTGAGCCAACTGAACTTTGCAGTTATTAAACTCCAACGACAGTCCCTCACTAACCTTAGCTATCCTTAGTCATCCATACATAAGTGACTGAAGAGTCTTCATTCACATAGTATGTTTCAAACTGGAAGTGACTTTACAAAAACTCACAATGTGTAGATCACCATGAAAACACTGGAACTTCTTTCCAAACACACATAGATCATGATTCTCAAATTGAATTATTTGTGCGTCTACCTCAACAATGTTGGGCAGCTTTTCAGTTACAACCATTACATAGTTTCTTGAGGGAATGATACAACCAGCCCTTCTTACCTCAGTCAGAAATATAGTTAGAATGGTAGTCTTACTTTTTGTTCATGCAATTATCTGGTTTATTCCTTTTATTTTTAATGTTACAATGTTTAGAAATGAAGGATAAGAGGTCAGAATCTAAAGCAAATGAAACTTAGCTTTGTTCTTCATAAGGGCAAGGTAATAATGTAAGTAAAAAATTAAAAGAAATAATTGCATTAATAATATTCTAACCTGAAAAGAAAGTGTTCTGCATTTGAGAAGGAAAGACAAAGATGTCAATTTTTTTCCTTTAGTTAAATGAACTGTAATGAACATTAAATTAAGAAAGCAGCAGGCTTAGATAACTGAATAGTTTATGTCATTGAAAACTACATTTTCTTGACATTAGAAAAAAACCTGCTGAGTTGAAATATTTAGAAATCTACTTAAAAGGAAAAAGCAAGATGGAAGAGATCATCTAGAAAATATTGTAACCATTTACTTGCAGAATTATTTCAATTAGAAAAAGGGACTTCTTATTGCTTGGTTTTTAACAATACACGTAGGTTTTGATTAGTTTAAAGGTTCAATACTCAATTTAAGTGTAAAATATAAACTGATACCAGGTTACATTTAATGTGGGGTAGCACACACATGGTTGAGGATAGCACATGTACCTTTGCTTTTAGGGCTTTAGATGTTAATTGTTGCATATGCAAAATGAAGAAAAGATTCAGGTTTGTTTATTTGTTTGTTTATTTATTTATTTATTATTGGGACTTGTATGCCGCCCCATCTCCGAAGACTCAGGGCGGCTCACAACTAAGAAACAACAGTAATAAATAATTAAAAAGAGATTAAACCCGATTACAAGCCCAAACAAATTTAAAATACATTAAAAATATATTTATAGGTTGAGGAAAGCTCAAACAGAAGAGGCTCATTTTGAAGAACTACAGGAGAATATAGGTGACAGCAATATGCTTTGGTTATGGGTCTATTCTCCAGCTTGTCCTTTATTCACTTTTTATTTATTTTAAATATTTATAAGATCTATCTAGAAAGCCTCATGGCAGATTATAATGAAGATTTAAAGAAAGAAAAACCAATTGCTCTATGTTGGTAAAATATTTTGGCAGCTAGTAAAGACATTTTGTCAGGGTAAGTTTACCTTTAGGAACGATATTTAGAATTTTGTTTTTATTTTGCTTTCTATAACTACTCTGTGACTTCATTAAAATAAATTTAAATTGTAAGTATATTTTAATTTTTCCACTGCTGTATTTCATTACTATATAAAAATTTATGTCTAGACATTTTCATTACCTATATCCACCAAGCAGGAAACAATTAGCCTATTTCCCCAGAAATATTGCCTTGAATAGTGAGAATCTGAATAATGCAACCATTTTGTGGGGTTTATTATCAGCACTAATTGAGACCTTCCTGTATGCGTGAGGAAAGAAAACATCTTACCTTCAATAACCCTTGCACAAATAGACCTGACTCATACTTAAAAGATGTTTCGTTTCTACAAAGGCGAGAACATTTTCGCTCTGCCGGAGTGAGAAAGAGGCACAGTGTCCGTACTATCTGTAAATAAATATATACTGAAATATATACTGAAATATGCATATATACTGAAATAATATAGAAAAATTTTGTAGATTGACAGTTCTGTTGTACAGAAACTGGGCAACTTTTACTTGCCATTTTGTAAGGTTACTTTTTATATATGGCAGAATTACAGAAGTAATTTACACTTATTTTTTTAAAAAAATTTCAACTTGCCAACCAAATTTCAACCCTGGATTTCCTAGAAAATTCCCTGTTTACATACTAAGAGGGCTAAACCATGTTAGTTTTCTTGATCAAACCTTAAAGTATGTTATGGAATAAATGTGTGCTGCCTCGAGTTCTTGAACAAAAAGCAGGATATAAATCTAATATATAGTACTCATATGCAAATCTCGTGCATAACTTTTCTGCACTAGATCAGGAATTCTTGAATTTCAACCTCAGGACAAGATTTGGAAGCGACAGATTTTTATGTGGAAATTGAATCAATTGATATTAAAAATTTAACTAAGCAGATTTTTCCTTCACCCCCTAACTTCTGCCAAAGCATTGAATATTTCTGCAGACAAAAATAAAACTATTGCTTCTATGATTTTAATTAAAACACCCTATCTGGGAAATATTTTCCATCCCCATACAGAAAACACATACCTTATTAACTTTTTCTGCGCTGCTTCCTATAACAACCGAGCAACCACAAGTTTGCAGATGTGAACTTATGGCCCTGAATAATTAAGCAGAGATTTAAAAAGTAATGGTTTTTTTTAAAGTTTTACAAGTTGGAACAAATTTTGCATACTTCAGAATCTCATTTTTTAAAAAATCTTTAAAAAAAGCCTTTGCCATTAATCTAAAATCTGAGAGTTCACACCTATTCATATGCAAAACAAAACTTGAAAATACATTTCAAGAATTACATCTAAAGGCAGTCCTCGATTTAACAACAGTTCATTTAGTGACCATTTGAAGTTACAATGGCAGTGAAAAAAGTGACTTCTGAGTTTTTCACACTTATGACCGTTGCAGCATCCCCATGGTCATGTGATCAAGTCAGCCGCTGGGCAACTGACACATATTTATGATGGTTCGTGTCCCAAGGTCATATGATCAGCTTTTGCGAACCTTCTGACAAGCAAAGTCAATGGGAAAGCCAGATCCACTTCACAACCATGTTACTAACTTGACAACTGCTGTGATTCACTTAACAATTGTGTCAAGAAAAGTCTCACTTAGCAACAAAAATGTTGGGCTCAATTCTGCTTGGAAGTTGAGGACTGCCTGCCTAGAGGAAAATAGGCTAAGGAAAAGAATGGTTAGCCATATTTTTGAGAAGACCCATATTTCATTGAAAGCAGCTCTTACTAGGCTCAGGTTCATAATAGCCATGATCAAATCATTTAAAAAAAAATAAAAATCCTTTCATAAACTTTATCATCTGTGCCATTAATTATATTTTATAATTAGTATGAAATACGAATTCTAAAAACGAAAAGTGTGAAAAATAAAATATCCTCTGAGCTCCTGATTGTTGCACAATGAAGCTCTGTCAGAAGTACATCAGAATTTAGCTTGAAGCTTTTCATTTCTTTGTGTGTGGGGTGGGGTGGGGTTCCCCCATAGAAAGCAAGTGTGAAAGAAGAAAACTGCAAACCCAATTTAGTTGATATTCCTTTTCTTCACAAATGGCACTTAGGGTTCCTCCCTTCCCCAACGGTCACAGGATTGCACTTCAGAAGCTTGGCAACTGAGTTGCATTTGCCATTTATCACATGACATTTTATGATATTTTTGCTAAAACCCAGCATTTACTGTACTTCTGATTTTTGCAAAATACACCCATAGTGAACTATACTTGAGGGAGACCCTGCTGCCAATAACGGCTTCCCAACGTCCCCTGCACTCTCACAGACAGGGCCTCCTTGGGGTGCCATCGGCCAGACAATGTCAGCTGGCGACCCCCAGGGGTAGGGCCTTCTCTGTGGGAGCCTATGGAACCAGCTGCCCCTGGAGCTTCGGGTGGCTCCCGACCTCCGGTCCTTCGGTGGGACCTGAAAACATGGTTGTTCCAACTTGTCAACCTGGACTGAGGAGGGGGGATGGGGGTTTTAATTGAATAGTGTTATTTTAATTCAGATTATTGGGTTTCATGTTTAATCTCTTTTTAAAATTGTATAGTATTTATATTTACATTGTTTTTATGATTGTACGCCATCCCGAGTCCTTCGGGAGATGGGGCGGCATAGAAATCCAATAAAACTAAAATTAATCTAAACTATTCACTCACTTACCTACTGTGACAATTCACTTAACAACCTCCACAAAAAGGTTGTAAAAGTTTACAACTGTTATGAGTTACAACTGTGATGGGCAGGCTTCCTTATGATCATAACTGAAGGATTTGGAAATCTTTTGCGCTTAAAAAAATTATCGTTTTTTAAAAAGAAATTAGGCTCTGTTTAAAAAACTGCTCTAACTTTCTGTAACAAAAACTAATCAATTTTGATCCCAACAAGTCCCCTCTCTACTGGTCCTACCATTAAATCTCCACTTTCAATGGATTTTCACAAGTGTAATAAAAACAGAACATACTTAAGTAGGAAACTTTCGTGACAACTGTCACCAATGTCATCATCACTAAGCACGGTATCATGTATCTGGAATATAATGAAAACAAAAACAAGGTTCAGTTATTATGAAAACCACAGATATGAACATATCAAAACTGATCTTATTTTTGAAAAAGCGAAGACAGTTATTGACAGTATAACAGTATTATCCTTCCATCTCTTACACTATCCAATAAAACTGATGAAACTTCCAGGGTAGGAAACGAAATATCTTTTTCTTCTTCCTAGAAAAAAATCAGTCCAGTTGCCTTTTGAAAAATAAAAACCACTTCTGATACAATTGTGACCTAGATGACTGAGAATCTTCATAGATGCAGATATATCAACATATTTGATTACAATTAAAAATTTAAAGATCTCAACACCTTTTGAAAATTTCTCATAGCATTAGTGATAACATTTAGACTTATATACTGGTCCATAGTGCTTTACAACGTTCTCTATGATAGAGTCAGCCCATTGCCCCCGGCAATCTGGGTCCTCATTTTACCGACCTCGAAAGCATGGAAGGCTGAGTCAACCTTGAGCCGGTCAGGATTTAACTCCAGGCAGTGGGCATAGTAGAATGTTAAAAAAAGAATACACTGCAGCCACCATCGATAAGCATTTCTGCCAGCATAAGGAGCATACTATTAGTCAAATTTCTTATTCAATTGTGAGGTTCTATAACCCTTTCTCACCAACACGTGATAAAACTGGGCATCTGTGGTAGAATGTTGATGGATTGCTAGGAGGGAAGGTGCTGCATTGCAGGGAACCAAGAGTCAGCGAAATTCAGATAGTTTGGTTGGGAGGAAGAGTACTAAGACAGCTCCTGTTTAGGTGTTCTTAAGAATATGTCTTTAATGATGCAGATAGCTTTAGTTTGGCAAGATTTCTGTCTATGGGTATAAAATAACAAAAGAAACTGCTTAGAAGAAATTCAGGGTTTCTTACTTAGTTTTTTGGAGTCTGACCTCATCGTACATATTCACATGTTCAAAGGCAGACTAAAAGTGGCAGCTAGTTATATTCAAAAAGATAAAAACTAAAATGGTGGAGATTGCATCACTGCATCTTATTGGCAGCGTAAACAGTCTGTTGTTGCCTTCTTTCAATTTTTTTCTTAAATTTCCAATATAGTTAATAGACCTGGACTTCTCAAGAGGTCCACAACCAAAGGATTAACCAGGTTTGACCTGGCTTAGTTTCAGGGATAGTCAGCTATCTGCTGGGACTTTAAAGTACATGTTTTGACTTTAAATCTGTACATTCTACATTTCTAAGCAGGCAAAGGTACAAATTGTTCATCACACATTAATAGTTGCCTAAGTAGAATTCAAAATGCAGGTAGTTCTTGACTTACAACCATTCATTTAATGACCGTTCAAAGCAGGGGTGGGATTCTACCAGTTCTGTCTGGCTCTGTAGAACCGGTAGCTCTGAAGAGCAGCAGACATAGAATCGGTTCTATGTCTGCTGCTGTTGTGGCCCGCCCACCGCCCAGGCTCTTACCTGACCTTTATTTCCTGCTTTTTCAACCTCAGCTGCTTTGCACGGCACAGCTGCGGTTGAAAAAACAGGAAAAAAAGTGGTTTTTCAAATGCTGCACACCCATGCGCAGCGCTGCTCAGCTGTCCAGGCAGCAAACTGACGATTTCACTCGCGCGCGCAAAACGTAAACCACCAAACCGGTAGTTACACCAGTCGGATCCCACCCCTGGTTCAAAGTTACAATGACACTGAAAGAGGTGACCTATGACCGTTTTTCACACAACTGTTGCATCCCTGTGGTCATACGACCAAAATTCATATGCTTGGCAACTGGCATGTAGTTTTGACAGTTGCAGTATCCTGGGACCAGGCTGCGGCCGTCTGACAAGCAAAATTAATGGGGAAGACAAATTCGTTTAACAGCTGTTACCAACTTAGCTGCAATGGTTCATTTAACAACTGTGGTAAGTAAAGTGATAAAGTGGGCCAAAATTCACTTAAGAACTGTCTTGTTTAATTGGGCCCAACTGTGGTCATAAGTCAAGGACTACCTGTAGCAAAAAGAGCAGAAGAAGTCAGGTGCTTCTTTTTATGCTGTGTTTGTACGCGTGTGCGTGTTGTCCAGTAAGCTTTTGACTTCTGGCGACTGCCTGGATTAGTTCCTGCAGTTTTCTTGGCTTTGCCTTCTTCCTAGGGCTGAGAGGGAATGACTGGTGCAAGGTGACCAAGATGGGACTAGAACTCACAGCCTCCTTATTTCTAGCCTCGTGTCTTAACTGCTACATCAAGTTGGCTCCTCTCCTTTCATAATGGATTTCACATAAAGACTTACATCTATTTCTTCTGGAACACTGTGTGATTTCATAGACGACAGGAGTTCCATTACTGGAATAACCTCCCCTGTCAGCATTGGAATGATACTCTGGCCCTGTAGAGTAAATACAGGTTTCATTAAACAAAGTAGTTGAGTTTAACAAAATTGTAAGGAACGACTATTTAGAGACTAAATGGTTTTTGAAGAAAAAAAAAGGGAAATTATAAGTAATTTTGAAAAACTAATTTTCCAGATTTATTCTAAAACTATCAAAGAAATAGGAAATCAAGAGTGAAAATGTGTAAGTTTTTAAATCAGTGGGTTAATGAAATTGAACTTATATGATGTAATCTGATCTGGGATGGAAGCAAGCTAAAAAAGGTGAAATGAAATGAATGCAGAATTGCACCTTACAGTTAAGAGATTACAAAAAGAAAAGTTTTGTGCTTCATTTCTTATTCAATATGTAATAAATCTCAACTAAGTATAATTTAGCATTCATGTATGTTGGCAATTCTTTTTCTGATAGACGAATGACATAAGAAAATCTTTTGAAAAATTGCTCTACTTTGTTAAGGAATGATCACTCTTAAAGACACTCCCAATTCATCTTAGTTGTTTCTGGGGAATAAAAATGTTAAAAATATTAAGATTTCCACATTGTATGGGGTTTAATATAATTTAACTTCATATTGCTTTTCCGGAGCACATAACACCAGACATGTCATTAGAAGGCAAAATCATAGAACTGAGTCGCACTTACTTTGGCCGTGTTATGGCAGGGAATTCATTGGAGAAAGCAATCACAGGTAATCGTTGAGTTACAAATGTAGTGGAGCCTGCCAATTACATTCGTAACCCGAGGATTTGTAGAAGTGAAGCATGTAACTTGAATGTGAACACTCCCTACTTTCGCCTATGCATTCACTAATCGAATGTGTGGGTTGTTAGGTGCATGAGGTATCTCAGAGTGGGAAAGACCATTGGCGGGGAGGCTGATGTTTCCGACCATCCAAAGCCTCCCTCGCCCCACTGAGATATCTCAGACTTCTCCCCCTGCCCATCCTGCCTGACTGGGTCATTTACCTTATGTCCAGGGCTCTGTTCTCAGCAGCAAAGGACTTGAGGAAAGGCCTTTGCTGCTGTAAACGGAGGCCCAGAGGGATCTGCGCACCCCTCCCAGGATCCGTTCTTGGCGGCAAAAGTTTTTTGCAAAGACAGCGAAAGACTTTGCAAATGAAGGGAAGGCTTCAGTGCTTCAGGCCTTCCTTCCATTTGCAAACCCTTTTGCCACAGATCTCGTCCAGGCTTCCATTTGCAGAGAACAGAGACCTAAAATACCGTGAGATCACATGAGATCTTGTGGTACTTTGAGCCTCTATTCTTTGCAAACACACCAAAGGCCTGAGATACTAAAGGAGGCCAAGAAACAGATGGATCACTAAATCTTCGCAAGGTATCCCCAAGCCTAGTGCCTGTGGAGACCTGGCCTGGTGTGGCGGGGGGATAGGCAGGGTGAATAATGCAGAGCCTATGTGGTCATTCGTAAAGGTGAACGACTGCCATTCGTAACATTGGGAGTGTGTCAAATACTTGGGGGGTTTTGTCGTAACTTTGAACAGTCACTAAGTGAACTGTCATAACTCGAGGATTCCTGTATGAAAAATTAGAGGTAAAAGGAAACCAGGCTGCCAAAGAATCCAATAGCTCCAATAACAATAACAATCAAAGTTGACACCAGCTGGAGCATAGAAAAACTCAAAAAAAGTGCAAGATCAGAAGATGTGGAGAGAAAGCCCTGGCCAATAGAATCGGCAAGAATCAGAGTTGACTGAATGGATAACAACATCATCATTGCGTTTCTGCCCACTATTCAGAAAAAAATATGAATGTGTGTGTGTGTGTGTGTGCATATTTTATATTTAGTGTTTTGCTATATGGGTTTTTCTTACTTGATCTTCCACTCTTTCTGCACCTTCCATAATAGACTTCTGGAAATGTTCTTGTCTTTCCTAAAATAGAAAACATTCACAAACAATAAAGACTTTTTACTTTTTACATGTAATTTTGATATTACATAAATGCAATTTTATTTAAAAATATTAACATCATTGTATTCAAAACAGATGACAACAAAGTAAAATTATGCATGGTAAACCAAACACAGAGATATGTTTTCAGATTCTTGCACAGGCATAAAACTCAAGGAAAATTATGACCTATTCAGATTTTTTTTCTCCAATCTATTCCTTTCTATCAAATTATTGGCAATCAGAAATAGGATACTACCATTTATCCTATTGGATTATAACAAAACATGCAAGAATGTTTCCCTTCGCATAACGTTTGAATTATATCTGAGCACAGAATTATTAGAATCCACAATCACCTTAGAAATATGTTGCGAACATTTCCCTCAAAGTATGTTTTATTTTATTCATCTCATGAATGCTTTAAAAATAAATAAGCCATGTTAAAATCAGGGACTACAAATGTTTTTCATTAGTAACAACCTAATGTATCCTACATGAAAAAGCCGATGAGATTCTTTTAAACTTACTATGCATTATTGGATAAATGGTTATGCCGTATGATCAGTTAGGAAGCAGCCACTGGATGACCTTCCAGATAACCTGGGCTATTAACAACCTATTTTATTTATTTATATCTCACCTTTCATTCAGGAGCTCAAAGTATAATGAATGCTCCTATTTTTTTCTAATGTCAAGCCAGTGAAGTAAGTTAGGCTGATAAAGTACACTTCTGTTGCTTAGAATAGTCTACAGCCTTAGTTTCTTTGCTGCTAGACCAACCCATTAACTGCCATGCTAATTTTCATGTTTAGTGGATTTTAGGAGAGTTCTAATCCAAAATATCTGATCAGCACCAATCTAGCACTTTTCTAACAGGAAGACTTTTTTTACTGGCTATTAGAAACTATATATATTTCTGAGCAAGTTTACATCAGACAGAATATATAGTAATTATTCATTTCCCCAAAAATAAGACCCTGTCTTATATTTTTTGCCACCAAAAAAGACACCATGTCTTTTTTTTTGGGGGGGGGGGGAGGAAATGTCATCTATTGACTCACCTCACCTGCATGTGTCGCCCTCGGCCTCCTTTTCACTGTCAGAGGCCTTCAGGAACTTCTTCGGCTGGCAAGTCTTTCCTGAAGGCCTCTGCAGCCAATAACAGAGCTCCAGATCGATCCAGAGTTCTGTTATCGGCTACAGAGGCCTTCAGGAAAGCCTTGCTGGCTGCAGAAGAAATGGGCCGAGGTGTGGGACACCTGGCTGCAACTGTCTGAAGATAAGTAGTAGGGAAGCTCCATCACCCCCATCCTCACCCTAGCTTAATTTTTACCCATGCACTCTGGAGTTAGCGAGGTCTTAATTAGGGCTTATTTTGTGGGTAGGGCTTATATTGGGTGCACATGGAAAAATCAAGCTAGGACTTACTTTCGGAGTAGGTCACTTTTTTTCTGTAGGGGAAACACGCTAGGTCCATGTAATGAACTTCTATTACTTTTTTTCAGAATGACTGTATGTCATTTTTTTTAATCAATTAACACCAACTGCAACTCTGGGCAGCCAATATAGCCTTAAAACCAGTATAAAATCAAGCAAAATAAAAACAGAAATAATGAAAATGACACAATCAAGACTAGAACACAATTCTACAAACATCAGAGCATTATAGTGGGCTATGAATTCTTAAATATGTCCTGAAGGTTTATTATTTCAGCTTCTGAAACCCTGAACTGGTTTCACATTAATCATTCTTGAATAAATCTATGTAAAGTAAAAGTAGAATCTCTTTTAAGTCAATCTCAGCTCTTAGTGGTTTCCTGAACATGGTTTATTAATGCATTTTTTTCCAGTATACCATCCAGTCCTGAAATTTCCTGCTTATCTTGCACCATCTCCTAAACAGACTGATCTGGCTTACTTTTATGAGAACAGCCAAGGTCAGCTGAATGCTGATTAAATTAGTTATGACAAACAAGTTTCACCGGTTTCTGATGTTTTACCAAAGTATGACTAAATCTGGACTCACTAAATTATGTTTATTTTTAAGATGGAGGATATCTGAACACCAAAGGCAAGATAAGAGCTTCAGCTGGTTTTGTTTGCTATTTGTTAAAACTTGTGATATTTAACAGTTGAGAAGAGACAGATCTTCCAACCTAAACTGTTTTAACAAGTAGAAATATTACAACAAAGTATTAGAACTAATTTCAATAAAAAAAACAACCTACCTTATGCATCCATATCCTTCCTTTCCTTATAATGTGTGTCAATCTGTCAACACACACTCTGTGTAGGGGAAGGTAGAAATTCAGCTCACTCTGCGGAAGTATTATTGATAATCCGTACGTACTTCGGTCTCCATTCCAATTTCCATCAAAAATTAAGGACACAATAATGACCCCTTTCTCAGATAAAACAAAAAACTTCACATCTATTGCACCACTCTCTGCATTTCGAAGTATTTCTCCATTGAGAGTATGATTTGCAAGGAATGTTATTTCTCCATCACTGAGAAGTTGTTGTTCTGTTTTTGGAGCCCAAATATGTCTGACTCTGGGACCAAGAATATTATCCCAATAGGCAAATGTGGCAGCTAGTAATGGTGATTCTCCACTCAGTGCAATTTCTGTCTTGGCAACAGCAGGAGAAGGAGGAGGACAGAGAGCAGACATGATGATCTCAGCAGTCACATTATTGAAACCTAAGAAAGCATGTGCTGCAAAGTAAGCAAAGCAAAAATGTTTCTACAAAGCATCTCAATGCCCTAAATCTGGAAGTGCAATTTTTAGCATAAAGAAAATGGTTGTGTAGATAGCAAAGTTCATGATCAGCTACTACATGAGATTCTTACTCTACTTCTAGGCTTTGAAACTGTCCAGTCTGCAGACTTCCAAAAAAAGCAAGGTTAATCCTTACTTACTGACTGCCTCATTTAGCGACAATTCAAAGTTATGATGATACAGAAAAAATAACTTTATGAACAATATCTGTATTTATGATCTTTGTAGCATCCCCCAGTTACATGATCACCATTACAGTTATTATATATTGTTCTGTTCCAGACTTGGTTTCCTACTGCTACTACTAGAGTGGAAAGTTTGGAGAGGAAGGGATTATAGGAGAGTAAGCAGGCATACAAATAGGAAATGCGTATCAAAAGCAATGCTGTAGTGGTAACGCCAGTAGATGTAGCATGCTACACAAAAGGCTCGGTATATTCCACATTCTGTGCATCCTTATTTTCTTGTAATCCCCTTTTCTCCAATCTTTTCACTGGTGGTGGTGGTGGTGGTGGGAATAGGTTAGGTAAAAGAGATTGCTTACAGAAATCGCTTGATTTTTCCTCCCATCCCTGGAGACTGCTTAAACAACTGAGAGGTTCTTAATATGCATAGGACTGCTTTCTCTCACACAAAAATCAGTGGTGGCGTAAGAATTATTCATCTTATCAAACTGTTGGAAAAAGTCTATTTATAAACTCAATGTGAGTCAACTAATTAAAAAAAACATTAAGTCAAAAAAGAAATTTCAATATTTCAATAGTAATTACATAAAACAGACAGAAACCAGTCTTCCAGCAATTGTAAAACCATCTTCTCCAATTTTGTTTCTATTTGGGCTAAAAGCAGAGCATTTCCACTAATTTCCTTCTATGGTGCAAGCCCAAGAAAACAGGCACTGTAAGGAAGTTTCGTAAGACACTAGAATCCTGGATTAGTCAATATGTCTGATAGTTCAAGGTTCTCTTTCACCTAATTAAGTAATCACATATTTGTACAGAAATCTGGCATTCCATCTAAAATATGTTCCTTCGAAAAATATTACTATTACATTTCAGTTGAATGTACTCCTGGGTGGCAAATAGGGCTACTAGGTCAGTAGGATGACAGAAATGAGGTACAGAAAACTCTCTTAGCTGCCATTTAGTGGCCAGGCAGATTTTTACAGCCCAGATTTGGTAGCTCTAAAAGAAGTCACTGGGTTTGTTCATAACTTTTTTTATTAAAAAAAGCAAGACAGCATGTGTCTATGTCAGCAAATATTGCAAAACCATTCAGCTGAAGAGACAGGCTATCAACACGCTTTGAACTGGGAGATATAAAAACATTACAATAAAACCAACATTAAAATAAATAGCAAACTCGAATAAATCATTTTTAACAGAATAGGTCACTAGAGTCCTGTTTAGATAAACTGCATTTTTGTTATTATAAAACATATTGTAAAATGCTTATATGTCTTAAATATATATAACCTAGGGTCATCACACAGATACAGGGCACAGTGTCAACTCTGAATCCTCACACAATTTGAGAGGGGCAGAAATCAAGGCTTTCAAATACAACTATATATTAGTTTTATATAAATCATATATATATACATGTGTGTGTGTATATATGGATATAGATATGGGTATAGATATGTATGGATGTAATATATATGTATATGTATGTATATATATATATGTGTGTGTGTGTGTGTGTATACACATATATACATAGACACACACATATATACATATACACATATATATATTAGTATAAAATTGAATAATATACATTATATGTATATTAATATTGTGTCCCCTAGCCCTCTTTTCTCTTCCTCCCAAGAAACCCAAGTCTTGCAATTAACTTCAGATCCAAAAGGAGACCAGACAGTTTTCTCAGACCAAATAGCTTTTGATGGAAACCAGAAAGAAATGTTTGTGAGTTGGACTCCAGCTATCATCTCTGCCAGACTGTTACCACTGCTGCATTTCCTTCCTATTATGTTGGAGATATTATACTTTCTCCCCTAATTTCCCTTCTCATTCCCGTGATCCATATTTATTTCTGAAGCATTGCAAGCCAGCAAAACCAGTCAGACACCATCACTTTAAGGGTGATCTCTCTATCTTTCCCCAACTCCCAATCTCTTTTAGTCATTTATTGGTTCTCAGACAGATCGTTCCCATAAGAGGTTCGATCGGTTCAATAAGTTGAAAGAAAGCCCCTCGAACGTCCCAGTTCACTGGGAAGCGACCACTCAACCTCAAAAGAAGACTCGATCTCGGCTTCTAGGGCAAACCAGCCAGACGAAGGCTAGATACCCCCTCCCCCATTATCACCATTGTCACCTACTTACCTGTGCGCTTAACTGTCCGAGGCCCGCCAATAAAAAAAGCCTCCTGTCTTTACTAGCCATTCCCGGTTAATAAACACAACCAACCCATTGCGCATGCGTCTTTCGGGCGGCTCTGCGCTTCACGCAGACGAACTCCCAGCCACGCCGAGGAAGGGGAAGGAGACTTCAAGTGACGTAAGCGTCGAACGTTCTTTTTTTTTAAGCACTGTAGTGAGAATGCAGCATAGAGGTAAGAATGTTGGAGAAAGAAGGTGTAGCTGTCTAACTACGGCTCTTTGTCGGCACGTGGACTTTTAGCGTAAGAAATAAAGCCCTGTGAAGCTCAGCAAAGTTAAAGAAAGGTACCCATGGGCCGCGGAGTTACTTGAAAGTCATACGGAATGCAAGAGTTGCAGGCATACATATGACTTTTTGGGGGCTCAAACTCTCCCCCTTCCCCCGTGCGTTTATTTTTCTTCGTTGCAGGTTCCTATACCTTTCAAAGAGATATGACAGAATAGGAAGGTTTCCTACAGAGGGTTCCAATTTATTTATTTATTTATTTGTTTGTTTATTTATTTATTTGATTAGTCAATTGCTTACAAGATAATAGGTATAAGTATAAACATAGTTATCAATACATGGATACATATAAGAAAATAAAAGAAACAATAGGACAGGACGGTAGGCACTTTGGTGCGCTTATGCATGCCCCCTACAGACCTCTTAGGAAAGGGGTGAGATAGTAGACAGTCTAAGGTTAAAGTTTTTGGGGTTTGGGGAAGAAACCACACAGGCAGGTAGACTATTCCAGACATTGACCACTCTATTGCTGAAGTCTTATTTCCTGCAATCAAGTTTGGTGCGGTTAACCATGAGTTTGTATCTATTGTGTGCTCTTGTATTGTTATGGTTGAAGCTGAAGTATTCATTGACCGGAAGGACATTGCAATGTATGATTTTATATACTATACTTAGATCGAAGACGGCGTAGTTCTAGGTTTTCTAGGCCTAGAACCTCAAGTCTGGTGGCATAAGGTATTCTGCAATGAGTAGAGGAGTGGAGAACTCTTCTTGTGAAGTATTTCTGGACTTTCTCTACTGTGTTAATATCAAATATTTAATGTGGGTTCCAGACTGGTGAGCTGTATTCAAGTATTGGTCTAGCAAATGTTTTGTATGCCCTACTTAGTAGTGTGATATTACCAGAGAAAAAGCTATGTAGGATTAGGTTAACAACTCTTAATGCCTTTTTGGCTATGTAGTTACAGTGGGCTCTAGTTTCGTTATTGAAAATGTTTATCTGGCTGGCTTATGGTGAGAATCAAAACCATTGCTTTAAAAAAAATCGGAAAGATGTGTGAATGTTAAAACCACCAAAAGCTTTCAGTGCTTGGAGTCCTAAGTGTATATTGGAGATGGTGACCCTTTGAGAACTGCATGCAATGAAATTTCATTTTAATGTATGCTGATTAGTGTACATTCAAAGTGACAATAAAGTAATTCTATCCTATCCTATTATTATTTTCTATATTCTACTCTATTCTACTCCACTGCATATATTCCTATTCTATTCTATTTTCTGTTTTATTTTATTCTATTCTATTCTTATGGAGGATCCGGGCCCTGTCATTTGAGAGCCTGAGCTCTTTATAGAAAAACCTACAAGTATAACTGTTAGGTTCGGTCCACTTGGGATGCCCACCGCTGGGAGAAGGGAAGGAAACTGCGCAGGCGCCTGGCAGCGGTCAACATTTTTCTTCTGTACTTGAAAAGAAATCTTCCAGTCTGGTCATTCTGGAAGTTCCAGCTTGTCTGCTTGCGAGCACGTGGGGAAGGTCACATAATTGAACTTGCTGTTGTCACTTGATTTACTTCTTTAACATGACAGCGATCGTATTTTCTATCTACAACGACCATGTTTACTTGGAAAAAAATAAAATAAAGGACAAGTCTCAGAAAAGGGCAAATCTGAAAGAGGTTCATAAGGATTTTAAAAAGCACAATTGTTTATAATTTTGCAATTTAAAAATTTAAAATTACAATTTAAAATTAATTGTTTATCATTTTGTTTTAGAAAGGGAAGTTCAGGGGCAAAAGCAAAATATTTTTTTTTCAAAATCTGAAAGACGGTTTTCCAAAATAAAGGGTTGTCCTTTATAATAAAGGACATTTTTAATAAAGGATATATAGTCACTTTATTTGCCGGACATAATTTAGACTTATTCTGGGTGGATTTTGGAGAGTTTAGCGCCAGAGAAGGTTGTGTTTTCCATTGTAGCCAAGTAGCCAATTATCAGCCATCCCAAGCAAAAGGGTGGGAAGTTTCTTTCATAGATGCTCTTTCCATCAAGGAAAAAAAATCAATTTGCCCAAAACTGATTGATTCTGGTACTGAGGCAGAAAACTTAGCAGCTGAAATGCCTTGCTCTGTCTGGCTTCCATGGAAGATTTCTTTTAACTATATCTGCACACACACCCCATTTTCAGTATGTTTTAAATTTTTAAAAGTTTAAAATGATCCAGGCCTCTCTGAAAGAGCCAGGAGAAAAGTCATGCATCTTACAAGATGTGCTAATATGGCTCTCTTTTAGGAAACAATTATTTAAGCATGCCATTTTTCAATTTGGATGTTGAAATAAAGATGGCTTTTGAGTATCGTCTAAAGTTAATGCATTGAAAGTTAATTCACTGCTACAATATTATTGGAGCATACAGGTGAAACTTGAAAAATTAGAATATCGTGCAAAAGTTCATTTATTTCTGTAATACAACTTAAAAGGTGAAACTAATATATGAGATAGACTCATTAACATGCAAAGCAAGATAGTTCAAGCTGTGATTTGTCATAATTGTAATGATTATGGCTTACAGCTCATGAAAACCCCAAATCCACAATCTCAGAAAATTAGAATATTGTGAAAAGGTGCAATATTCTAGGCTCAAAGTGTCCCACTCTAATCAGCTAATTAAGCCATAACACCTGCAAAGGGTTCCTGAGCCTTTAAATGGTCTCTCAGTCTGGTTCAGTAGGAATCAATCATGGGAAAGACTGCTGACCTGACAGTTGTGCAGAAAACCATCATTGACACCCTCCATAAAGAGGGAAAGCCTCAAAAAGCAATTGCAAAAGAAGTTGGATGTTCCCAAAGTGCTGTATCAAAGCACATTAATCGAAAGTTATGTGGAAAGGAAAAGTGCGGAAGAAAAAGGTGCACAAGCAGCAGGGATGACCGCAGCCTGGAGAGGATTGTCAGGAAAAGGCCATTCAAAAGTGTTGGGGACTTTCACAAGGAGTGGACTGAGGCTGGAGTCAGTGCATCAAGAGCCACCACACACAGGCGAATCCTGGACATGGGCTTCAAATGTCGTATTCCTCATCAAGCCGCTCCTGAACAACAAACAATGTCAGAAGCGTCTTACTGGGCTAAAGAAAAACAGACCTGGTCTGTGGCTCAGTGGTCCAAAGTCCTCTTTTCTGATAGAGCAACCAAGGACCCAGAGTCTGGAGGAAGAATGGAGAGGCACACACTGCAAGATGCTTGAAGTCCAGTATGAAGTTTCCACAGTCTGTTGATTTGGGGAGCCATGTCATCTGCTGGTGTTGGTCCACTGTGCTTCATTAAGTCCAGGGTCAAAGCAGCTGTCTACCAGGAGATTTTGGAGCACTTCATGCTTCCTTCCACAGATGAGCTTTATGGGGATGCTGACTTCGTTTTCCAGCAGGACTTGGCACCTGCCTACACTGCCAAAAGCACCAAAACCTGGTTCAATGACCGTGGGATTACTGTGCTTGATTGGCCAGCAAACTTGCCTGACCTGAACTCGATAGGGAATCTATGGGGCATTGCCAAGAGAAAGATGAGAGACATGAGACTGAACAATGCAGAAGAGCTGAAGGCCGCTATTGAAGCATCCTGTTCTTCCATAACACCTCAGCAGTGCCATGGCACGCCGCATTGAGGCAGTAATTGCTGCAAAAGGGGCCCAGACCAAGTACTGAGTACATATGCATGCTTATACTTTTCAGAGGTCCGATATTGTTCTATGTACAATCCTTGTTTTATTGATTGCATGTAATATTCTAATTTTCTGAGATTGTGGATTTGGGGTTTTCATGAGCTGTAAGCCATAATCATCACAATTATGACAAATCACGGCTTGAACTATCTTGCTTTGCATGTAATGATTCTATCTCATATATTAGTTTCACCTTTTAAGTTCTTTACTGAAATAAATGAATTTTTGACGATATTCTAATTTGTCGAGTTTCACCTGTATCTGTTCTTTTTTCAATGTACTGTATCATGGACTCTCAGACTTTTCACAATTAAATGTTAATAAATTAAAAGTTGTTTTATTCAGAAACGTATTCTAATGTATAATCCAGATGGTGCTTCTTATGAATGAGATTTTTTTCGTAACTCACTTATTTAGCAGTAAAACTAAAATCTGTATCTGAAAAAGTAGAATAACGAGAACTGTCCTGAAAATAACATCTGTTGGGAAAGGAACTTAAAACTTTTAGCCCAGTAGTGGTTTTGGATTAAAATAGATGAGTTTATTGTGCTAAATCCCTACATCCTCTTCAGTTTAAGAGAAGTATAATTCAATAGTGGAAGTAGTAAGCAAGATGAAACTAGCAAAAAAATTTTGTTTTGATGTAATTCAGGTTTAACAGAGAATTCAGTTACCATTACCAAGGTTCAAACTAAAACTAAAATGAGGAAGCTACCAGCATGTTTGGAAAAAATCCAAAATGACAATGTTTCCATTTCTTTTCTTTTCTTTTTAAAGCAATATTAAGAAACAGCCTTCCTTTTTAAGTTCCTCCCATCCCAAAATTTATGAGCAAGTATGTTTTAAAAAATGGCATTCAGAGTGACACTTGAAACATGGAGTATGTCTGGAATATGCTTGGAAGGAATGTGTCAGAACATTTGAAGCATATACTACAACTTTCTTTTGCAGGATCCAGGTGTTAACATGCATTTTTAACAAATATTTCAATTCCTATGTGTTCTATTTTTTTTCTAGGGCAAGGCTTCTATTATTAGATTATTCAGTGTTGTTCAGTTCTGTTTCCACACATTCATAAAATTCCTCACATTCATTTACTGTAGAGTGTCGTATACTCTTGACATTAATGAAAAAATCTATGTGATACTACTAACTCAGAATATGATTTACGAGATTACTCTAGAGGATACTTGCTGAAAATTATTTACGTTTTGAAGTGTGTATACCCCAATCATTATTTGGAAAGATTCCCAAAGCAAATTATGTAAATTCAATTTAAAGAAACAGGATTATGAACCAGAAAAGCATAAGTGGAAGCTTCAGTTGGTTCAAAATGCAGCAGCCTGCATGGTTTTGTGCAGGCCTCAGTGTGTATATGTGTCATCTCTCCTGTGTGAGTTTCAGTGGCGACCAGTTTATTTCTGGGTCAAGTTCAAAATGCTGGTTGCTACCTTTAAAGCCTTACATGGGTTGGGTCCAGATTTTTTGAAGAAACCATCTTTTCGTGATCACATCTACCCAACCCACCAGAGGGTGGGGAGGCAGGGAATGCTATAGGTCCCCTCTCCTACGCAGGTCTTCCTAGCAGGAGTAAAAGAAGGGCCTTCTCTGTGATGGCTCCCTCTCTGTGGCACGTCATCCCTGTGGGGTAAGATTAGCCCCCACTTTGACACTTTTTCTATGGCCCTGAAGCCCTGGTTTTGCCAATGTGTGTGGGGACCCCAGTGAGGGATGGAACCCATCAAGTGGCTTGTTTGTTTGTTTGATTGATTGTTATTGCCAGGGGATTGGGGGAATATTACTTTTTTATTGTTTTTATATTGGTTTTTTTATATTTCATAAGTCACCAGGAGTCATTGAGGGTTGAGTTGGGCAGCCATACAAATAAATAACCAAAGTTTTTAAAAGGTGAGGAAGAGAAGAGAAAAAGAACCAAACTGAAGCTTCAATTCACTAATTTATAAAGCTTATCTTGATGTGGTTGGGGGGAGACAATGGAGGATTTAAAAACCGTAAAGTAATTGGGTATATTGGTATCTACAAGATGTTGTTGCAACAGACTGTACTCTTCAAATGCAGAATTTAGCAATCCTGACTTCTTTTACTATTTCCGAAATGGTGATCACCACAAGAGTCCTGTGGTAAATTTCAACCACGGCTTTTAGTCATACTTTCAGAAGCCTTGTGAACAAAATGATGTTTTAGCAGGCTTCAAATAAACTGACACTAGAATTTATTTAATAAACTGGATCAAATGGCACACTACCGGTAGTTTTAAATTTTATTAAAGTGAAAATTGAAACCAGACTGTCCCCATGAAACCCATACTACGTCAAAAAGAAAACCATAACAAACAAGGAAGCTTGGCAGTGTAATTTGAAGATAATAAGAAGTGACTTTAGAAAACTTACTTTTAGACCAACACCTGAGTGATATAGGATGAATGTGAAACAAAATAAAAGGAGACAGTGCATCTACAACTCTGCCTTTATGATTCATGTTTCTCAATTTTCTACTACTGTGGGTTATGTTTTCAAAGAGTTCCAAGTTCTATACCGGTTGGCATCCAGGTAAAATTTGCTGCTATCTTTCAGGACAAAGTAATTGTATTTTAATTTATATTAATCTAAGTAGTGATGATTAATAAAAAAAGAAGCAATGCATTACAAAATGAAATATTTTTAACAATTGTAATGACAATAGTTTGCAAAACCTCTTCCCCAAAACTTTTTATACTGGCCAAATAAGACATGTATGTAGTAATGTATTACATAATCATTATCTCTTCAACATGTTGATGAACCAGAAGACACTGTTCAATGTAATATGTTTCTGTGCTCTGGCTTTAATGACTTTTCTCAGAGCTGCTGTTTTTGTTGGCTGCTGTTTTTGGAGTCCTTCCCTATGAAGGCAGATAAATATAATCCACATGTTTTTTTAGGCTTCCACATGAATTGAGCATCTGCTAACTAGCCACTTCTGAAATTAAATCCCTAGATAACTCTTCTGGAGCTATGCAAAATTATTAATATTAAACTTGATATTAAATATGACTGAGAGACTGTGGGCAGCAACACAACTGAAAAGAGTCCATGAGTGATAGTGGTGTGAACACCAAAGACGATTGCAATAAGTTTGCAGACCTACTGCTATTTCTTATCCATTTTTGAAGAATTATGGATAGTAACAAATCAACACAATTTGTGCATTCAGTCTGTGATTTTGGATTAATGCTACAATGCAATTATCAATAATTATAATGGAAAAAACCACTGTACATCTGATTCTTGTGTATATCTCCTTTCTACAGGTGCCATAATTATAAGCATCTAAATCTAATTTGACTTGGCTATGGGAATAGATTTCCTTTTCAATCTCCCCAGTTCTAAAGACAAAGTAATTTATTATTTCAATGAGAATCTATTATGCATTTCCTATTGTGTTCCTTTGGTAGCTATTGATTTCATTTAATCCTTGTCGAAAGTCTCTTAAATTATGGGTTTTCCCCCCAATCATGGCCAAATTCTAGGCCTTATTCAAGTCAAATGGAATTTCTTTGGTGGATACAAAATGTAACATGGAAACAAGTGAGACATTTTCCACCAGCTGTGAAAACAAAAACCCAGAAATAAACAAGCAAAACGACGATTACTATTGGCTTAAATGGTTTTAATGCAATTTGCATTAAATTGCAAATCCTGACAAAAATGGAACTAGAACTGGGTGGTATATGGAAAGAACTATAACGAAAGTAGTCCAAATGAAGAGTTTGTAAAGCTTGGGTTTGCAAAGAAGAGATGGTGTACAGCCTGCAAAACAAATAAACAAGATATGGAGTGGAAATGCTATCTCAGGCATTCAGCAACAACCAAATAGAGATAATGATGTCAGGCACTATAGCCACAACAAGATAGGGTGAAGATGGCAGGACTGTAATTCACAGCACAGTTTCTAAGAAGTGCACTTGAGTTATTCAAGATCAATCTGGGAAAGGAGGAAGCAAACAAAGGACAGTGTAAGAGCTTTTGGTTATCAAACTTTTCTTTTTAATACATTATTACAAGCAGTCCTTGACTTACAATAGTTCATTTAATAACTCTTCAAAGTTACAATGGCACTGAAAAATGTGACTTATGACTGTTTTTCACACTTACAACCATTGTAGCATCCCCAGGGTCACATGAATAAAATTCAGATGCTTGGCAACTGATTCATATTTATGACGGTTGCAGTGTCCTGGAATCATATGATCACCTTTAGTGAACTTGTGACAAGCAAAGTCAGTGGGGAATCCAGATTCATGTAACAAGCATGCTTACCAACTTAACAATTGCAGTGGTTCACTGAACAACTGTGGCAAGACAAGTTGTAAAAGGGGGCCAAACTCAGTTAACAAACGTTCACTTAGCAACAGAAATTTTGGGCTCACTTGTGGTTGTAAGTCGAGGACTACTTGTATTATGGTTGGTTGCACAGTCAGCCAGATGTTTAAACTGGGTTGGACATTTTTACCCAGCCACTGAGCCCTTCCCAATGACTTGGGATAGGGAGATGTTGTTTAATGGTGTTAAAGGTATTGTTGCAGGATATAAGCCGTTTCAAGTAAAGCTGCCTTTTGCAATTGACTGGTGGTGATTTGTCAATGCCAATGGTGTTCAAGGGGTGCTCCAGATGTTTTGGGATTGCACTCAAGGCTGTTAATAACAAATCATTATTTCCTTGTTTTCAGTCTTTGTACATTTGTGGCAGAACCTTTTTTTCCCTTAACAGTCCTGCAGCTATGGTCCCTGGTTGTTCAGCCAACAGTCTGAGTCCTGTAGCACATTTGTCACCAGATGTCCAGGAATTCCAATACCCAGCATGGTCCTTGTTGACCCAGATGATGACCAATCTAATATGGGTTTCTGTAACGCACGCCTCATGAGCCACGGTGGTGCAGTGGTTAGAGTGCAGTACTGCAGGCTACTTCTGCTGCCTGCCGGGTGCCTGCAATTTGGCAGTTCAAATCTCACTGGGCTCAAGGTTGACTCAGCCTTCCGTCCTTCTGAGATCAGTAAAACGAGGACCCAGAATGTTGGGGGCAATATGCTGATTCTGTAAACTGCTTAGAGGTGGCTGTAAAGCACTGTGAAGCAATATATAAGTCTAAGTGCTATTGCTATTGTTTATGGGAGAGACAGTCTTCATCTGACTCCTCTAATGAGATCTGCCCAGTATGATGAACTCTGGAATAGCTCTCATCTTCCTCAGAGCACATAAACCCCACACCACCATCAGGACACAAGCTCCACCACTACTTTAAGATAGTGCCTATCATCAATTATCACCACCACCACCACCACCAGCACCATCATTGGAGCAATTTGTCTAAGTGACCCATAGAAGAATAGTTGGACATGTGAGACATTTCTAATATTTTATGCAACATAGACTTAATAAAACTCATATATCAGCATTTTGTTGTATTGTCTTTGGCTCATCAGGGTGTAAATAGACTTCAAGGTAATTTTTAATCTATATGGAAATTAGATGCTATTACTGAGCCACCATGCAAATCAGTCAGCATGGGAAAAGGACGGAAGCATCATTTGTTGAACAGTCACCTGCAGATGGAGATGAATTGGATTTATTTTAGGAATACTTTTGATGAATCTGTTAACACAGTGATACAGCTTTCACTTATACATTAGTTTCTCAGTGCGGAAATGGCAGCTGTTATTTATGATTTTTCATGGTATGTTCATTATATCCTTCCAGTTGATGCAGTTTAGGATTAGACTCCCTATATAGTAAGAATAGTAACAGAATGACTTTATTTTCCCATGAGATGTTTGAAATGTTGGTCATTCCAGATGCTGCTGGAATGACCAGAAGAGATAAAATCAGAAATGAAACCATAAGAGAAAGAATTGGCATAGAATCAATCTTAAAAAGGGGATTTGCTCACCTGGAGAGGATGTCTTAAGGTTTTATACTGTATAAGGCATATACAAAAAGAGGAGAAATTCAAAGAACATGAAGCAGACCCAGAAGAAGAGGGAGAGACAACATCAAAGGCACACTACCAGGAGGAGGAGGGGGAGGGGGAGGAGGAGGAAGGAAAGGGGAAGGGGAAAAAGAAGGAGGAGAAGGAAGAAGGAAAGGAAGGAAGGAAGGAAGGAAGGAAGGAAGGAAGGAAGGAAGGAAGGAAGGAAGATTTCAATGTATTCATTAGCCAAAGTGTATTCTGAAAATGTTAGTCAAAGCTAAGAAATCCAACACCTGCATTCTAACATTTTATGGAAATGTACTTCGCATCCTAGCAACTGCAAAGGATATAACTCTTTCCTGTATCAAAGTCACAGGGAAGCCATTTCAGAGTAAAATTTATCCTGCCATTGTGTACTATTTATCAGAAAACCACACGTAAAAAGAGTACGATTCTACATGCAAGCATATAATTTTACAATTTACTGCAGAATTCATGCCTTAACACTCTACAGACCCGTAATATTTATGTCTTATTAGACCCAGAAAATCCCCCTAACACTTCACACAGAAACTTCTAATGTGCTTTCTTATTTCAGATCATCTGAAATTCATAGAATTATTATTATTTTTAAGGCACGTGCTTCACAACTGTCTTTGATATCATCGAGGTACCATTAAATTATAAGATTCAATGCATAAAACCTGGTTGGAATTCATCTGAAATAATCAGATTTTTTTCCTATTCTTTTCAGTTCCAAGAATTACGTTGGCCTTACAATGCCAGCAGTATTTTGGCCGCCACCTTCATAGAATATAGATATAGACTTCAATCTATCCTCATGTTATCTTCTATCCAATATTCATTTCCCCCACTGACTGCTTTTGTAATAGATCTTTAGGGAAACTGCAGCTTCTATTTACTGCTGGGTACAAAGTGCTATCATAACATGAAATACTAGAGAGTGTTCAAAAGCAAAGGAACAATCCAACCCATGTTACACTCGCTGACAGAAAATTGGACCAAAAATGAGCACTCACAGCAGTTACTGAAGCTTCTAACTGTAATAGTATTGCTTCCCTTTCCAGTAGTTCACCTCCTACTATTACAAGGTACCCACTCACATTCTAAACAAGGAAGCCATTGTATCATACTGGTAGCAGCAACTAAATTTGAAAAACTATCTCCATTACAGTGACTCACATCTAGAAGACATCTGTGCAGGTCTCCTGATCATCATATTTTTGGCGCTTGGCAACGGATGTGCATTTACAGTTGTTTGCTGCATCCTGCAGTCATGTGACTGCAATTTTGGCATTTTTTTTTGCCGGAAATGGATGTTTATTTCCAATTTCTGGCAAAAACTCATGCATTGGCTAAAATGGATTTGTTTAATGACTGTTGCATTTGCTTACCGACTGTGGTGGTGTTTGCTTAACAACCATCACAAAAAAAGTTGTAAAAGGTGATGTGTTGACCTGCTTAATGACCACTACAACTTACAATCACAGTCCAGGCTCAATGATGGTTGTACATTGTGGACTACCTATATTGGGCTTATACATTGTAATTTTCTTATAAACTTTTCTTTTCTTTTTCTTGCACCTTCAAATTAGCGTTGATGTAGGAGAAAAGCAGACTGAGCTGGAAAGTAGGGTTAAATGTTTTATCAGTTTGGAGTCATTGCGTTGCCACAAGAGACCCAAGTCCAGCTCCCTGTGAATTCCTTTGGCCCTTATCTGGTGACAACTTAGCTTTGACTGTTAGCTGATTAGATTCTTGTATAGAGGAAGCAATAATAAACACTTCTGTGCTTTGAACTCAATGAACGCTCCTTGTTATTTGAGCTTGATGTTGACAGATAACAAGTGCCTCCCTGCAGTTTTCTTGGCAAGATTTAAGAAGTAGTTTGCCCTTGCTTCCTTTCTGGGGCTTAGGGAGAGTGACTGGCCCAAGGTCACCCATTTGGCTTTGTGTTTAAGGTAGAACTAGAAACCACAGTTTTCTAGTTTCTAGCCTGATGCCATAACTACTAGACCAAACTGTCTCTCTATAAATCTCTTACTCAAATTAATGGGTATTAACAATAGCAATAGCACTTATATATACTCCTCCACAGTGCTTTACAGTCCTCCCTAAGCAGTTTACAGCATATTGCCCCCAACAATCTGGACCCTCATTTTACTGACCTAGGAAGGATGGAGATGGGTTAAACTTCAGCACAAACTTGCATCAAAAAAGTTTCATATTTGATCTCTAAATTGTATACCCATTTTGCTACAAACAACCAGTGTCAGCCAGAGATGCAATACTGGTTTGGGGAAAAATAATACTCTAATTTGCTCAAAGGCTGCTGTATTAATTTCCTGCAGGTAATCCTGTCTTTATGTAACTTTATGTTTACTTTGTTTTTACTGAGTTTACATTTCATATTTGTCAGTATTTTATGAAGCAATGTTTAATGAGAAAGATAACTTAATCAGCATTTTGACATTGAGATAAAAGTCAGTATAGCAAAAGTAAAACTGTAAATGAAAAAAGGTAAATGGCTTTACATTATGCATATATGTATGTATGTATACTTATTTAGTGAGGATATAAATGATTTAAAATGGACAGCATTGCAGTTTTTAAGAAAAAATGTTATAAAAGACTATCCTAATATTTTTATATTAATATCAATTATATTAATTCCATTAATATTTTGTTTACTTCATTTTAGCATATATTTTCTTCGTCATAATGTACCCGCTGAATATCCTTCATCAACAATCTCCTGATGAAGGGGTAGAAGTAGCCTGTGTTCAGGATTATGAGATAGGATCAACAATTTAGTTTTGTTATGTATCCCACTGTTTAATAAAAGCACATAGGGTTGGCATAGAATGAGGAAGCTGGGTTGCAACTGAATAAAAACGAAAGCAAAACAAACAAACCTGAAAGTAAAATTCTGCCTCAGGATAATTCAAATTCTGTCAGGCATATAAGTAGTATAATTTGATTTTAAGACATTTTGTATTATTTTTCTTGCTCTTAGCAGCCAAGGTCAGGAAAATTAGGCCTGTTATGGACATTGTCGTCCATATTTAGCAAGTTCTCTGGCTCTCAATCCTGCCTCAACTCAATAACAGCCCTTGACTCCATTTGTTGAGAAAGGTTCAGTTTACTAAAGGTCAAGTGAAATACAGTAATTCAACCCAGAACTGAGGTTTGCCTGCCAAATTTTCTCAGTTAACTTCCTCCCCTCCCCCTTTAGTCCCTTCCCATTGCTGGTCTTTCATTGTCCAATCAAGTTTAAAAGAGATGTTTTGGAAACAGTCACTCTGCGTATCAGCATTCTTCTTCCAGGTAAATGACCTTGAACACTTCTGGCTTTGTCAGATCTCACCAAACATTCCTTAAACAATCATAAGAACTATAGGAGAAACTTTCTGGAAACTTTTTTTTGTCAGATCTTTAAAGAAGTTGTCATGTGTGGAGTTTGCATCTTATGGTCAAAGAAGAAAAATGAAAGCTCTTAGTTTGGGTCTATTTTATTAAAGGTGCTTGATCTATTGACTAAACAGTCTCCATAATCATTGTTCAGTGACAGCTTCCATCTTGCTTTGGCCTCTTTTCCACTCTAGGCTTTTAATAAGAAGCAGAGTCTCACTGCTTCTTATGACTCTATGACTCTATTCATAAGATAGAGTCCATGCCAATAGGCTGCCCTTTGGAACTGGAGCCAGAAAAGGGAGGCCCCATATATATATATACATATATATACTGAAACTTGTATCCCAGTTTTTTTAAGGCTTTTCTAATTTTCAACTGTCCTTCAGAATCAATTATTGAATAGCTGCGGTCTTTAGTGTGCTTCACAGTTCTTCAGAGAAAATAAATTGGGTGCCAGTTCTTCAACTATTAATTAATCTTCTTCCCTCTCACTGCTTCTTATGACTCTATGACTCTATTCATAAGATAGAGTCCATGCCAATAGGCTGTCCTTTGGAACTGGAGCCAGAAAAGGGAGGCCCCATATATATATATACATATATATACTGAAACTTGTATCCCAGTTCTTTTTAGGCTCTTCTAATTTTCAACTGTCCTTCAAAATCAATTATTGAATAGCTGCGGTCTTTAGTGTGCTTCACAGTTCTTCAGAGAAAATAAATTGGGTGCCAGTTCTTCAACTATTAATTAATCTTCTTCCCGTGGGAGTTAGACATCTTCTGTCGGCAAAATTAATTAGCTGCAAAATGCTGTGAGTTGTGAGCTGTAGAAGGAACCAGCGTGGAAAATTGGCCATTAAAGAAAAAAGTTGCATGTCACATCGGCTGGGCACTCTGTTGGGAAGGTAATCTTGGAAGAGAATAACTGGAGCCAGATGTGACGGAGGAGAGGAAAGAGAGCGAATGGTGTGGGACCCAGTGGGGTGGAAACCTGTGCAAGGAGTACCTCGGGGTGGGGTGGGGTGAGGGAGGCCCTGAAAAGCATGATGCAGGCCATGTGTGAGCTGGGCAAGTGCTGCAGCATGGGCCGGGCCTTGTGCCAGGCCTCCCCACATCCCCTTAGGCACCCATTGCTCTTTTTATCAATCTGCACAGTTCTTAATGACCTCAATGGGGAGAGCTGGGATTGTGATCATTAAGCAAGTTGATCATGTGGGTGCCTCATTTAAAGACTGCAACAACTTATGACCATAATAATTCCAGGCTCAATTGTGTTTATACGTTGAGGGCTACCTCTAGACATAAGTAAAGGCAGTTTCTTTACTTTCCTGATACTTATTAGAAAGTGGGAGAGAGAAGAATTTTAGAGGCAAAATTGTTTTCCAGACCTGAAAATATAACTAAAGGCTTAACATTTTTTGCTGTACTAATAACTAGTCCTCGACTTATGACCACAATTGAGGCCAAGATTTATGTGGGTAAGTGAATTTTGCCCCATTTTATGACCTTTCTTGACACATTTGTTAAGTGAACCATTGCAGTTGATACGTTATTAACGTATCCTTTGGGAGTTGGGCAGCATATAAGTCAAACAAACAAACAAATAAATAAATAAAATGGTTGGTAAATGAATCTGGGTTTCCTACTGACCTGGCTTGTCAGAAGGTCACAAAAAGGGATCACATGACACCAGAACACTGCAACAATCTTAAATATGAACCAATTGCCAAGTGTCTGAATTTTGATCACAAGAACCTTGGAATGCGGCAATAGTCGTAAGTGTGGAAAATTGTCATAAATCCCTTTTTTCAGTGCCATTGTAACTTCAGATGGTCACTAAGTGAACTGTTGTAAGTTGAGCAATGCCTATACAGGAGAGAAAAAATTACTATGGCTATTTTGGGTGCTGTGAATTGGTTCATGTCTCTGAGCCCACAAAAATCTTGTGACAAAAAAACTGCTGTAAAGCAAACAGATATTGCCCTTTTGCTCAGAATAATATCTAACTTAATTCTGGAAGGTAAACGTTCTAAAATAATACAAATTGTCATGTAAAAGATTGGTTTAAAAATAAATCAAAATGAATGTAATATGTGTCAAAAGGCTGGCTGCAGGGAAATTCTTCCTTTATAATATGTTCTTAGTTGTTGTCATCAAAACAACACCTTTCCAATATCCAAGAAGAAAGAAATGCATTTAACAACTTGGTTCTCATACTTTTTTTTATTTGCATTTGCTTGATATAGATTCAGACTGGCTTCTTTGTACAAATCAATATATTCATACTTCCATCACTGAACAAAGTCACTGCTTTTGATAGAATAGACAGCAAATCTTATATTTCTGCTTGAAAAGTAAATGGAATTTTTATTGAACGTATGGTGAAAATAAACACAGCATTTTAAAGCTTGCTCTCCTTCACATTATTACTTGGAAATAACTCCATAAAACTAAAGGACTGTGTTGTAAGTTTGATGGATAGTTTGAAAGCTAAATCTTGCTTTCCAAAGAAAAAATATATCACTGACTTACGTTTTTAAAACAGTTTCTCTAGATACTAGATACAATTTAGTGTAAAATAGAAAAGCAACAACAATACCCTACTGGTTTACACAAACTCCTTTCAGATTTCTAGAGATAATTTAGATTAGAACAATTTTATAGAACAATCTTTTTCCTTTGAATTAGGATGAATATTAACATCTTTTGAATTAGGATGAATATTAAAATATTTTTAAAATGGCGCATATTTTTAAAATATATAAAATATTAAAAAATATCCACTGGCACAAAGTATAGGAAAAGATAATAATTAGTGCTATATAGGCAGGTGCAAAAATAATGAAAACTTTATTTGGTCCTTAATTAAAACATATTCACATTTGTTCAGGGTTTTCTTTGAGTCTGAAAAAGGACAACAGTGCTTCCACAGTTGCATTAAAGATGTGCTTCTTTAATTATCTGCTTCATTAAAGCAGCTACATCTTTTTACAGGTTTACCCAGATCCCTGAAAAAAAGACATGTGTGCTTCAGTGAACAGAAGGGTACATAGTCTGAAGCATTTATCAGTCTTGGTACTGAAAGCAACTCAGATCTGGATATAGTTTGCAGATAGACATTTCATAATGCATGGTATAGAGCTAGGTCTCTTAAAAAACTCTCCTGGGAGAGCCCCTTGGAATGGAATGTGTTATAGTTTGGGTACAAAGCTAAAAAGATGCTTGCAGTGGAGGGTATGGATTTACATACCATGTTGAGCCCTCCTTGAAGAAGCTGTGTCTTTTACTGAATTACCATGGTAGCTATGCCAAGAAAATATATATTACTGTTAAGGGGATAGCAATAAGAATGGCGATGTCTCCCAGTATCTTCTGAATTCAAATGCATATTTTCCTGCAACTACATGGCTATCCTCCAAGCCCCAGAAAAGATGCAGCTTTTTAAAAGAGGTGATGATAGGTGTGGTATGCACCCTGCTCCCTGCTTACTTCTTGGCTTTGGATTCAAAGGGAGGTAGATCAGGGGTAGGATTCTACCGGTTCGCACCTATTCACTAGAACCGCTTGTTAACATTCTAAGCAGTTTTGAGAACCGGTTGTTAGAAGAAATGACTGGCCTAATCCTGTCAGGAAGGCAGGAAGGAAACATTCTGGTGTTGCTTGCAGAAACTGCCTCTCTGTTAACCCTTATTACATTCTTGGCAGGGCTAGACTTCCTGTCTCTGGAACTTCTCTGGAGTTTTTTCCCCCTCCTTTGCTGGTACTTTGCTTGTGTGGAGTGACCATTCAAAGTTACAATGGCACTGAAAAAAGTGACTTATGACCATTTTTCACACTTACGACTGTTGCAGCATCCCCACAGTCACAAGAGGCCAGGCGAGGAGATGCATGCCTCGATGTGAGTGATATTGAGTTGGCCACGCCCAGCCAGTCACATGACCACCAAGCCATGCCCACCAACTAAGCCACGCCCACAGAACCGGTTGTTAAAAAATTTGAATCCCACCCCTGAGGTAGATCCATCCTTAATCTTAATCCTTAAGAAGAGATTGACAGCTAATTGTCTGCAATTGTATAGGGTTTCCTGTTTGAGCAGGGGGTTGGACTAGAGGACCTCCAGGGTCCCTTCCAACCTTGTTATTCTGTAAATTTAGGGATTAAATTTATGTCAACTAATGTCACAATAATCAGATTGTGACATCACCTGTTCCTATATACAGTAAAATAAAGACAAAAAAACCCATATTCTTCACCAATCTGGATACCACTAAACATATTTTTTGAGGTCCTTAATCAGTGAGAATTTAATCTCCATTGCTACCAAAGGTGGCTGAATGAGGTGTTCCCCCCAAAGGAACATACTATCAATTCACAAGCTCAGTTTACAGGAGATTTTTTAAATGCGGGAAGCAAAGCGTTCTTCAGCCAAGCATCTTCCTCTTGCCTTTTTGGGTCCTAAATGACCAGATAAGCTCTTATGTCTACAGGTAGTCCTCAACTTACGACCACAATTGAGTCCAAAATTTCTGTTGCTAAGTGAGAAATTTGCTAAGTGAATATCTAAGGTTGTTAAATTAGTAACATGATTGTTAAGTGAATCTGGTTTCCCCATTGACTTTGCTGGTCAGAAGGTTGCAAAAGGTGCTTGGCACACTGCAACCATCATAAATAGCAATAGCACTTAGACTTATGTTCCGCTTTACAGTGCTTCACAGTCCTCTCTAAGCGGTTTACAGAGTCAGCCTATTACCCCCAACAATTTGGGTCCTCATTTTACCCACCTTGGAAAGATGGAAGGCTGAGTCAACCTTGAGCCTGGTGGGATTCGAACTGCCAAATTGCAGGCAGCTGGCTGCAGCAGAAGTAGTTTGTAGTACTGCACTCTAACCACTGCGCCACCGAGGCTCATGTTAGCCAGTTGTCAAGCATCCAGATATAAATCACATGACCCTGGGGATGCTGCAACAGTTATAAGTGTGAAAAATGATGTCACTTTTTTCAGGGCTGTTGTAACTTTGAATTGTTGTAAATTGAGGACTGCCTCAATAAAAATACGGGGAGTTGGTCTCTGACAGAAAGCCACTTGAAGAGACTAGAAGCATTTGAAATGTGGATTTACAGGCGGCTGTTACGTATAAGTTGGGATGACAAAATCAGAAATGAGGAAGCGGTAAGCTGCCTGGGAAAGCTAAGGGAAATCATCAAAACCATTAAAAAGCTAGAATATTTTGGACATGTGATGCGACACTCAGAAAAATACAGCATACTTCACTTAATCCTCCAAGGGAAGACTGAAGGCAAATAAGGTCCAGGCAGAAGAACATTGTGGCTTCAAAATCTAAGGGACTGGTTTGGACAAAACTCAGCAGCACTTTTTCGTGCAGCTGTTGATAAAAATAGGATCACCAATATGATTGCCAACGTCCAATGATGGAAATGGAAGGAGGAGGAGGAGGGCATTTAAGCAAATTAATTTCTTTTTTATTTGAAGTAGAGGCAACAAGATTTTTATTGCTTCAGGACCTGTAGTAGTTTGGACCTTAGCACTAACTGTGAGGTAATCTTAGCAACCTCCTTTTAGATTCAGGGGAGACATGATAACAGTGTTCCAATATTTGAGAGGAAGGGGTCAAGCTATTTTCTAAAGCACCCGAAGGCCAGACAAGGAATAATGGATGGAAACTGAACAAGGAGAGATTCAACCTAGAAAAAATAAGGAGAAATGTTCTTGCCTTCGGAAGTTGTGGGAGCTGCATCATTTGAGGCTTTCAAGAAGAGATTGGACTACCATTTGTCAGAAATGGTGTAGGGTCTCCTGCTTGGGGGGGGGGTTGGACTAGATGACCTGCAAGGTCCCTTCCAACTCTATTAATCTGTAAATCTGTTAAACCTCCAAGGTCCCTTCCATCCCAGTCATTCAGTTTCCCCTAAATACTTTTCCCATTTAGAATTCACATGAGTCCTGGGAATTCTTTGCTCTAAGAAGAGAAAGAATACATATTGAACCAGTAGAAGCTTCTTGTAGGTAACCCTGTACGGATCAACATCAGCTATGCTAACTGCTTCCAGCCTTTCTGTGCTGAAGAAGCAGAATTTGGAAGCTGATCAATAACCCGTGAGGCAATAGATTTATTTTCATCGAGAAACTTCAAGAAGCTAATGAAAGGTTCTTATAACAAGGTATGCCAGAGATGATACACCAGTAAGAAAAAGGGAGCTAAAATATTGGAAAATTACTGTAGGTAATTTCCAGCTTAGTCTGCACCCAGCACACTCTTTCCCTCTATTCCTTCCAAGGTTAATTGTGAGAGCAATCTCTAATTCTCAGAATAATTGAGTGACAACTCAACCCACAAAATATTTCAGTCATATTTTTGCAAATGGCCAGTTTCAGTTGTGCAGAATTCACACAGTTTTGATGAATCTGAACTCATACATTCTTCACCCCCATTTCTAATGTTTCCTATCAGTAGATGCAAGCAGCATAATTTTTATTATTTAGTTACTAAAAGTATTTATGTACCACTTTTTATTTTTAAAAAGATCCCAAACAGTGTTTGCAAATTATTATAAAGGTGTGGGAAGAAATATCCATCTGGTTCAGTTCCAAGCCAGGAGAAAGACACTGGAGACAAAATGGAGTCTGGAGACTGATTGGAAAGATGGTTTAATGATGAAGCAGAAGCACATGGGTGGTTCTGGGCAGCTGATCACATTAGGGTTGAGAGTGAGAGGGGGAGGTTATATCTTCTTTAAGCTTTGCACTTGAGCTTCCTGTTCCTGTGCAAGAACATGTTGTCAAGCCTGAAATTGACATATATGTAGCCATTTTACAGGCTTAGTACATATTCTTTTTCTTACTTTCTTTGTGGCAGTCATGGGGGGAAGGGTTTCAGGCTTGCCACATCCTAAAGAGGGGAGGAGTGGAGATAGAGAGAGTTGTTTTGGCTAGGTGATTCTTCTTCTCATGGGAAAATGAGCTGTCCGTGCTTAGGCCCCTTGGGATGGAGATTTATGACATCAAGCAACATTGAATTACTTCTATTGGAGAATGTGACTTTTGGGGGTTGTTTTTAACTTTTAATATTGCGGGTAATTCCGGGTTGTGTCAGATCCGGAATTACCATGGACTTTGCCAATTTGATGCTTTCGTAAATAAATGAAATTGTCTTGGAAGATGGACTTCGTTCTTTTCTTTTTAAATGGATTTCATCACTTGGAAACCTGACACATGTATTCTATTGGCTATTCTCAGACTCCCATGTGGCCATATAGATGTCATGTAGGGGTCATAGCTGGCTCTATAGGTAAAAGAGGAAATACAAATCCTAGGTGTTTGGCCGAGCTAAGTTGGTTGAAGCTTGGGACTGCTCTGAAAGGGTGTTGGGCAATTCCTATTGTGGCTTAATGGCTTTGTCCTGTGTTGGATCTTGAGTGAGGGCTAATCGTATCGTTCTGCCTTTGTTTCAAAATAGCCTATCTTGAATGGATTACCAAATCTGCATTTCTAAAAGGTGGCCTCCTCAGTTTGGTTTCTGAATAGTCTGACCCAATCTTTCTTAATGGGTACAAAATATTTACTGGGGCTATTAAGGAAAGTGGGGGTTGCTTTCTGCCTCTAAAAAACATGTTTCTCCATTTCTCCCTTTGGGGAAATATAATATTCTGCCTTTTTAAATAGTCCTCAAAATATTTCATTCTTCTGGGGGGGGGCGGCTTCCACAAAGGAAAATAGCAACAGCATTCAAAGAATCAAAACAGAAGAAAAACAAATAATAAAAAGGTAAATAGAAGGGGAGCTCACAATTACAGAAGCCCAAAATAAAAAGAATGTTTTTTTTAAATACTTAATATGTGTAGAAGAGCAGGCTGCTCAAACAGTGGCCAGCACCTGTGCTTCTCCTGTCTGGCATTTATTTATTTATTTATTTATTTATTTATTTATTTATTTATTTATTTATTATTTATTTATTTTGTCAAGCATGCATTTGATAATATATGTAAGTATAAACATGATTATTAATACATGAAATAGATACAAATAAAAGGGAACATTAAGACAGGGACGGTAGGCATGTTGGTGCACTTATGCACTCCCCTTACAGACCTCTTAGGAATGGGGTGAGGTCAACAGTAGTCAGTCTGAGATTAAAATGTTTGGGGTTTGGGGAAGAAACCACAGAGTCAGGTAGAGTATTCCAGGCATTGACCACTCTGTTGCTGAAATTGTATTTCCTGCAACCGAGTTTTGTGCAGTTTCTGAGTTTGTATCTATTGTGTGCTCGTGTATTGTTGAGGTTGAAGCTGAAGTAGTCATTGACAGGTAGGACATAGTAATAGATAATTTTATGTACTACACTTAGGTCAGACTGAAGGTGGCATAGTTCTAAGTTATCTAAGCCTAAAATTTCAAGTGTGGTGGCATTGGATATTCTGTTGCGAGTAGTGGAGTGGAGGACTCTTCTCGTGAAATATTTCTGGATTCTTCTGATTGTATTAATGTCTGATATGCAGTGCGGATTCCAGACAGATGAGCTGTATTCAAGAATTGGCCTAGCAAATGTTTTGTATGCTCTAGTTAGTAGTACAATATTACTGGAGAAAAAGCTTCACAGGATTAGGTTAACAACTCTTAATGCTTTTTTGGCAATGTTGTTACAATGGGCTCTAGCACTTAGATCATCAGAGATCAGAACTTCAAGGTCCTTGAAGGTCTATAAGGTGTTGTCCATCCAGCTTGTATTTTATTTTCTGATTTTTCTTGCCAATATGTAAGACAGAGCATTTGTTTGTTGAGATTTGAAGTTGCCATTTGTTTGACCATTCTGACACATGGTCAAATGAAAAAAAGAAAAGATTAGACATTTTCAAGGTCTAATCAAGCACCAGCACCCTAGAATTGTGTATTAAAGCGTTTCTGTGAAGCAACTGAGAGTCTGTAGGGGAGAGAGATGTTGTATGTCTTTGAAGTAAAGCAGCCAGAAAGGGATGTTTTCTTTAGAGCAAGGGTTGCCAATTTTGGCAACTTTAAGATGCATGCTGGCTAGGGAATTCTGGGAGTTGGTCTACATGTTTCAAAACTGTCCAAACAAGAAAGTAGGAGTTAGAATATGTTTTGGAACTGGGAGAAAACACATCTCTTTGGCTATAAATAAATACACTAATTGTATGATATGAATGATTGGAGCCTCTTTTTGAACAGAGACAGATCTGGCATCCTCTGTCATGTTTGTCAACCTCAACAACTTTAAAATGTGTAGATTTAAGCTCTCAGAATTCCCCAGCCAGCACATGGTTGAGAAATATTGCTCCATAACAAAACTTTCTTTGTTTTGTACTTCTTTGTCAACATTTGGAGCCTGGAACATTTTTGTAGTTTGTTACAGGGAGTGAGTTCCTGAATTCAGAAAGAGCGTTATTAATTGGGTTTCAGAAATTATTCAAGACCAAGAAGTCCCAGTTTAAATGCTTCCACATTTGTTCCTTGATTATGCCTAGCCATTATTTTCTTTAAAAAATATGTTAAGTTTAGATACCCTTTGTATAATAAATATAATTAGATGTTTGCCTGCAATTCTTTATAAAGGTTTATTATAGAGAGAAACAATTAGTCTGTGAAAATGCGTCTTACAACATATCATTAAGATTTGAAGTTCTTGACTTACAGAGAGGGTGGCATGCTCTTCTATGGGAAAATAAAAATAAAAAAACAAACATATTTTCATAGACATTTTATGAGAGACTCCTTAATACAGATATAGAATAAAATTAGATGAAAACATCATATAAAAATACCTATCTGGTTATCTACCATGGAGACGATGATTTCCCAAAACACATTGGATATGAGCAAAAAGGTCAAATATAGAGAAGTTTTAGACGACCAGGGAAAACTAAAAACAAATCAGGAATTAAAAGAGCAAGGTATATTCATAGATTGGTGACCATATTTACAATTACAAAACAGATATAAAAAATATGGAAAAGTATGGAATCTACACTGAGTTGCAACAATTAGATAAAATTTTAACAGGCTTAGAAGAGAAATTTAAAGTGAAAATGTATAATTACCTATTAAAAGTTGCCTTAGAAGAGGAGGTAGTAAAAGGATGCATGATAGCATGGGAAAAATTTTGGGCATAATATAGATTTAGCAGATTGGGAAAGAATGTGGAACAAAATTATTCATTAAAAAGATCAGCGGCCTATAAAGAAAATATGAACAAGATGTTCTATCGATGGCATTTGCCACCAATGAGATTAGCTAAAATGTACCCTAACATGAATCCTACATGCTAGAAATGCAAACAAAATCATGGTACCTTCTATCATATGTGGTGGTCAAGCCCAGAAGCCCAAAATACTGGTTGAAAATTGGGAGTTGGATACAAGAGATAATTGAAGAACAAATAGAATTTAAACCCAAATTGTTTCTGTTGGGGATAATTAAGGGGAAGTATAGGATGAAAATTAGATACATTCTATTACATATTTTTGACAGCACCAAGGATAGTATACGCACAATGTTGGAAACAAAATAATATACCTTCCCTGGAATTATTTATTTGAAAAATTCTAGATTGTGCTGAAATGGATAAACTAACCTTAAAATTAACAGAGAAAGAAGAGTCAAGAGTATTATGAAATTTGGGATAATTGGTATAATTGGTTGAGTAAGAGAAACGAAGATAAAAGAAAATAAGAAAGTTACAGATAAAATATATGAATGTATATAAAGATATACAAATGTAGATATATGAGATTGGTTTGTATAATGATTTGTATAATAATATTATATAATATCATGTATAATAATGATGACACAGTACTGTTAAAATTAAGATTAACATGTTTTAAAGCTGAAAATAACAATAAAAATTATTGAACCAAAAAAAAAAGATTTGAAGATCTGATGCTTCAGGACAAATAAAAATCAGATTTCTATTGTGTTGTTTTAGTTAGTATGTCACAGGAGAAACTAAACAGAACTTAGAAGAAGAAAAAATAAGGCACATTAAACAAATAATATGTTGGTGTCTGTGTACAGTGGCAGTTTGTTTATATTTCTGCGTGCCATAATAATGCAGAAAATGTGGGTTAACGAAAACAACCAAATTAAGGTCAAGAAAAAGAATAGGTTAATTGCAGTGAGATGAATGAATACAATCATGAAGAGATTCCAAACAAGAAGCTTCAAAAGTCCCTTCCAACCATATTATTCTATGTTCTAAATCTCAGTGAAGAAACTGAGAACTTCAAAATGAGTTTTTAGCAAAAGTACCAATGCTGATTGCAAAAATCTGCATGACTACTATATAGTAGGTTATGCTATACAATAGTATTTTCTGCATCTTTTTGCTGCCATCTTGTGGTCACTCAAACGTTTGCAGTCTATATCCACAATTTTTTCTTCCATTCAATCACGTTTAATTCTTGGAAACCCTTAGATATGTCCCTGCAACTGTCTTGTCCAGGTTTTTCAGGAGTGGCTTGCCATTCTTCCTAGAGCTGAGAGAAAGTGAGTAGCCTCAGGTCAACCAGCTGGTTTTGAGCTAACTGGGACTAAAACTCAGTCTCCTGGTTTCCTCATGCCTTAACCATTACACCACATTGTCTCTCAATATTGCAAACGACTGTATTAATGTGCAGTACAGTATTTGTTGTAGTAGCTGGCCATTATCTGACTGATTTGATTCTACAACCCAGTAACCCCACATTGGTGGTCAGATTGCTGTAGTAACAATCCTCAAGAAGCTACAATAAATGTCAGATGAACTACGCTTGTCAATTTATGACTTGTTAATGAAGAGGCATATATTATTAAAACCTGGCTGAGCAAGGACAGTGACATTGCCCTATTAAAAATAATCCAAAATGAGTTTTGGGATCTGCATCAGCCTCAAGGCTAGGACCAATGAGGGGATGGCATTGATCTATCAGGAGACCTTGCCTATGATAGTTTGTAACTCCTTGGCATGAAACTCAACATTAAGAAAACTAAGATCATGGCATCTGGCCCTCTCAATTCCTGGAAAATAGATGGGGAAGAAATGGAGATAGTGACAGATTTTATTTTCCTGGGCTCCAAAATGACCGCAGATGGGGACTGTAGCCAAGAAATTAAAAGATGCTTGCTCCTGGGGAGGAAAGCTATGGCAAATCTAGACACCATACTAAAAAGCAAAGACATCACCCTGCCAGCAAAAGTGCATATAGTCAAGGCTTTCCCACTTGCAATGTATGGCTGTGAAAGTTGGACCATAAGAGAGGCTGAGTGCCAAAGAATTGAGGCCTTTGAACTATGGTGCTGGAGAAGACTCCTGTGAGTCCCTTGGACTGCAACGTGATCAAACAGGTCAGTCCTAGAGGAGATCAACCCTGACTGCTCTTTAGAAGGCCAGATCCTGAAGATGAAACTCAAATACTTTGGCCACCTAACGAGAAGGAAGGACTCACTGGAGAAGAGCCTAATGCTGGGAAAGATTGAGAGCAATAGAAGAAGGGGAAGACAGAGAATGAGGTGGCTGGATGGAATCACTGAAGCAGTAGGCGTGAGCTTAAATGGACACCAGAAGTTGGTAGAGGACAGGAAGGCCTGGAGGAACGTTGTCCATGGGGTCACAATGGGTTGGACACGACTTCGCAATTAACAACAAAAACCCCATTGGTATAAGGTTGGAACATAGAGAGAATCTAGACTTCCCTTTGATGTATTGGTTACCTTGCTGGAAATTGGGGGTTTTCCTGGTCTCTTGTATGTGGTTGTTGAACTGATGGTTGAGTCCTTCTAGTTGTGCTGCTGTGGGACTTCAGCCTCTATATGGCGAGGGATAAGTCTAGTAGAGCCCAGAGGTGCATGGCATCCATGGCTTCTCCCTGGTGATTTTGAACATGACACATAGGTGGTCACATATTATACCTTGCTTCACTTTAAAACACTTGTTTTTGTTCTGTGTGATGAAGGCTATAACAAGAACACCTTTGCCATGGTTAGATCATTTCTTGCTCTAGATACAATTGATATCTGTTCCCTGACATCCACAGGGTGATATCTATTTGTATGGTCCATCCTAGGCTGTCCCCACTGCTATTTAATATGTGCATGAACCCATTGGGAGAAGCCATTCAGCAGCTCAGGGTTCAGTATTATTAGTATTCTGGCTATAGTCATTTTTATATCACTATTGTGGAATGTGCTGGTAATGCTGTTGAGGCCTTTTCCCAATGTTTGGAGACTGAAGGGGTTTGGATGGGAGACAATAGTTCCAAAACTGAACCATAGTAAGACAAAGTTCATGTTTGTCTATTACAAGTAATCCTTGGCTCATGACCATAATTGAGCCTGGAATTATGGTCATTAAGTCATGGCAATCATTAAGCAGGCTGCCTGTGACTGATTTTATGGATTATTTGCATCAGTCGTTAAGTGAATGCTGCAGTCATTAAATGAATGTGGTAGTCGTTATGCAAGTCTATTTACCCACAATGGGCTTTTTTTTTTGGCTGGAAAGCAGAAGTAAATACCAGAAACTGGCCCCAAAATATCAGGGAACAGATGTCGTGTGACCATGGAATACTGCAAATGTGAGCTGGTTGCCAAGCATCCATAAGACGATTATGTGACCATGGCGATGTGGGCAGCTGGTGGAACTTCGAAAACGGATCTTAGGTAGCTCTGGAATGGTCCCTCCTAACAACCGGTCACTTAGTGGCTGCTATAAGTGAGGAATAGTGTGGGGGTGTTGGCATTTGATTGGTGTTTCTGAATGGAGGAGCATGACTCCTGAAGGGACAGATTCTTCTAGAGCAGAGATGTCAAACTTGATTACATTGATGGCTGCATCAGGATTGGGTTTGACCTCGGAGGGGCAAGTGGGTGTGGCTGTGTAGGCATGGCCAGCTCAATGTCACTTGTGTCAGGGGCTCCTAGGGTGGCCCAAATGCTCTGTCAGTGTGATGACCCAGGGTGGGATACAAAACAAAGTCATAAAAACAGGTGAAGTCCCTTTAATTCCTTCAACTTGGCTTCAAAGGTCCAATTATCATTGACTGGAGAAAAAACTCCCCCACAAACATTTGCGGAAAGGAAGAACTTCCATTCAAACTCAAAATACATATAAATTATAAATAGAAAAAAACAACACAAACCACACTGAAGCAATTAATGAGACAAGGCAGGATAAGGGCTTGAAGACGTCCACAGATATCGAAATACATACACTGGGAAGGACGCCAGAACTCAGATAAGAACTGACAAACTAGAAATATTTTCATGCTTTGCTTCCAGCACTGCCCATGCGCAGTTTGTCCTTTTAAACAGTCCTCACAGCTGCAGCCCATGAAGGGGATCAAGGCCCTTTCCTCCCCGTAGACCATGCCATTCATGTTTCTCCCTTATCCACTCCTCCCTGCGTGCCCTAGGATGAAGAGGGGATGGGCCTGGGTCTTCCTCTGAATGCCCAGCCGGCCTGTGCCCTCCCCCAGTTTCCTCCATAACCTCTGGAGCCACACTCCCACTCCCTGTCAGCTGTTCCTCCTCTCCCTCGCAGTCAGATTCTAACAGGGGCATGACAGCAAAAATGGAGCTTGAGAGGGCCGCATGCAAAAACATACTCAAGGCGTGCTTAGATCTGGCCCGTGGGGCCACCCTGGACACAGAGAAGGGCCACCAGTTTTAGAAACAACAGCAGTTGTAAACCAATACAAGTAATCCTAGACTTACGATCACAATTGAGTCCAGAATAATGGTCTTTAAGATATTGCTGTCATTAGGCAGCCTGGCTCTGCCCATTGCAGTCATTATGCAGAGCAGGGGGGGACTTCAAGCGGTGGGGGAGGCCATGCTAAATGAATGGTCATAAGTTGAGGACTATCTATAATACCCTTTGCAGGAACAGTGGAAGGATTTTGTACACTGTATCGAGAACTTATCTTCCAATGGATGGATTTATTTCAAGCATTACAGCAGCTATTACCTGAAAACCTGTTATATCATGGTGGCATTTCTATAACCAAAGACTATAATGCCCTAATATTGCTCTTGCAAACAGCTGTGGCACTCATTAGCACTGAAATTTATGCTTTCACCCTTACATTAAAAAAACATGTATGAGAACATATAAATGTTATTTTGCTTATCTAACACATTCATTGCAGCTCTTGGAATGAATTAAGTCGGTATGAGCATACAAGGTTATAATCATCTTGGCTAATTGGTTTTGTTGGTTTTTCAGCCCTGTGTTTCATTTGTCATCTACTTGCAATAATGATTCTCCGTTGAGCTATGCAGACCACTTGTTATTTATTTCCTAAGTGAATTATAGATGGGTACCCTCTAAATAGCTCAAGGAAATTATATGTATTAGCTGCAATCTAGTTTGAATGTCTGTAGGAATCAGAATTACAAAGTGAATTGTAAAAATAATAATTTGAGAATCAGTTTCATTTTAAAATACTTGGAATTATTTGTGGAACAGATTTGCTGAGGGCTTCTTTCATTACTCTTGGGAGCCGAATGGAATCTGTTATTAGAAATCTAAATGTTTAGATTTAGCAAAACATTGTCAGAGATAAAAGATAACAAAATATATTTCTACCCCAAGGGATTCATATCTCCCAGCCATTTCATCATACAGTACCATTTTGGCATTGCAAATGCATTTGTATTTAAAAGATATTTTTCCTGCTCCAAACTCAAGGTAACTAGCAAAGATATCCTAAAGTCACATTGGGTTACACAATACCTACAGCTAATAACAAGCTTATCAAATTGGAATTAAAATCACAGAAAATCTGTCCACAGCAAACTTATATTGACAATATACTGCCTCTATTAGGTAATTTCTATGTCCTTCTTAAAGAGTATATTCCTAAAGATTATACAATGCATGTTTGGGAACATACTTCACAACTTTAATAATTTATACCTTATACCAGGGGTGTCAAACTCAAGGTCCACGGCCTGCATCCGGTCCACATGGTGCTTAAATTTGGCTCATGGGGCTGGCCTGGAAATAGCAAAGGACTGGCCCGTGGTGCCTCTGGCAGCCAAAATGGAGTGTGGAGGGTTGTGTGAGGCTTCCCCGTGTCCCTTTCTGGCCAGGTGCTGCATGAGGCATCCATCCCATTGCCCCCCACCCCGGCCGGTCCACGGAGGAGAACTACAATGCTGATCCGGCCCTCAAAGAAATCCAGTTTGACACCCCTGCCTTAAACACATATGCTTTATTTCAGTAATTTGGGAAGAAATTGTTTTTGTGTAAATTTGGTTATTACTCCGAAGTAATTCTCTTCTCCTTTGAAAAAGATTTTTAAAAGAAAATTTAGTTCACCAAACTAAAACAACAGCAGCAACATAGGAGTTGCTTTTTTCTCTGCACAAAAGACCCTTACTGCAAAGGTTTTACTATAATCCTTATCTGTACTGAATTGATTGATGACAAAATGGAGCTTCTGCACCCCCAAAACATCTCATGATCCAAAATATTTAAGTTACACAGCTCACATACTATTTGCAATGTGGAATTAAGAATCCCTTCCCCCTTTGGTTCTTTGCATTTAGGAAAACACTTGTTTGGGGCTAAAGATGCATTAATATTTATGCATCCTTAATTGGATATGTAAGTAAACACTACAAGAATAAACACACATAATACTCTTAAGAAGTATTTGTAACTTTCTAGAGGAAAAACATAAGGATCTTGCATTCCAAATTAAAAATATTTGGAATTCAAGTCTAGAAGAATAGCTTGGGTAGCTGAACTATAAAGGCAATAAAGATGGTTTGGGAATAACTTTAATTTGATGCAGGACAATATCTCCAGGATTTAGCATCTATTATAGGGCTTTTCTTGGGTCCATTAAAACTGATATTGTTTCTAACCACAGTGACACTACAACAATGAAATCTGTGTTGTAACATAATGGTACATGTTCTTCCCTTTCATGTGTGTGTTGTGGTATCCTCCACTTGTCCATGAGAGTGTAGGCTGTGTGTTTCATCATTTGTCCTCACAACCTCCCAAGGACAATTTTGAGTAGAAAGCCACAATATTAAGCCCAAGAGTTTAATTTCAGAGTGAAAATCTGCTGCTCATATATACTCAAACACATGACCAATTGATGTGTCTGCCAAGTAATTGATTGCAGACAGGGGTGGGATTCAACTGGTGCTACTACCGGTTCGGTACTTACGTTTTGCCGGACGCATGCTGTACACGTGTGTAATACACCAAAAGTTGTGCCTCCAAGACAGCTGATGAGTGCTGATAAATGCCTTTTTTAATGCTTTTCCAACCTCAGCTGTGCCATGCAAAGCAGCTGAAGTTGAAAAACCAGGAAATAAAGGTCAGGTAAAAGCCTGGGAGGGCAGGTGGGCCAAACAGCAGCAGACACAGAACTGGTTCTGTGTCTGCTGCTGTTCAGAGCTACCAGTTCTATAGAGCTGGGCAGAACTGGTAGCATCCCACCCCTGATTGCAGATAATAAATTATAGCTACGCAGACCATACTAGCCTGGCTCTTAAGAGCTCTAGTAGAATTTAAGCTTCTTTGGATGTTACTGGCAAGACATAATTGATGCCCCTTCAGCTGCTCTTTTAGGAGATAAAAAGAACCTCCTCTGAATAGAATATGGGAATGACCTTGGGGGACAGAGGAAAGAGATGCTGCCTAGGGAATGGCCAGATAACCAACTCTATAGCCTGCAGTTGCCTAATGGGTAGATAAAGATGCTCAAAAGGGAACAGTCCCCCCACAAGATTTCTCAGGCTATAAAGGACACGGAAGGGAGATTTGTACTTTCAGACTGGCAAAATTCTGCAAATATAGCCTTACAGAAAAGTAGAATTAGGTCATCTAGTTGCATTTCCTCTCTTGTCTACCTGGCACACTTTCCCACTGAAATCAGTAAAAAAAATAATCCTTGAGGGTTCCTAAGTGGCACAGATATGCTTAGTTAACAGAGAAGCTTTGACTATGACAGATTCACTGCATCTCTCAACATGTCCCCCAGCTTCTCCTGGCATCCCTCCTTTGGTCCCCAAACTTACAAAGAATTGGCCCAGGAGGTGTGAGAAAGGTTCTAAGGTCAAGCTTCCTCCTGAAAGGAAGGATCTTTTGCTCCATTGCAAGAATGGCAGAACCAGTGGTGGTATGCTACCGGTTCAGACCAGTTCAGCCGAACTGGTAGTAAAAAAAGAAGCCTCCGATCTGCTGAGAGGAAAAAAACAAGCCTCAGCTGAGAGGATAAAAGACCGAGATGCATATGAGGGTGGGGGTGGGTGGGAGGGTCACTCCTAGCTTTTCGTTTCTTCATCCTCTCAGCTGATTGGCTTATTAGGGGGTGCACGTGTTCGGGGCACGTACGTGCGATCACCCACCGAACTGGTAGCAACTAAGGTAGGATCCCTACTGGGCAGAACTGAAGAATCCTCTTGCCACAACTGTATTCTTCCAAGTCTCCTGCAGATTGTAGCCTTAACATGTCACTTACAACACTTAGATAGAACTATGGAATATCTACTATTATATGGATAAGCCTAATTTCTCATTAGATGGTAACTGTGGTAGAGTCTTCAAGTAACCATACCCCAGCTTTGAGCCCCAAATGTCTGTTGCTAAGTGAGACATTTGTTATGTGAGTTTTGCCCTATTTGATGACCTTTCTTGCCATAGTTGTTTAAGTGGATCACTGCAGTAGTAACATGGTTGTTAAGTGACTCTGGTGTCCCCATTGACTTTATTCTCGTCAGAAGGTTGGAAAAGGTGATTACATGATTCAGGGACACTTCAACCATCATAACCACAAGTCCGTTGCCAAGCACATAATTTTTATCATGTGACCCTGGGGATGCTGCAATGGTCATAATACAATACCAAGAGCACTTAGACTTATATACACAGTGCTTTACAGCCCTCTCTAAGTGGTTTACAGAGTCAGCATATTGCCCCCCAACAATCTGGGTCCTAATTTTACCGACCTCAGAAGGATGAAAGGCTGGGTCAACCTTGAGCCTGGTGGGATTTGAACTGCTGAAAGTTGGAGTCAGCAGAAGTAGCCTGCAGTACTGCATTCTAACCACTGTGCCCCACGGCTCTTCATAAGTGTGAAGCACAGTTATAAGTCACATTTTTCAGTGCTATTGTAACTTTGAACTGTAACTAAAACAAACTGTTGTCAGTTGAAGACTACCTGTACTAATAGGTCCTGCCTGTAAGCTATTTTTCCCTCCATGCCCTTCCGGTCTTCATCTGAACCCAAGCCCCCAAGGCAGTCTTAATTAATACAGTGCTGCAGTAATGTTTTCTTCCTGATACAATTTTGTTACACACTGCCCCAATCATTAGGTTGTTGGCAGATCAGGTAAACTCTGAGGATGGGATCATCAGTCCCTTTCATATTTTTTCAGACTGGGATGGTTTCTTTGTCCGGTCCCTGGGCACCATCCTCCAGGGCCATTTTAGTTTGGGTAGTGGACGATGTCTCAAACCAATTTCTTCCCCCTTGGTTTTTGAGAGGGGAACCAGACTGATTAAAAGACGGCAGGTGCTGTGGGATGATTGGAAAAGATCCAATAGGCAGACAAAAATGCCAGATTGCAAATTGCCAGTCTAAACATCTGTTCAAATGTGCAAGCAACTGTAATAATGCTTCAGGTGGTCCCCTCCCTCCCTCCCCCTCTGTACTCTATATTTGTTATTTCAGCCATTGCTCTCTTCAGTAACCGTGTTTCTACTCAGTTCACTTAATTATAGCAACCACCGCCCCAGGAGGGAAACAGTGCTGACTCATGGATTTCCAATCAACTTAAAATTGCTCTCAAATACAGCCCATTACAAGAAGTTGTTCTCAGGTTTTTCTCTCCTCTTGAATAATAGCATTTCCTTGATTTTGAGCTTCTCTATCTTTTAACAACTGCTCAACGTTTAGATGGTGGTGGGTTTTTTTTTTTACCCATTGCAGTTTTGCATATTTTAAATCTCTTTCTACTATCTGAATTACACGTGCTTATTTCTAATACGAGTATTTTGTGGTAGAAGTTATCATAAGATATAAGCTGTGAGAAATGTCTTGGCAAGTCCAGTTCTTTAGATGGCAAAGAAGCAACTGGAAGAGCAAACAGTAGTATCACTGGCTAGGATGTCCATTTACAAATATTCAAAGAAAACTTAGAAAATGCACAATTAAAAAAAGATGCCATCATTTTGCAGAACATGTTTATATCTAGCTATCATTTAAATACAGCAAAAGATCTCATCATAATAGAGAAAACTATAAGCAAGGACAAGCACACAGTCATTATGTCTTGATGGTATGACAAATGCCTGAGGCACAGAATATACAGTACATGTTCCAACACATTTACCTGATATTGTTTTTCCTAATTTATACACACACTCACACATTTACACACACACACACACATATATATAGTGTGTGTATATAGCAAAGGTATAGATATATGAGATGGAGGGAGGGAGGGAGAGAGAGAGAGAGAGAGATTCCTTCCTCAAACTGCTTTTTATAACAACTCTTGCAAGAAAAATTTGTAGCTTCTGTGCACTGCCCAATAGAATGTACTTCAAAGTTGCAAGACAATATGTTGCTAGCTGAAGGAGTATACTACATATCTCAGCAGGAAAAATCAAGACTGGGTGTCTGATAGAACTGTTTTATGAAATGGATTGTGGATTAGGCAAATAACAATCAAGTAAGCAAGACATCGAGGGACTGGGGCATCTTAAATGACCAATGAGCAAAAAATGGACTGATTTCTTATTGATTTTACTGAAAGAAAGAAGCTTTTTTCAATATACAGTCATAGGCAGAAAATGAAATAAAACCAATGTTTTTTTCTCACATAGGAACTGATCTTATATTGTACTTTACTTTACTGAGGAACAATTCTACTTTGAAAACTATCATCATGCTTCTAAAACCACGGTGTCTTCCAGACAGAAGAGGGCTATCGGTGGACCTATCCAGGTAACTTGAATCCATGTTCAGATGACTATCTAGGTCAAGGGTCTTCATACTTGGCAAGTTTAAGACTTGTGGACTTCAACTCCCAGAATTCCTGAGCTAACATGACTGGAGGAGGAATTCTGGGAGTTGAAGTCCACAAGTCTTAAAGCTGTCAAGTTTGAAGACCCTTGACCTAGGTGCTCAAAGCTAGTCACTGTTCTTTCTTTTTATTATTTGTGTTTACATTGATTTTAGTTTGAACTGAACTTCCAATATAATACTACTCTTCTTGATAGTCTTTCAAGGGTCTAGGACAACTTGCCGTGCCAACTTAGGTTGGTACTGAGTCCAACCAACTCGCTGTGACCAACTAGCCTCAGGATAACTCACTGAGGCACAATTCAATGCTGTATTAATTGGTTCATTCAGTTTCTTTTATTATTGGTGGCCATGTTTTCATTGAAATTATTGTAACTGTTAGTATTTCTGGATTGACTTTCTTTATTTCATTATTACTATTGGCCATGGTTCTGTTGAATTTAATTTAACTTTTGTATTTGTTGAATTGTCCTGCAGCGTTTTCTCAGCGTTGAGTTGGCCATGGCAAGTTGTCCCATTCTGGTCCTTCAAATGAGGCAGGCCGTAGGAATGTTATCTACATTTCTTAGAGCATTTCACCATGCAGTTTCCATAGGCAAGCCTGAAAGGAGTCAACTCAATCATTTCACTTTTCTCAGTACCAACCTGTATACATGGATGAAATGGGAGCAGATGAGAGCTTTTCATGTGTTTCCCTAAAGTCTTCCTGAAGACAAGGGACTACATCTGATAACTGAAGCTAGGTAGCTGAACTTGAAGCCAGTCAACCTCACTTAGCCCTAGGAAGGAGGCAAAGGCAAGCCACTTCCAAACTTTTGCCAAGAAAAAGGCAAAGGCTGGCCCAGGCAGTGGTCAGGTGTCAACAGTGACTGAAAAGCACGACAACAACAACAATAATATGGGATTTTTGGTATACAAAATGATACAGTCTTGGCACATAGCACAACCAATTTAACTGTGATTGAGATGAAGAAAGTGTGGGCAATTGATATGGCAATATCAGGGGATAATAGAATAGAAAACAAACAATTGAAGATCAGAAAGTATCAAGATTTGAAAATTGAAAGATTACGGCATAAACTGGCTTTAGTGGTCCCAAGGACACACTGCTTGGATCTGTACATATACAATGCCTATACGTTACAACAGTCTATGTTTTGGGGAAGAATTTTATGCCCATAGAAGCCAACACCAGATAAAGAACTGGCAGCTTTGTCTTTGATAACAATAACAACAACAACAGAGTATGATAAAAGAAATTCTAATGAGCTTTACGAAATAAATCAGCTCTTTCCCCTTTTCACTGTGTTTTGTCTCTCAAGCCCTAAAGGATAGATAAAACATTACAAAACGTTAATCACCAGGACTGTGGCAGAATAAGCCACTGCGGGACACATTCAGTACTTGGCTGATCTTTCTCGCAGCATGTGCTGATCTCAAAGATTAAACTATGCATGTCTAAGGACACACAGGTGTTAAGCGAAATTGCAAAAGGCACGCTGGTTTCCTTTCCAGATGTCTTTATAAATCCTTGCCTTTTGCTCAGTTTCAGAAATTGAAGATACAACATAACAATAGTTCTTGACCTAATAACTGTTCATTTAATGACCAGGGGCATGACATAGATGCAACATGGTCAGCTAAGAGTTTGAACCACCCATGTGTTGCTCCAAATTTCCCCAAATGGTCCCACGTTTCTGGCAAATCCCTGAGCAAAGTGATGACACACACGCACACACACCTCCAGCAGCCTCTGGCTGCAAGTAGTCCAGCAAAACACTGTGACCACAATGGCTGCAAAACAAGAAATCCAGCAGGGCAAGTCAATGAATTCAGGAAGCAAAGGAACAAGGAAATTACTCCAGGAAGCCAGAAAGAAAGCAAGAAATCCAGGAAACTTCAAACTCTGGCAACAGCACTCAACACTCCATGAATTCAGTGTTTGTTCCCAACAAATGCTCCTCCCCACAGCATTTAAGGAGATGCCCAGATGTGCCTTGTGAAGAGGGGTGGGGCACTCTCCTTCCGAGTTGGGTTGGCCTGTGCTGTTCTCATCTTCTCTCCACTCTCCATACTCCAGGATCAGGAGGGGGCGGTCCTTGCTCATCGCTAGAGCTCTGTCTTTCATGTTCACTGCTTAGCTTCTCTTGGTCATCCTGTCCCCCTTCCTCCCTGCCTACAAGCCGTCCCAATCCTGGAAGGCCCTGGCCTAACTCGGCGTGTTCCTCCCCACATTCCTCTGAAGCCAACGAAGCTGTCCCTTCGATCTCCATTGGCTCCAGCTCCAGCTCATCTTCCTCCACAGATTTAGACTCCGAAGGGGACATGACGCCATTCAAAGTTACAATAACACTGAAAAAAGTTACTTATGACCTTTTTTCACACATACAACCAATGTGGCATCTGCCTGATCACATCAAAATTCAAATGCTTGGCACCTGGTTCATATTGACGATGGTGGCTGCGTTCCAGGGTCATGTAATCACCTTTTGCGACCTTTTGACAAGCAAAGTAAATGGGGAAGCCAGATTCACTTTACAACCCTGTTACTAACTTAACAACTGCAGTGATTCACTTAACAACTATGACAGGAAAGGTCATAAAATGTCTCACTTAGCAACATAAATTTTGGGCTCAAATGTCAAAAGTCAAGGACTACCTGTATAGTCAATGGCGTTTTTGCTTGGATTAATTGATTGAAATAATACAACTTTGGGTGGATGTTCTTCTATATTAGAGAAGGCCTGGACTATACCAAATATGAAAAGTCTATACCAAATATGAAAAGACTTTCATATTTGGAAGGTTGTGAAGGCCTTGCGCAAAACCTGTGAGAGAGACGCTATGTTTTAAATCAGTAGAATAAGTTGGAATCCTTTCTGATGCTCCAGCTTTCAATGCTCAACTGTCCCAGATGGAAATACCAATAGAATGAAATACCAATTGTAGGAACATAAGCACAAAAATCACAAGAATTCTAAAAGTGAGCATTCTTAATTAAGCATGACACACTAGGGGACCTGAAGATAGTTCTTTGAATATGCAGTATTCATTTGCTTCCGGAGTTATTTAGAAAAGTCAGTAACTAGGACTGCAGAAAAAACAATTACTACCAACCTGCCTTCAATCGAGGACCTGTATACTGCATGAGTCAAAAAGAGGGCTGTGAAAACATTTACAGACCCCTCACATCCCGGACATAAACTGTTTCAACTCCTTCCCTCAAAATGATGCTATAGAGCACTGTACACCAGAACAACTAGACACAAGGACAGTTTTCCCCCAAAAGCCATCACTCTGCTAAACAAATAATTCCCAACTATTACAAAATCTGCACTACTATTACTGTTAATCTTCTCATCACTCCTTATCACCCATCCCCTCCCACTTGTGATTGTACTGTAGGACTGTAACTTTGTCACTTGTATCCTTACGATTTATATTGACTGTTTCCAAGTATGATTTGATTGCTTTTTGTACCCTGTGACTATTATTAAGTGTTGTACCTTATGATTCTTGACTCTTGATGAATGTATCTTTTCTTTTATGTATACTGAGAGTATTTACACCAAGACAAATTCCTTGTGTGTCCAATCACACTTGGCCAATAAAGAATTCTATTCTATATATTTGTCAACTCTGAAAAATGTATTTGCTTAAAATTGCCTATTCAATTTCCTTTCAGGTTGAGGCCACCCATATAGCTTTATTAGTAACTTTGGATCACAATGCTACTTTCAAATAGCAAGGAAAAATCTTTCCCTCATAGTCTTATATAACAGATACATATCTAATAACAAAATGCACCTTCTAAGTTATTATGCAAAAGCCAGTCGTGTTGATGAAGATTGGAATTCCATCATGTTATCAGGGTAAAAGGCGCCACCTGAAATATCATTTTGGTAAAAGCCACATGAATTTCAGGGTAAAAGAATCTGAAAATAGATATTATTTACGGGGTGGAAAAGGTCTGTCTCAAGACACGAGAATGAGAACTCGCATCTTATTGTCCCTGCATCGTGACTGCACATCTAATTCTTGGGGGCAAGGTGAGAATCACTTGACAAAATAACTTCTAGATGAAGAAGTATTTTTGGATCTGAAATTGGCAGCTTCAGGGCCACCCACCATCTCTCAATTGTTCCACTCAGTATAAATTGGGAGTTTTAGTGTTAGCCAGGTTGAACTGCCTGCACCAACATTTCAGATAGCACCAATCTATTCTTGGTACAATAGCCACTGGCCTCAATTTTGTCCTAAGAAGAACTGCAGATGTCTAGGGAGGGAACCTCAATGCTATCCATAGAAAGAAAAGAAAGAAAGAAAGAAAGAAAGAAAGAAAGAAAGAAAGAAAGAAAGAAAGAAAGAAAATAAAAATCAGGTGTTCTTTGTGGGGTTAAGCTTTTCCAAATCAGGAATGTGCTTAGACCTACATTATAAAAATTGCAAATATTCCTTCTGGTCCTCATAACTTAACACCCCCTGGATCTTCTGCTCCAATCTCCTTATATATAAATGAAGCCAAAGCATTTTGTTTTAAATCTTTCAGCAATATTCTGTGCTCTCATTTGTCAGTGTAAAATATTAACTAACTACTGGTTACCTCCTTACAGCCATGGGGGCTTCTATAAATACCATCACTAATAGCATCATTCATTATCCATATAGTATATGCGTCAATTATTATAATGATAATAAATTATAAAATGATATAATTATATACATATAAAAGAAGAACCACCTCCTTAACCTCTATAGTACCTTAACAGGTGGGATTTTTGGTGTGTTCAAGTCAGACTCAATTTTCAGTGACTACATAGAGTTTCCTTGACAACATTTTATTGAAAATGGCATCTTACTGCTTTCTTTCTAGGGCTGAGAGATAATCAGAGGTGGTATTCAGCAGGTTCTGACCAGCTCTGGAGAACCGGTAGTGGAAATTTTGAGTAGTTCAGAGAACCAGCAAATACCACCTCTGACTGGCCCCGCCCTCATCTATTCACTGCCTCCTGAGTCCCAGCTGATTCGCTGGGTCTTCTTTTGTTGCCCTGCACAGGAGAACAGAGCTGGAAAGCAGGTTAGTGGGGTGGGGAGGGAATGGGGATTTTGCAGTATCCTTCCCCTGCCATGCCCACCAAGCCATGCCCACCAAGCCACACTCAAAGAACTGGAAGTAAAATTTTGAATCCCACCACTGTCCACATGCATTGTATGAACAGATATTATAGACTAATAATGTTTCTCAACTTTGACAACTTTGAAAATGTGTGAACTTCCCCCACGCTGTCTGGGGGAATTCTGGGAGTTGAAGTCCACACACCTTCAAGTTGCCAAAGTTGAGAAACAGCGTTACAGATAATAGCCCAATACTTAGAAATGTCTTGCTTAATCTAACAGCAATAAACACGTTCCCCCCGCCCCCGCTCAGAAAGAGAAGAAAAATAAAACTAAAGCTTAACCCTGCAGAGCAATTAACAAAGGTGTTAAGTTAATGTGCTAAGCAGCCTGTGATGTCAGACATGCAATCAACATAGGAGACAATAAAAGGCACAGTAATTAATGATTAAGTGGGACTGCAGGGATATAAAGCACAGGAGGATCCGTCATAATTAAATTTGAGAAAGGACTGATCTTTTTGTAACTGTATTTTCTGAAATCCATTTGTTCTTACCTTTAAGCCTTTAAAAAAAAAGTAAAGCTTGTTATCACAATTAACCTACCTTTTGAAGAGACCTTTCTGGATTCCTCTCCCACCATATTTGCAAGAACATATCCAAAATTCAGGTGCTAAATGAATATTAGGAAGTGTAATATACCATGCTGCGATAGTAGTAGTCTTCCGCAGTAGGCAGGGGGCTGAACTACAAAGTCTCTTTCAACTCTTCTATGATTCCTCTAAATTTAAATCCCTCTCATGCTTACAAGTAGGATTCATTCATTCTGCTGGCATGATCCTTAAAACCATGGTTTGGCAAGAAGAAAGGAAATATATTCTATGAAGAAAACCTCCATAAGATGTAGGAAAAGTGTGCACAATACAGCGCTGGTGGATTACTACATGGTAATGTATTGAGTTGCCTACTCTATGGAGAGGATGTGGTGGCTCAGTGGCTAAGATGCTGAGCTTGTCAGTCAGAAAGGTCGGCGGTTCGAATCTCTAGCACCGCATAATGGAGTGAGCTTCCGTTACTTGTCCCAGCTTCTGCCAACCTAGCAGTTTGAAAGCATGTAAAAATGGAAGTAGAACAATAGGGACCACTTTGGTGGGAAGGTAACAGCGTTCCATGAGCTTTCGGTGTTTAGTCATGCCGGCCACATGACCATGGAGACATCTTCGGACACGCTGGCTCTTCGGCTTTGTAACGGAGATGAGCATCACCCCCCAGAGCCAGAAATGACTAGTGTGTATGTGTGAAGGAAACCTTTACCTTATTCTATGGAGAGTCTCAGTCATCCAGGTAATTTATTTATTTATTTTATTTATGAGATTTATATGCCGCCCTATCTCCCTGAGGACTCAGGGCGGCTTACAATGATAAAAACAACAATACAAATATTAAAAAATGATTAAACCCAAAATCTCATAAAACTCTTAAAATTAAACTACAACTAAAAACCCTCCCCCCCAGATCAGTCCGGGTAGGCAAGTTGGAACAGCCATGTTTTTAGGCCACGGCGGAAGGATCGGAGGTCAGGGGCCACTTGAAGCTCCAGGGGCAGCTGGTTCCATAGGGTGGGCGCTCTCACAGGGAAGACCCTACTCCTGGGGGCTGCCAGCCGACATTGGCTGGCCAACGGCACCCGGAGGAGGCCCTGCCGGTGGGAGCACACGGGACGTCGGGAAACCGTTATTGGCAGCAGGGTATGTCCCAAAGGTACTTTTTTCTCAAGAGGCAGCTGGACTTTGTTTTTCCTTGAAGTCATTTAGCTTCTTCTCATCCAAGGAGCTTCTTTGGTTCTGACAGACTGAACTTCTGATGGACTTCGGAACTGAAGAAGCTTCTTGGATGAGAAGCAAAACATCTTCAAGGAAAAACAAAGTCCAGTGGCCTCTTGGGGGGTGGGAAAACACCTTTGGGATGATATTGAGTTATACTAAAACATGAGATAAAATACTATTTATTTAATTTGAAATAGCACATCCTTACAAATAAGGCTTTCCCAGGGTGAAACACACACCTCCGATAGTGTCAACGATGATGAAGGGGTCGGAGTAATAAAGATAAAATTGAGCAACCTTATGTCATGCTAATGATTCTAGATAGAAGTTTGATCTTTTATTTCTCCTTTTTGAAGGGGAACCCCCAGATGCATAGCAGAATAAACGCATACGCTGAATCATAGCCTACATCCTACTTTTCGAAGTGTTTGGCATTTTAAGACTGTTTGGAGTAACCTCGAAGGCATTTAGAATTCGGAGAACAAATTCCAGTTGCTTTTCAAGGCCATCAGTATTTGCCTCATTTGGTGTAAAATGTAATAGGATCAGACAGTCCTGACTTTCTGAGAGCTCCTTTATAATTGCTGTGTCACCAAACATCACTCTATGCAGAGTCTCTCCTTAGGCTTATATAAATGAAATTCACTACTTTTTAAGAAAGACACTTTTCGGCCTGACAGAGACAGATCACACTACAGAAACTCTACAGAGGGCACGCAAGTATATTTCAGCAGAACAGAAAATGGTGATTTGCTTCCATTATCTGTCAAAATTACTGTACCCAAGGAGTGGTTTATGGCTGAAATAACACCACTATTTGCAAGCACATATGGTACATCAGCAGACTATCTTTAGGCTTTAGACCGGGTTACAGCTAAGCAATAATAAGGCTTGTTAGAAGTGTGATTATTACAGCACAATCGCTTAGAATCAGCATTTCTCAATTTCATGCAATCTATTTGTTTTAGGGGATTGTTGTAATTCAATTATAAACATTATAGATGGGAATTAATATTGTTATTAGCAGGGTGACTTTCTGCCTACCTGATCCTGAGGCACTCTGCTGGTTGCCAAGGCAACGGAAGGATAATGTCCATGAAAAAAACCCAAGTCTCTAAGAATATTACAGATTTTTGAGAACATGCAGATGGAATGTATAAAATGTATCCATTGAATTTGCCCATAGCCAGTTACATGAGTGGGCTCACAATAAAGTAAAATAATCCAAAATGGGATTGAAGACTGAACCTTAATAGGAAAACATCTGCTTGGCTCTAATAGCTCCACCTAGGCCGAAAAACTTAAGCACTGGAGAGTCACTGTCTATCAGATTCCAACTGTATTGTTCACAATTGACTCTGGTAGGCTCTCTTGTTTCTGAAATAAGATTGCAAGCATAAATTCAAATTTCATTAGACTGACAAAAATTAAATGCAGTGTATTATAGGAAGAGATGAAGTTTTGGATTGAAGAGATGAAGTTTTGGATTTCAACCATCAGAACATGAAGCCAATTTTTCATTCCCAATATCTAGCACATACAGCTTCTGTAGATGGAGGAGTCCATAGAAATCATAGTTAATGGGTATCCAGACCACATGAGACTGAGTCTTTCTGCCTCTTTTTAAAATCAGTTTTGAAAATTTAAAATAAAATTATCACCATGCATGAAAGATCAAAGACAATTTCATGTTATAAAATTGCCACATCATCACATTTTGGAAGATGAAAACCTGTCCATATAGGTAGTCCTCAACTTAGACACAATTGAGTCCAAAGGTTCCATTGCTAAGCAAGACAGTTACGTATGTTTTGCCCCATTTTATGATCTTGTTTGCCATGGTTGTTAAGTGAATCACTGCAGTTATATTAACACAGTTGTTAATACTATTGCTAAATTTGCAGATGATACAACAGTGGTGGGACTCATCTCCAGGGAGGATGAGTCTGCCTATTGAGATGAGGTGGAATGGTTGCTTTCGTGGTGTGGAGACAATAATTTGGTCCTCAACACCAATAAGACCAAGGAGCTTATAGTGGACTATAGAAGGAACAGATCAGACATCCAACCCTTGCTTATCAATGCAGACCGAGTGGAGCAAGTGGCCAGTTTTAAGTTTCTGGGTGTTACCATAAAAGAGGACCTGACTTGGGGTGCTCACATTGCAGGACTGGTCAAAAGGGCCCAGCAGAGATTATACTACCTGAGACTTCTCAGAAAACAACAACTGAATGAAAAACTGCCAATGACCTTCTTCCGCTGCACTGTAGAGTGCATTTTAACTTACTGCACTTCTGTATGGTTTGCCAATTGCACAGTGGCAGATAGGAAAGCACTCCAGAGGGTTAACATCATTGCCCAGAAGATCATTGGTTGCCCTCTCCCCTCTTTGGAAGAGCTTTATAGCTCCCGCTGCCTTAAGAAAGTTCAAAACATTCTCAAAGATCCATCTCATCCTGGGAACCCTTTTTTATCTGGCAGATGGTACAGAATAATAAAAACAAGGACAAATAGGCTGAAAAACAGCTTCTATCCCAGGGCAGTAGCTCTGTTGAATTCTACTGTATTGGTGTTGGTGTGATGTCGGGGGTTTTCAATTCAATGTGTTCAGTGTGAAGGGAGTGTGTTTGTGTTTATTTTCATGGTCATGATGTACACTGAAGATGGTGTTTGATTTTGTTGTATGAGGTGCAATGACAATAAAGTAAACTAAACTAAACTAAGTGAATCAGTTGTCTTTACTGTCAGAAGATCACAAAAAGGGATCACGTGACCCTGGGACACTGCAATTGTCATAAATATCAGCCAAGTTGTTAATTTTGATCACGTGACCATGCAGATATTGCAATGGTGAAAAACGATCCTAAGTCACTTTTTTCAATGCCATTGGAACTTCAAATGGTCATTAAACAAGCTGTTGTAAGTCGAGGGCTAGCTGTGCAATAATTGTCATAGACACATGAAAACCTTTGCCCTGGAATGTAATATTGGCTGCTGTGTTTATGCAATAGGTTAGATCAAGCTGGAATGGGGCTGGGTAATTTTGTGTTGAGGGAAATCTAACCGTTTTCTTAGTATGCTGTGTGATATCAAGCATTTGCTTAATCATAGCATGTATGGAATTATGTACACACAGGAACTGTGTTTTCACAACCGTGGAATTGTGTTAAGTACTGGCCCATAGTCGACCTTGCACAGCATTTGTAATACTGACCAGAAAGAGCTATCCAGGATATTTACAATGGCAATTTTTTTCTAGAACAACCTAGAGCAAGGATCTTCAAACTTGGCAAGTCTAAGACATGGACTTCACTCTCAGAATTCCTGAGCTAACATGACTGGAGGAGGAATTCTGGGAGTTGAAGTCCACAAGTCTTAAAGCTGTCAAGTTTGAAGACCCTTGACCTAAAGATACAGAAAATGAAACCTAGGAATCTGGGTATGCAAAACAGGCCTCTACTGTTGGACATGAATCATAGTCTCAGCTTGAAATAATGTTAAAACATTGTTATGTCATTTTTCATATATAGCATTAGCAATAGCACTTAGACTTATATACCACTTCATAGTGCTTTACAACCCTCTCTAAGCAGTTTACAGAGTCACTATGTTGCCCCCAACAATCGAGGTCTTCATTTTACCAACCTCGGAAGGATGGAATGCTGCGTCAACCTGGTCGGGATCGAACTGCTGGCAGTTGGCAGAATTAGCCTGCAATTCTGCATTCTAACCAATGTGCCATGTATTGTTTGTAAGTAGCAATATCAAACAAGTTTGGAGATCAAATCATTCTTCATTTCTGGAAGGGCTTCTGAGTTTCAGTAAAGTCTTTCTTTACCAGAAACTTAGAAATCAGGGACAAGATGTCAATCCCATAAGGTAGGCCTGACCGGGACATCAAATTCACACGATCTCCTCTTCTCACTACATTTATTGAGATTGGCTATAATAACATAATCTTGCAAGTCTGATTTTGTGGTACCTCCCCTTCTTATATTCCAGTGAGTTAGGGAGGCATCTAAAAGATCAGCTGCCAAATGTTATCTCATTTCTGAGGGCTTAAAAACATTTCAGCCCCTTTCGCCTGGACAACAGTTTTTTGTGTATTTCCACTAAGGTCATTTTCTTTACTCACCACACCAGGCTTTTAGGGTTGATGGCACAGCTTTTGAGCAAAATTCATGGCTTTTCTTACCTGAATGACACATTTCCAGTCCACGTAATACCTGAAGCTGCACGCTATGTTCTGATTCAATCTATACAGGAACAACCTCTGACCTTCAAGAAGCCAAGAAATCTTCAGCTCAGCAGCAATTTCATACAGGGCTCTGTATGTGTGTGTGTGTGTGTGTGTGTGTGTGTGAGAGAGAGAGAGAGAGAGAGAGACAGAGACAGAGAGAGAGAGACAGAGACAGAGACAGAAACAGAGACAGAGAGAACCAGTGAGACTTAAGGATGGTATTGCACTAGTTCAAAACACACAGAAAGAAAACTTACCTGGATTTAAAAAAAAACTATATGTTTGCAAGAACATGTTTATGTTGGGTTGTGCAATGGCTCAATTCATGGGGGAAATGCTGAGTCTGTGAGTATCAACATTTCACCTATTGGTAGATTTGGACAACATTGTCTAGTGCAGAGACAAAGCAATATGAGAAAGGCCTCAGCTATCACAACTACTGGAGTTTATGACTTTCCTTGCAGCTACTTAAGTAGAGCCTGTTCACATCTGTTCTAATGCTGCCTATCACAAAAGGCTAAAGAGGGACATTTATTGTATAGGACATTGTGTTCCTGCTATTAAGAGCCAGCCTTCTTTTTGTGCATAGCCTTACTTACCCAGACCTTAAAAAAACCCTCCAACAGCCAAACAAAATGATTTTGCACAGCCATCTATAATGAACAATTATTTCTTCCAATTGCCTATTCAGTGTTTTCCATTCCAACTATTCCAACGGATGGAAATTAACAAAGTTGTAGCACTTTTAAACCTATTTACACTGTATGGCTACACTGCTAAAATATCAATTATACATGCAAGGAAGAGAGGAGAGGAGAGGAGAGGAGAGGAGAGGAGAGGAGAGAGAGAAGAGAAGAGAAGAGAAGAGAAGAGAAGAGAAACCGGGCATAGCACATTAGTGTAACAAACAAAAGTAAAACTCAAGCATTGAAAAAATAGGTTGTAGAACAGATCGTTAAATTCTTCCATATTTTGGTTGACTTGATCATTATAATTACAAATTGTGTTACACAATTAAAGCATCCCAATGCAATAATAGCTGGTTACTGTAATGCCATGACAACAACAGGGAATGGAAATTCTTTATGCACACTGAAGACCTCCCAAATCCAGACCCATCACCCATGTCTGATACCAAAAACACACAAAAGGTATGATTACTCTGCAGGCTGAGGTGGCAAGAAGACAAGATGAGAAAAAAAGACAATTTTTCCTAGATTCAGCACAACCTCCAAGGCAAATTATGTCTGGAACAATTAGCAAAACCTAGATCCCTATAAATTTCCCCAAATTTATCTTCAAAATATGGCCACTTCAAGAGTTGAATTGCGTGTTTACTATGCTGTTGAATAAAGTCTACCTCCACTTCAAGTAGGTGTCCTATGCTTATTTTCCCAGCCTCAGAATGGACCAGAATTTTCTCCTAACACCCAAACACCATCTAGACAGTTTCTCTTACTAAGAGGTTTCAGAATAAAATAAACTAATTCAACTTAAGTTACATTGCACTGCATTATCTTCTGTGGGATACGGAAGATTCAGAATTTTGTTCCAGAAAATATAATCACTTTCTGTTGGACATTTCAACTTGGTTATCTGTATTGGAGCTCTAAGTGAGTCAAATAAAATTGCATATTTTCTTGCAATGGCAAATTGAAGAATTAAAATCAGAAATACAGAACAAGTGGCCTTTCACAGGAACAGAGAACCATTACTGTTTTTCTAAGTGACAATCATCTGAAGCACCTGGAATCAAGTTTAGATGCTACTGCTATAAACAAAATTGCGCGTGCGCACACACAAACACCACAGTTATATGTATATATATATGTATATGTATATGTGTGTGTGTGTAAATGTGTGTGTATGTGTGTGTATCTGCTGCTACTACTGTCATAAGAAAAGCCCCAAAATTATATATATCTATACACACACACACACACACACACAAAATTTTATAGCAGTATATTTTAATAATCTCTGATTATATTTCCAAGTCAGTTTTATTTCATATTCTATTGGTGTCCTACAGTGTTGTTTTACCTTCAACATATGGTTTGTAGTGAATATCTCTACTATTATTTGCACATCTGTTGAATAATATTACATTAAACTGTTAAATGCATAATTATGTTCAATTATTTTAAGAGAATTGCTTTTACTTCATCTAATCCTCCTGGGCCTTTTGCTTTATCAGTTATAGGAAGTTAGTACAGGATAGCAGATGGTTCTGTGTAATTTCTTCCAGCTAATAAATTTAAATGCCAAATACACCATGATAATTGCACATACATATGCATGTGTGTGGGTAATAAATAAATATGCAGAGAATGTGAGTGTGTAATGAAATGCACCATGCAAATAATGTAATATGAAACTAAAGCATTTCACTCCTTTCAAATTCTCTTTTTTAACTATTTTAGAATTACTTTAGCAGAGCAATTTTATTCCATGCATTATGATCCCACCTAAGGGTTTTTCACTGTCTCCTCCTCCTTAATTTCACCTTCCTGGAAGTAGATTAGGCTGAAAAATTGGTGACCTTTCCAATGGCTTTGATCCCTGGATTCCCTAATCCTAATCTAACAACTCTATATTGTATTAAACTCTCAATCATATCTTCTTCATCTTTTGGTAACAATATGAAAATGGATTGCTGTTGCCTTATTTTAAGTTATACAGATAGTCCTTGTTTAACAACCACAATTGGGGACTGGTGACTCAGTTGTAAAATGAAGCAATCACTAAGTGAAATTGCAACAACGCTTATGCTTCTTACTTCAGTTTTCCTTTACGATCCAGATCTACAAAGGCTGAAAATAAAAGGATTGGTGACAAAGTCACTTTTCCATCACTGTTGTAACTTAAGTCACTAAGCAAGTCAGGGGCTAAGTGAGAACTACTTGCATTTTACATTGTCACATATAAAAGTTTCTGCCCTGTAAGGAAAGGGCTGGACCTGACAGCCCGAGCATTCCCTTTCTAAAGTAAACCCTGCCAGTTGTTACTTGTATTTATGCTTTTGTTTTGTTGATTTTTTTTACGGCTACCTGGCCTTTTGATTAATGAGTCAAGGTAAGCAACAGTTTCGTAATATGATTGCTAACAACAGGAAGCAAGCAAATATGTAAAGATTCCCAACTTAAAGAGTACAGCATGAAAAATACACAGCAGGGCAAGATTAAAGTTCTTTCAAGCATACCAAAAATTAAGTGCCATTGCTGGCAGATGACTTCCAAGGCTGAAATGAAGACAACTATTTGTGACATCCCATGACATGTGACAGCTCCATCCCTCCAAAATAACACTCCCTCCCTTTCATTGAAGGGCAGAAGCTTTGAATCTTTCTTGAATCTAACATACTAGTCCTACCTACCATAATCATTGCATGTATGCTGTAAGTTAGGAGAATCAGATATTGATATAAATATGGCATCCTCAGAGATAACCAGTTGTGAAATCTGCCACAGAAGCAGAAAGGGGAATCTAATCTCTCCTTTTCTTCTTTGTGGTTGGAATTTTCCTTCCAATCTTGAAGTAGGTGCTCGTCCTGTTTTGCTGTTCCCTGATCTCTAAGTTGTATCCTTAATATCATCCTGCTGGTGACCTTCTACCACTGCACCATAGAGAGTATCTTAACTTACTGCACCTCTGTATGGTTTGCCAATTGCACAGTGGCAGATAGGAAAGCACTCCAGAGGGTTAATGTCATTGCCCAGAAGATCATTGGTTGCCCTCTCCCCTCTTTGGAAGAGCTTTATAGCACCTGCTGCCTTAAGAAAGTTCAAAACATTCTCAAAGATCTATCTCATCCTGGGCACCCTTTGTTTGAACTATTACCATCTGGCAGATGGTACAGAATATTAAAAGCAAGCACAAATAGGCTGAAAAACAGCTTCTATCCCAGGGCAGTAGCTCTTTTGAATTCTACTGTATAGTGCAGTGTTGGTGCGATATTGTGGGTTTGTGTAGAATGTGAAGGATGTGTGTTTGTGTTTATTTTCATGGTCATGATGTCCACTGAAGATGTGTTTGGTTTTGTTGTATGCGGTGCAATGACAATAAAGTAAACTAAACTAAACTAATGAAATGTTTCATGATGTTGATTTCTTTAGTAGGTTGATATTTAGATGTTGAGCAAATACGTTGGATGTTAAATGCTCAGGATTTAGTTTCAGGGTTCTTCATGTACAGATGGAGTATATTCTTTTCAATTGACACATACAGAACGAAAGAGTTGGAAGCAGGGGTGGGATTCAAAATTTTAACAACCAGTTCTGTGGGAGTGGCGTAGGTGGTAGGTGTGGCTTGGTGGTCATGTGACTGGGTGGACATGGCTTGGTGGTCATGTTATTGGCTGGGTGTGTCCAACTCAATATCACTCACATCGAGGCACGCATCTCCTCGCCTGGCCTCTCATGACTATGGGGATGCTGCAACAGTCATAAGTGTGAAAAATGGTCACAAATCACTTTTTCAGTGCCGTTGTAACTTTGAATGGCCACTCCACACAAGCAAAGTACCAGCAAAGGAGGGGGAAAAAACTCTAGAGATGTTCCTGAGACAGGAAGTCTAGTCCTGCCAAGAATGTAATTAAGGGTTAACGGAAAGGCAGTTTCTGTAAGCAACACCAGAATGTTTCCTTCCTGCCTTCCTTACAGGATTAGGCCAGTAATTTCTTCTAACAACCAGTTCTCCAAACTACTTAGAATGTTAACAACTGGTTCTAGCGAATAGGTGCGAACTGGCAGAATACCACCCCTGGTTGGAAGGGACTTTGAAGGTCTTCTAGTCCAAACCTTGCTCAAATAGGAGATGCTTTACCATTTCAGACGAATGGCTGTCCAGTCTCTTTTTAAACATCTCCAGTGATGAAGGACCCACAACTTCTGAAGGCAAGTTGTTCCAATTGGTTTATTGTTCTCATTTTCAGGAAATTCCTCCTTAGATGCTTCTCACCTTGATGAGTTTCCATCTATTGCTTCTTGTCCTTCAGGTGCTTTGGAGAATAAGTTTATCCTCTCTTCTTTATGGCAGCCCCTTAGATGTTTGAACACTGCTATCATGTCACCCCTGGTACTCCTTTTCATTTAACTAGAGATACCAAATTCCTGCAACTGTTATTTGTTCTATATGTTTTAGCCTCTAGTCTCCTAATTATCTTTGTTTCTTTTCTCTACACTCTTTCTAGAATCTGAACGTTTTTTTATATCATGGTGACCAAAACTGGATGCAATATTCCAGTGTCATCCTTTTCCATGTTAGATCATCAGAGGACAGAGTCTCAATTTGATCCAGATCTAAATATTGTTTTGAGTAGTCAAATTATTTATGCAGCAACTCAGATTTGACCAGAAATAATAAGGGGACAAAGAGATCATAATAGCAAAGTCATGTACTTGCATTGTATTTCATTTGTGGAATATATGGGCAAACATTAAGTATGGGTGAATGTCTTTTAAAGCAAGAATAGCATGACTTGTGAAAATGGTAGGATGTGAAGTTTCTGAAGTGGGTGAAGATTCCCAAGTACTTACTATTGTATTTGAAAATAATCATTCTTCTTCAGACTATGAGGGATGAAAAAGAAGTGAGGATAAGAGTCTGTAAGTAGTTTGTTCTTACCATGTTCTTGTTGCTTTCACACACACAAATCTTTTTGGATGGAATTTGCATTTTCCTCCTCCTCCTCCTCCTCCTCCTCCTCCTCCTCCTCCTCCTCCTCCTCCTCCTCCTCATTATAAGTACTCATTTCTATTCTACTTTTCCAGAAAGATTTTTTTAAAAAGGTGTGTTTGTGGATTTTATTCTGCTAGTTGTTGCTAACTACAGGGGGTGGTTCTCATCTCCATTTCAAGACCATTGAGCCAGTTCTATCCGAAGACATTTTCACATCATGTGACCAGCATGACGTTACGGAGCACTGATACCTTCCCTCCAAAGTTGTACCTACTTATCTACTCGCATTGGCATACTTTTGAACTGCTAGGTTGCCAGGAGCCAAGGTGAGGATGGGAGCTCACCCCAACAAATGGAGCTCTGGTCTCAAACTTGGGCTGCCAGCTTTCTAGTCGACAAGCTCAGAGTTTTAACTGCTGAGCCACCACTATCCAGAAAGTTAGCATTGACCAAAATCTGATAGCACCTTTCTCAAAAATAATAAAATCATATTAAAATGTTAAAACATTTATTAGCATTCGAAGAGCCACACTGAAAGAGAGATGAGCCATAATTCCTTGGAAAAAAAAAACCAGCAGCAAGAAACCAAGCAGTCTGTTTTGGGGTAGAAGATCATTATCGTTTTTTTTAAACCATACAAATTATTGTTCCTTAATGAGGAAGGGCATCAAACAGTAGTAGTAGCCACTATAAACAGAAAGCTGCTTCGCTCTGGAGTTTAGGGAGTATCTCGGTGGGGAGAACAAATATATTCTTCAAATGTCATTTTAAAGGGATGGTTGGCTAAGCTGAGAAGTATTTTTTTTAAGGTAGCCAAGTTCCTGGTTCCGGCCATTTAGAAACATATTAAATAGCCGAAAAAGCTCACTTATCTAAAACCAGATTTCATGGCACACAGTGAGAGCAGCTTGATTCAAAGGGGCTGGTTCTTGCCAGCAATAGATTACCAAACTGCACGACATTGTACAAAAGCTCAGAGACAAGGTTTTTACTGGAATATTTAATGAACATGAACAAATATTTGGAGTTGTACACAGCTCCTATGGGGAAGTAATTAGCTATAGGATTTGCTTAAGAACTCCCAGGGATTTCACATATTAGAGTAAGGTCATTAGGAGCCTACCCATGCTCAGCTTGTGGGCTGAGACTTGGAGGTTTATCCCCTATCTGACAGGGTAATTTAAAAGATTATTCCCAGTAATTCTGTGTTTGAAAAGGCAGCTCAGGAAACAGGACTCAGCCACAAGCGATAACTAGTCATAAGTGTATAATGTGCAGATTACCAGGCAAATATCTAATGCAGTGAAAGCCAAGGATGCTTGTGCAAACGGCCTAACAATCCTTGGCCTAGCAACCAAGGATTCTGAAAGCTGCCTCTCTCCAATTCCCTCCCCCCCCCACAACTCTCCAGGGACATCTTTGGCAGTTGCAGGAGGAGGAAGGAAAGGAGAAAAATTGGATCGTGCAAGCGTGTTTGTGGGGCCCTAATTGTAAGCATTCCAGCGGTAGTCTGATCAGGAATGACACACAAGCCGATCAGCATCAGTGGATGGAGGTTGAAATTCTAAGGTAGAACTTGCCAATTTGGTATCACCTGGATGTATAATTCCCTCAACACTGTCAAACTGTTTACTAAGTCTGCATTACTATCACTATTACTATTAATCCTCCCATCCTTCCTTTCACCCATCTCCTCCCACTTATGACTGTATGACCGTAACTTTATTGCTTGTATCCTGACGAATTTTGTTGACTGTTTTCCTAGTATGGTTTCTATAAATATGATTTTATTTTTTTTATAAATATGATTTTATTTTATGCATTACTATTATCATTACTATTAATCCTCCCTTCATTTCACCCATTTCCTCCCACTTATGACTGTATGGTGGGGTTCAAAATTTTTCACTACCGGTGGCTTGGTGGGCATGGCGTGGCTTGGTGGGCGTGGCAGGGGAAGGATACTGCAAAATCCCATTCCCTCCCCAACCCACTAACCTGCTTTCCAGCTCCGTTCTCCTGTGCAGGGCAACCAAAGAAGAGCCAGCTGACCAGCAGGGACTCGGGAGGCAGCAAATAGATGGGCGGGGGGCAGTCAGAGGTGGTATTTGCTGGTTCTCTGAACTACTCAAAATTTCCGCTACCGGTTCTGGTCAGAACCTGCTGAATACCACTTCTGGTATGACCGTAACTTTATTGCTTGCATCCTAATGATTTTTTGACTCTTTCCTAGTATGATTTTTTTATAAATATGATTTTATTTTATGCATTACTATTACTTTTATTATTAATCCTCCCATCCTTCCTTTCACCCATCTCCTCCCACTTATGACTGTATGACCGTAACTTTGTTGCTTGTATCCTACTTATTTGTATTGACTGTTTCCTAGTATGATTTGATTGCTTATTATATCCTATGACTATTATTAAGTGTTGTACCTGTTGATTCTTGATAAATGTATCTTTTCTTTTATGTACACTGAGAGTGTTTGCACCAAGACAAATTCCTTGTGTGTCCAATCACACTTGGCCAATAAAGAATTCTATGTACTGGAATGCAACTGTCATGCCTTTGTTAGAGTCAGACTCTGAGGGAGAGGAGGAACAGCTGACAGTGAGTGGAGGTGTGGCTCTGGAGGTTGTGGAGGAGGCTGGGGAAGGGCAGAGGCCGGCTGGGCAGTCAGAGGAAGAACCAGGCCCATCCCCTCTTCATCCTAGGACACGCAGGGAGGAACGGAGAAGGCAACAACTTGGCTTATGAGAGAGGAAGCAACCATGATCCCCCCTCATTGGTTGCAGTTGGGGAGAATAATATAAGAGAGACGGTTAAAACACAGCATTGCCAGAAGCAAAGTGTGTGTTATTTTGGGATGAAATTATCTTGGTTGGCGTCCTTTCAACAGACTGTGCCTTGTTATCTCCTTGAAGTTGGTAATTACTTATCCTGGTCCATTGTGGAATTTACTTCCTTTTAGTTCATTTTAGGTTTTTATTTCACCTCTATCTGCTCATTAAGTTTGGACTGCATTGCTTTCTTTTGAAGACTATTTTTGAGTATGTTTTATCTCCAACTGAGAATTATAGATAGTAGATAAATAGGTACCACTTCAGAGGGAAGTTAACAGCATTCCATGAGCCTCAGTGTGTACAGTCAGACAATGCTACCTCCCTCAGCTAAGAAACAGAAGCGAGCACTGCTCCTAGAATCAGAAATGACTAGACAGGGGAATCTTTTAACCAATGGTGGGATTCAAAAATTTTTACTACCAGTACTGTGGGCGTGGCTTGGTGGGCATGGTGTGGCTTGGTGGGCATGACTTGGTGAGTGTGGCAGGGGAAGGATACTGTAAAATCCGCATTCCCTCCCCACCCCACTAACCTGCTTTCCAGCTCCGTTCCCCTGTGCAGGGCAACCAAAGAAGAGCCAGCAGATCCGCTGGGACTCGGGAGGCAGAGAAGAGATGGGTCAGGGCCAGTCAGAGGTGGTATCTGCTGGTTCTCCAAACTACTCAAAATTTCTGCTACTGGTTCTCCAGAATTGGTCAGAACTTGCTGAATACCATCTCTGCTTTTAACTTTTACTTTAACACTGATTTCATCAGAGTGATGAATTTAAATAGATCACCTTCCATCTTGTTTTGAAGTTGGTTTATTTGAAATTGTCACAGAGCATGAGCAAACATTAATCAGAATGAACAGAAAACCTTTAGGTTTATTCCTTGCTGGCTTACCAGGAAAGGTGAGGGGAGTACAAGAACCAGATATGAAGGTAGATTCTTTTAACTTTGCAGAGCCCGGCAGCTTTTCGAACTGCCCTGCCCATTGTCCTTCACCATCGTGGGCACACTGTCTAGTGATCATAGGATTTTATTTCAACTTTTCCGAGGGTTGAAATGTTGAAGAAGGATATTAAACCAGACCACGCTCCATGAGTTCAGCCATAAAAAGCGCATCCTGCAAAGCTGTGGAGAGTCTGGATTGTTTTTTTCTGACCTAGACATTTAGAAAACACAACAAATTCTTTTGGAATGGTGAACTGAGCTAAGTGGTGGGAAACATATTTCCATCCACTGTCTGCAGTGGCTTCTAGCAATGAAGGAGGAAAAAGAGGGAGAAGGAAGATAAAGGATCGTGTTGAATGAAACGCATGAGGTTTTTTTTGGGGTGTCTGTATGTGTATCAGTGAAAGAGAGCAAGAAAGTGTATGAAGTGGAATCTGCACCTCTTGACTTCAACATCTGTGCAGTCCTTGGGTGTAATGTCCAACGATAGCTGAGAAAAAAAAGGCGAGAAGCTACCGTGTTTCCCCAAAAATAAGACCTACCCCGAAAGTAAGACCTAACACTATTTTCCAAACCTGCCCTAATATAAGACCTACCCCGAAAATAAGACCTAGTGTAAATCTCCAGTTCCAGGAAGACTTTTCAAGGAGCAACCGTGCACCCGCGAAACACCCCCTACACACTCACACCCACTATTTGGCACCATAAATATATAAGACCTACCCCGAAAATAAGACCTAGTGTGTTTTTGGGAGCCAAAAATATATAAGACAGTGTCTTATTTCCGGGGAAACACGGTATTTTCCAAAGCACCACAAGAAACAAGGGATGGAAACTAATCAAGGAGAGAAGCAACCTAGAACTAAGAAAACATTTCCTAACAGTGAGGACACTTAACCAGTGGAACAGCTTGCCTTCAGAAGTTGTGTGTGCTTCATCACTGGAGGTTTTTAAGAAGAGATTGGACAGCCACCTGTCTGGAATGGTATAGGGTCTCCTGCTTGAGCAGGGGCTGGACTAGATGACTTCTGAGGTCCCTTCCAACATTCTAAACTGCTGTCCACCATTGCTTTCATTAACAAAAAACTTTGCTCAGCTGCAGATCACATTCTCATATATTTTCATTCTTGCCAGCCCACCAAGCATTTATTTATTTATTTATGGCCAATGTTACAACTACTTTTTTAAATTCATATTTATATGCCGCCCGTCTCCGGAGACTCAGGGCGGCTTACAATTTTTGGAGCACAACCCAGTGTGCTCAGCAATAGCCTTCATTCCATTGTATAGGCCTGCTTATTACTAGGGCTTTTGCCCCCCCCAAAGCAGCATGTTTACAAAGCCAGCTTATTGCCCCCAACATTCCTGGGTCCTCAATTTACCTACCCCGGGAGGAGGGAAGGCTGAGTCAACCTTGAGCCTGGTGGGATTCGAGCCTGCACTAATTGCAGGCAACTGGAACTAAGTGCTAGGCATTTAACAGCCTGCACCACCAAGGCTCTTAAACTTTCTTCATATAATATCTACATTGGAGAGCCTATGCATTTTTTTAACTGAGCAGAACACTGCATACAGCTGACAAAATTGGCCATGATCCACAAGGATGCATGTTGTAATCAGTTCCTTGACATAACCTTGATATCACTTTTGTATAAGAGGGAAAGAAGTTGCTTTATTTAAACTTTCAGTGTACCATTTGGAGCAATCATAATAATTTGGGGATCAAGTAGATTTTTTTAAAAAAGGAAAGGAAGGCAATAGACTATATTGATGGGATGATACCTAAATAGCTGCAGTTTCTTCACAAAGGAACATATAATAGGAAAAGATCAGCTGCAACATTTATGAGTTTTGAGATATGAATGGCAAAAAATGTCCAGCTTTGTTGAACGAAGCCTGAAGATGGAGCTGTTACCCCATAAGTCCAGAGTACCCGAATGGCCCTTTTGGCTCCACACCGATAAGAAAGTTGCATTTCAAATGAACAATAAAAAGAATTATGGATGCCTGTATGAGGGATCGGCTGGAAAGAAGAAAAACTCAATGTGTCAGCCAGCAACCGGCTCTGTGTAGATGACCTTGGAAACTGAAAGATACAAACAAGAACAAAAAAAAAAAAACCAGGGTGGATAGCAAGTGGGAGAGTGGTAGGGAAAATATAAAGACTTATTTCTGACATTCTGTCAATGGATTCTACAGAATTCATTGACAATAATGCGGCCAGATAGCTTAGCACATGAAAAGCCTTCAGCTTAATACAATCCAAGAAGTCTGTGAAGTCATCCATGCTTTTAATTTGTTTTATTAGCTCTCTCTTTTTAAAACCTCTTAAATATCCATGAAAGAACATAAAGGACATTTTTTATGTCTCTTCCCAAGAGACTTGAAATTCCCAGGGTGATAGGACTATTATGCTGGATGGACCAAAACGCATAGTCCTGCTGCTAAAGTCAGCATGTTGTTGACTCTTTTATTCTCTGGCTGTAGGAACGTGGTGAAGAGTTCATGAATTATAGGATAAGTTCATAATTTAATCATCCATCTGGGTTGAAAAACAAGGCTAGACTTCTCCGTTCTTTGTAACATGCTGGGAAATGGACATGGTCTATTTTATCCCATAGGCAAGAAGAAGAGAAGAACTGCTTCACAGGATTGTGCAGAGAATATGCAGATAATCTGGAAAAGGTGGGAGTGATCATACAGATTCCAACTTTCTGGGCTCAGGAAAAGCATATTTAACAGAATAGCAGCTTTGGAAGGGACCTTGGAGGTCTTCTAGTTCAACCCCCTGCTTAAGCAGGAAATCCTATACCATTTTTGACAAATGGTTATCCAATCTTTTCTTAAAACTTCCAGTGTTGGAGTATCCACAGCTTCTGGAGGCAAGTCATTCCACCGATTTCTTGCTACTTCAAAAAGATTTTTTTTTTCTGAAACATGTTTTATAATTCTTTTACCAGGTTCCTGATGTTTGAAAGGAAATAAGATGACAATATGGGATCCAGTAATAGTAATATCTTGTCGTGATTTCAAAGGACGGTGAGTCATGTTCAAAGCAATCAATATATAGGAAAGTCTCCCTCAAGCTGAGTTTGACTCCTGGTGACTTGATCAAGTGTAAAGTCCTACACTTAGGCAAGAAAAACCAAAAGTACACATATAGATTGAGTGAAACCAGGCTCAATAGCAGTAACTGTGAGAGGGATCTTGGAGTCTTAGTGGACCACCAGCTAAATATGAGCCAGCAGTGTGCAGCAGCAGCCAAAAAAGCTAATGCAATCCTAAGTTGCATTAACAGAGGGATACAATCAAGATCAAGGGAGGTACTAATACCAAGGGAGGTACTAAGCCTTAGTAAGACTACACCTAGAGTACAAAACTGCATCCGGTTTTGGTCACCACATTATAAAAAAGATGTTGAGACTAGAAAAAGTACAGAGAAGAGCAACCAGGATGATTAGGGGACTGGAGACTAAAACATACAATGAACAGTTACAGGAACTGGGCTTGGCTAGTCTAGTGAAGAGCAGGACCAGGGGAGACATGATAGCGGTCTTCCAATATTTGAGGGGCTGCCACAGAGAGGAAGGGGTCAAGCTGTTTTCTAAAGCGCCTGTAGGGCAGACAAGGAATAATGGATGGAAACTGAACAAGGAGAGATTTAACCTGGAAATAAGGAGAAACTTTCTGACAGAATAATCAACCAATGGAACACCTTGCCCTCGGAAGTTGTGGGAGCGCCATCACTTGAGACTTTCAAGAAGAGCTTGGACTGCCATTTGTCAGAAATGGTGTAGGGTCTCCCGTTTGGGCCCTTCCAACTCTGATTATCTGTTATCTGTTAACACATCCATGTTGTTTCCTTCACAGCAACACAAAAGCATCTTCTTTCAGGACTTTTAATTCTGTTTGCAGTCCTGAAGTTTTCACATGGAAGCTCCTACTTAGTGTGAACACCTGCTGAGTCACTAATAATAAAAAAATAACAAATGAAGCATTCTCTCCCCTTCCTTCCTTCCTTCCTTCCTTCCTTCCTTCCTTCCTTCCTTCCTTCCTTCCTTCCAAATGAAAGTCATTTGACAATGTTGGAGGGGAAACTTAAGGTAGAATAAAAGTCAAATCTGAACATTAATTTGCATAACATCTGCATAATTTGTACACCGATTTGTGTAACTATTTTTGTTACTTGGCCCCAACCATTTCCTCCTACGCCTTTGCTTGGGTTTTAGTATATCTTACTTAATTGTCATGTGCAATTATGGTAAGTCTCCTTTTATTCTTTGAATAGCATATCATACAATCACAGCCTCAAAGTGGCTACCTCAAACTGTGTAGGGAGCTTTGAATATGCTCTATTGCAGTGGTTGCCAACTGGTGGGCCAGGGACCACTGGTGGTCCACTAGAAAATTTTGGTGGTCTGCAGAGAAATGTCCCCACCCAAGCATCCCCCCAAAGCAATTGATCCAGGCTGTTCAGGAACACAAGGCTGTGCCGCCCACATGGCCCGCCCACCTGCTGGCCCCTACCCTTCGGCTGAGCAAACCTTGCCTTGAGTAGAGCCATGCAAGCTGGAACTGGAAGTTAAGACCAATGGTGGGGAAGGGAAATCTGCCCCGGGGTGACTTGCTGACACTGGTGGGAAAGTCAGTCCCATATTCCAGAGCTGCAATAATCACAGGACTGGCCCTTTGGTCATCCCGGAGCAGCTTCTCCAGTTCATGGCAGGCCGGTGCACCCAGATGGAGGGGCAGCTGCTCTGGGATGACCAAAGGGCCAGTCCTGTGACTACTGCAGCTGTGGAATATGGGACCTACTTTCCCACCAACGTCAGGAAGCCACTGTCAGTCAAAATTCATATTAGTGGTCCGCGGGATTTAAAATTATGAGTTTGGTGGTCCCTGAGGTCCAAAAGGTTGGCGACCCCTGCTCTATTGAACAGGAAGAGGAAGGAGTACATGCCATCACTTCAGTACCCAAGGGGGAGACAGGATATAATACAGATAATATACCATCGCAATAGAGCACAGGTGTCAAACTCGCTGTGTCACGTTGCCATCACATGATGTATCATGATGTTTTTTTTTCCCTTTGCGGAGCTGGGTGGGCATTGACAGCCCTGCAATACAGCCTAAAATTTCTGTTGCTAAGTGAGATATTGTCCCATTTTATGGCCTTTCTTGCCCCAGTTGTTAAGTGAATCACTGCAGTTATTAAGTTAGTACTGGACTTCCGGGTTGAGCCTTCTCGCTAACGGGCGGCGGTTTGCGATTGTCCGCGACCGCAGCCCGGCTCTTGCATTGGAGAGCTCCGATCCTTACAGCTCGGGGCTGAAGCTGCCTCGGAGGGGCGGCGGAGAAAGGGAAAGCTGCCAGCCAGAGTGAGGGGAGCCGCATCTCCCCCCTTTTGGGTCTGGTCTTTTCCCTCCGAAGATGACAAGAAGCGGTGGTCAATATGGCCACCTCGAAGAGAAGGTCTCAACTGGACTAAGATCGGTGCAGGAGGAAAGAAAGAAGTTGACAGCAGAGGAACCGGGAGTATCGGATGGTAAGATCAACAAAGGCACCCTGGGATTAAGATAAAGATGAGTTTTTAAAAACAGAAGAAGAAGCAGCACAGTGTCAAGTGAAGGGAAAAATAATAAGTAAAAAATCTTTGACAGCTATAAGGGGCTTCAAACCGGGAAAGGAAGAAGCCGGCGTAAGAACTTAAGTTTGGGGCTCGAAAAATCTTGAATATTAAAATAAAAGGAAAGGGAGAAGATTTTGTGTAACAGAAAGTGCCACTTTGTGGATAAAAATTGGAATTTAAAGAAGAAGGAAAATATCTTGTTCCTTTGTGAATAGGAGTTGTTACAATTTTAAAGAGACATTGAAACAAAAAAGCAAGACCCATAGAAGGTGAAAGTTTGAATTAAAATAAAAGACAGACTGCTGGATTAGTTGGTGATATTGATATAGACTCTGGACTTGGGCTAAGATCTTAGAAAATTTAAAGAAGAAGAAATAAGGAAAATAAAACTTTGGTGGCCATCCAAGGAATTAAAATGGAATTTAAAAGTATGAAAGAACTGCTACAGGAAGTGACTGAACTAATTTGGCTCATTGCAGAAGACATGGGCATGGAAATGGTGAACAAAGAACAAGAAGAAGGAATCTTGGAAAGGGAGAGCCAGCACAAGGGAAAGCCATTTTAAAGAGACAATTAACACAAAGATTAATACAAATAAAAGGGAAAGGAAGGGTGGTTAAAAAATGAAACCTAAGAAAGTAATTAAAAAGGGGAACATTTATGAAATTAGGCATGCTAGAAAGGTCCAGAAGAAAAGGGAGCAGAAGGCAAAAGAGAGGGGGATTTAAATTGGATGGAGAAGGGATATAGCAGGATAAAAGGGAGGAGAGGGAACAAGAAACAAGAGCAGAAGATAGAGAAATACGGAATTATATAATGAAGAAAGAAACTCGTTTACATAGAGATAATGGTTAATGTATTAAGAAGGGGGTTCTGCATGGAGAAGAGGGGTAATAAGAATATATTGTAATCATAAAATGTAAAACAATAGAGGGGTTACTGACAATTTTATTAGATGAAGGTTACACTTTTACTTTTATTTATAAAAGAAAGGTAAATGTTGATTAGATAAATTGAATTAACTGAAATGATTTTTGAAGATGTTTAAAACCAGATTTGTCAGTAACCAAGGTTAGTTATTTTTTACTATTATTTTGGAACTATAAACAAACTTTAGGGGGGATGTGTGTTGCAGAACCCGATTGAAAAGAGATATAATGTTATGTAGCTTTTCTTTTCTCTTTTTCTTTTATTCTATCTTTTGCTTTAAAGGAATGATTATCACTATGTTAATATGTTAGCCACTGAGGTGTCACTTTCAAAGTAGTAAAGGGGGGCAAGTCTAGGTTTTCTTTTTATTCTTTTTGTGTTAAAGCTTGTATTGATTTAGAATTATGGAGAGAATATGTGATGAAAGGGCAAATCTGACGGATAAAAGAAATATGTAAATGATAAAAGAGTATTAACAATGTGAAGATAGTTAAAGGATAGATATGGACAAACTTTATTTTCTATATGATGGGCAAACATATTGTTATTTTAAGATATATAAACGTTTAAAAATATTTACAACTAATTTGAAATGAAATGGGGGTTATACAGATTGAGATTAAGATTTGAGACTAGGATTAATTTGTTTGGCCCTTTGTTTGCCAAAAAATGGAATGGAAGTAAAAATGGGATAAAATAGGAAGTTAAATGTCAAAAATGAATATAGAACTATTGTCATATTTGCATGTAAAAGTGATGACCCGGGAATAGGCTGTCTACTGAAAAGAGCTTTATTTGAACCGTTAAAAACTGAATAAAACTTGTTTTAAAAAAAGTTAGTACCACAGTTGTTAGGTGAATCTGACTTTACCATTAATTTTGTTTTATCAGAAGGTCGCAAAAGGTGATCACATGACCCCAGGACACTGTGACTGTCATAAATATGAGTCAACCAAGTGTCTGAATTTTGATCACATGGGGATGCTGCAACAGTCATAAGTGTGAATAAGTCTATTTTTTTAGTACTGTCGTAAACTTGAACAGTGATTAAATGAACTGTTGTAAATTGAAGCCTACCTGTACATCTAATCAACAAATAAAACACCTTAGCAGCTATTCTTCAGGGGATCCCCCTTTCCATGGACTTCTCTTCTTATAGAGCACAAGTTTCAATAATATATCCTGAGCTTTTGGCAAGATCCTTCACAATTTGTGCTTGATCCTTTCACAGATTATTGTTATTATTAAATTTATTCCGCCCCTCAATTGCATTTCATAATAACCCTGGGCGGCTTACAGCATTAACTGTGGAAAGCAGCAGTTTTTGGGCCTTGTGCCTCATACTGTAAAAGCTGGTTATCTTTTTCCTGGTATTCAACCATCAGGTTTTTTTTTTGCCATGCCTATTTAATCTATGCTCAATATTTTCTTTATCAAACTTTAGACTGTTAATGGGGTGTCCCACATGGAAGCACTTCGTAATCATTTTACAACAGCTGCACTGGTTATTAATATGTTTCCAGAGATGATTTACAGTGGTAGTGATTACTTTTCAAGCCCTAAATGACTTTGGGCCATCCTGCCAGCACTGGTAGCGAAATAAGCTCCTCTCCGCGTCTCATCGAAGGTTTATTTATTTCCTGCAAACATTTTATGATAGCCCTCCAGCTGTATTTGGTGAATGGTCTACAAGAACAGCGAAGCATTTAATATATAAAGCCACAGGAAAAAAATAGATACAAAAAAGGTGAAATGGGACAAAATTATGAAGGCAGCGGGTTTAAAACTGCTGCCCTGCCCTTGGATAGCAGTAAAGGCATGGTGAAACAAATCTTTGATGACTTGATGTCACTTCTGTTGCTTTCTACACTGCTTCTACCTACTCTGCCTCATGACTTCCCATAGGCAGAATGGATGGTAACTATTCAAGTTGTTTTGCATGCTGCATCTTGCACACATGCTGTAGCGCTCACAACATGAGCATTTTCTAACTTGCACTTGCATTTACTTCTCAAGATGTGCTATTGAAAGCCAGAATGTTTACCTGGATATGGACAGTAGACATAGTTCCAGTGGTAGGATTCAAAAATTTTTGCTACCGGTTCTGTGGGCTTGGCTTGGTGGGCATGGGTGTGGCTTGGTGGGCATGGTCTGGCTTGGTGGGTGTGGCTTGGTGGGCATGGCAGGGGAAGGATACTGCAAAATCCCCATTCCCTCCCCATCCCACTAACCTGCTTTCCAGCTCCGTTCTCCTGTGCAGGGCAACAAAAGAAGACCCAGCCGATCAGGGAGGCAGAGAATAGATGGGGGCGGGGCCAGTCAGAGGTGGTATTTGCCAGTTCTCTGAACTACTCAAAATTTCCACTACTGGTTCTCCAGAACTGGTCAGAACCTGCTGAATACCACCTCTGCACAGTACTCACAGTGTTTCCCTCCAACCCAGAATTGTCCTAGCAAAACCAGGAACTTTGATCATCCAAATGTGAGCAGAAGCAGGATGCAAGAGTCTGGGGTCTTCAAAATCCTGGACTTTTTTGGAAGTCCTGGGGTAGGCTTTTTGATACAACGCCATAGTTGTATAGGTGCTGCAGATTAGATTCCATCTTATTTATATGCCAGTGGAATATATAGTAAATGTTGGGTTTCTCCTTTGAAAATCTCCAATACTTCTTGATTATACCCACCCAAGCCTGGAGTACATGGTAAGCAATTTCCCTTCTGTTTTTTAAAATCACAGCTTCATTATTTCATTCAGTTCCTAAAAAATATGAGCCTTTTTCTCTGTTTTAAATTCAATTATGCTTATCAGGAAAGAAAGAAAGAAAGAAAGAAAGAAAGAAAGAAAGAAAGAAAGAAAGAAAGAAGGAAGGAAGGAAGGAAGGAAGGAAGGAAGGAAGGAAAGAAAGAGAAAGAAAGAGAAAGAAAGAAAGAAAGAAGAGGAGAAGGAGGAAGAAGGAAAAGGGAGGAAGGAAAGAAGGAAAGCAGGAAAGAAAAGAACAAAAATAGATGATTCCTTATTTGTCTCTACTGCATCCTGAAACTATATTTGGTAACATTTAAAAAAAAACAATCATCCCCCTCAAAAAGACCAAGCTACCTCTAAAAGCAATGTTCTTTCTCTTTTTACAAATGACTACTTAAATGAGAAAAATAACTTTTAACAAGAATTTAATTACAAATCAAGAGTTTTATATTCAGAATTGTGTTTGATATCTTAGTTTAATCCAATAACTACTGTAGATTAGATATGGATTTTTAAAAAACTCCATGAATCCTATAAGTCAGTGGTGGCTAACCTTTTTTGGGCTCCTGTGCCGATAATTGCGCACGACTTCATGGCGTGATTGTGCATGCATGAGCAACTCCCCCACGTGTCCCACCCCCCCCCACATGTGTGCGTGTCCCACACACCTCTGCGCATGCACACCAGATACCCAACAAGCGTGCATGTGCAGTAGACCTGCTCTAGACGAGGGCTTGCGTGCCAGCAGTAATGGCTCTGTGTGCCACTTCCGGCTCATGTGCCATAGGTTCGCCATCACGGCTATAAGTTTTTCAACACAGGAAGACTCCAACAAAACAGCAGAAACATCTATTGTAATTACCATGGCACTGAAAAAAGTGACTGATGACTGTTTTTCACACTGTGCAGCATCCCCATGCTCATGTGATCAAAATTCAGATTAATAGAATCCCTTTATTGTCATTGCATTCCACGAATACAATGAAACTTGAAAACTACTACAGCAAAGTTCCCCAAACACCACATTACAATCACACTACAGAGTATTTAAAATAATAATAATAATAATAATAATAATAATAATAATAATAATAGGACAAAATCACAAATGCACTGTTTGATTCAAGACAATTACTGCCTTGGAAAAGAAACTGTTTCTCAATCTATTAGTCCTCATTTTAAGACACCTATAACATCTCCCTGATGGTAACAGTTCGAAATATGAATGTCCAGGATGAGAACGGTCCATGGAGATTTTTAGTGCTCTAGAGAGGAGTCTGGTCTTCGCAATCTTTTCCAGAGAAGAAAGAGAGCAACCGATGATTTTTTGTGCTGTGTTTATAACTCTCTGGAGCATCTTCTTATCCACTACAGAGCACTCAGCATACCACACTGTTACACAGTATGCCAAAATGCTCTCGATGGTAGAACGGTAAAAAGTAACCAGCAACTTCTCACCCAGACCTCTCTTTTTCAGCAGCCTCAGAAAGTGCAGGCACTGTTGGGCCTTCTTTGCAGTGGCCATAGTGTGGACTGACCAAGTAAGCTTGTTGGAAGTATGAGTTCCTAGAAATTTAAAACTATGAACTCTTTCCACACAGTCCCCATTGATATATAATGGGAGAGGCTCTGGTTTGCATCTTCTGAAGTCTATAATCAATTCTTTGGTCTTTTTGATGTTCAGGGTGAGGTTATGACTCTTGCACCACAAGACCAGACTTGTGCAATTGACCTCATGTTTATGATGGTTGCAGTGTCCCAGGATCATGTGATCACCTTTTGTGATCTTTTGCTTGTCACCTTCTGTCAAAGCCCACGTGGAAGCCAGATTCGCCTTACAACCATGTTACCAACTTAATAACTGCAGTGATTCACTTAACGACTGTGGCAAGAAAGGTCATCAAAATGGGGCCAAACTCACTCAACACCTGTCTCGCTTATCCACAGAAATTTTGGGCTCAGTTGTGGTTGTAAGTCAGGGACTACCTGCATTACAAACTAAAAGAGCAAGCAAAAAACCCGAGCATTGCTTTTGAAAAATGGAAGCTGGGCGCTTTTCTTAAAAAGCAGGAGTCCCATATTAGAAACCTCCATTGGAGGCTAGATAAAGAAAAGCAACTCAGAAGGAAGAAAAACAATCTCATAATTTAAAGGAACAGTTTTATCTATATCCTCAAAAGCAGAGGTGGTATTCAGCCAGTTGTGACAGGTTCTGGAGAACCAGTAGCGGAAATTTTGAGTAGTTCTGAGAACCGGCAAATACCACCTCTGACTGGCCCTGCCCCCATCTATTCTCTGCCTTCCGAATCCCAGCTGATCGGCTGGGTCTTCTTTTGTTGCCCTGCACAGGAGAACTGAGCTGGAAAGCAGGTTAGTGGGATGGGGAGGGAATGGGATTTTGCAGTATCCTTCCCCTGCCACGCCCATCAAGCCACACCCACAGAACCGGCAGTAAAAAAAATTGAATCCCACCACTGCTCAAAAGATTACATGTATGATTAAATATCCCACATTACCTAAAGCTTCTGTCCCAGAGGACCCTGATTATGTAGAGGATATACAATGCTGCTACTGGATTACATGGAGTTCGGATTTTATAGCGGTTGTATAAATGTTCTTTTCCCTGCGACTCTAAATATTGATTGTATTGCTCTCGCATGATTTTAATTGCTGGGAGTTTTCACCTGTTAATTTTGACTGGAGGTGAACCATGCTGTGATGGCAAGGATATATTATCAACATAATTTTCTCATGCTGAACAGAAGTTATGAACAGGGGAAGTAAGATGAGATTTTGAAGCTAAAGCCACGTCTCCAAAAATGATCACCTCCCCAAAACAATGAATGATAGGGCCCATGGCAAATACACCAATACCAGCATCTCAGCCAGATCCCACCAGATCAGTTTTTGGGCTAAAGCCACTATGTTTTAAGAAAAATTGTTCGTTAATTCACTTTCAGTACAGAATAGGCTGTCCCTATTAATAAACAGCATTTATACACAATCCAAATAGGAGGGATAGCAATAACACTTAGACTTACATACCACTTCACAGTGCTTTACAGCCCTCTCTAACTGATATACAATACAGTCAATATTGGCATAGTGCCCCCAACAATCTGGGTCCTCATTTTAGTGACCTTGGAAAGGTGGAAGGCTGAGTCAACCTTGAGCTGGTGAGATTCGAACTGCCAAACTGGCAGTCAGCAGAATTAGCCTGCAATGCTGCATTCTAGCCACTACTCCACCACAGGACAGTGATATTGACTTGGAGAATTATTCTGCACTTTCTTCTCATTCTTTGAATTCATGACTAAAGATACAGTTGACTCCTTGGGGAAGGCGTAAAGTAATAGTGTTCTTGTTGCCATTAAGTTTTTATAGAAAGTGATTGCTGTGTTCTAGGTCAGTGCTTAGTTTTATGACATTATATATTGCAAGGAATACTCTGCAGCAGTTCTGCTTAGCACAAGGTTTCAAGATATATTGCAGTCTGTCTTTGGCCAACTCCGCTAGCATTTCCCTATTGGAAAACACACTGCCCTTTTTTGACAATGTGAACTGTACTGTCTTTGTAGGAACCTCTGTAGTCTCTGTGGTGGGAACATAGACCCAGTAGTGGGATTCAAATAATTTAACAACCAGTTCACCCAGGGTCAGGTTGGCTGTCTTGGGAGGTGTAGCCCAACCTGACCCTGGGCAAACTGGTTGTTACACACACACACACACACACACACACCCACTATCAAAGTGCTTCCTGGACTTTGGAGAAATGGGCAATGGAGCGGCCTAGCACGAGGGAAGGAGGAGGAGAAGGGAAAAGAAAGAGGGAATGGACCCTTCTCCTTCCCTTGCGCTGGCTGCTCCATTGCCCATTTCTCCATTGCAGTGCCCAGGGTCCACTTTGATAGCGGGCGTGGGTAATTTAACAACGAGTTCGCCTGAACTATTGTGAACCGGCTATATTTGACTACTGTATATACCCCGTGTTGTATTTAGCAGGAACATCTGGAGCCAACTCTAGGAAGATTACCCCTGTTGTTACAGCTGGTGGGGCTAGTTTTGCGTGATTCTGGTAAACTGACACAAGTAATGGAAAGGCAAACTCCTTAGTGTAATCACTTCTGTTAGAGTTCTGCAGCATGCGTAATAAACAATCTTGTTCCTGATTTGCATGTCACAATGAATGAGTTATGATATAGATGGAATCCTCTAGATTTGCAAGTTGTGACCATTGGCAGGAAGAAAATAGCAAGATGGACAGTGATGGGATTCAAATAATTTTTTTACTACTGGTTCTGTGGGCGTGCCTTGGTGGGCATGGTAGGGGAACGATACTGCAAAATCTCCATTCCCTTCCCACCCCACTAACCTGCTTTCCAGCTCCTTTCTCCTGTTCAGGTCAACAAAAGAAGACCCAACTAATCAGCTGGGATTCAGGAGGCAGAGAATAGATGGGGGCAGGGCCAGTCAGAGGTGGTACTTGCTGGTTCTCCGAACTACTCAGAATTTCCGCTACCGGTTCTCCAGAACTGGTCAGAACCTGCTGAATACCACCGCTGAAGATGGATAGGCAGTAGATAGCAGCACACAACTTTTACCCCAGCATATCAGAATCTTACAGAATTCTGGCTTATTTTTGAGTGTAAATATGCCAATGGAATGTCCTGATGGTAAATACCATGGTGTGCTGGGGTGGAATACAGGGGTGAGTCAAAAAAGTCATGGGCATGCAACTTGGCACATAAAAAGGGGATAAGGCCATGGCTGCCATTTTGATTCTTTTAGCTCCCTGCAGATGTCTGTGGTAAATAAGTCAGATCAAAGAACACATACATTGCACCATGAGTTTATAAAATTAGTGGCTCTGTGGTAGGATGGTGATCACAAACTGGTTATTATAAGGAATCCAGAGGAGCCAGATGTTTAGATCCGATTCTGTCAGAAAGTAGAACTTTCTGGAGTTACTATGCAGTTTACAAATCAGTAGAGTTTGATGGGGTGATCAAACCTACCAATGAAAGGGTGGCATTGGGCACCTCACTGTGATACTGTAGGACACGCCCCTAAGTATAAAAAGGGCTGTCAACTGTCATTTTCATATGAGTGAGAAAAGAGAGAAAGAAAATGAGGAAATTCTGAGGGAGATTGGAGATACTGAGAAGATCCAAGACTCTGAGGAGATATTAGGATCTGACAGACTGAGGTCTGTGTATGAGAAGATATAGCAAAGAGATCTGAGAGAAGATCTATAACCTAAAGAGAAAGGGACTTTCTAAAGAGGTTAGCTATATCTAAGAAGAGGTTATGAGAGGAAGAACTGTGAATCTCTCATAGAAACTTCTAGTTCCTTGAAGGACTGTTTAAGAGGAACGAAAGAAGAAAAGACTCTGTATATATTTAAGAATAATATATTTATTGCTTATTCTGTTATAAATAAATCTGTTTTGATCTGACACAACTTGGCATTGCAATTTATTGAATGACTCTGTGAAATAGATATAGGTTTAAAGATCCAAACTCAATTAATATTATTTAATAGATTCAGTATTTTATCACCTTACTGTGCCTTTCCCAAGGACCTCGGATAGGAGGATGTTGTTGTTTAATGGTGTTAAAGGTATGTCTGCAGCAGGTAAATTGTTCCAAGTAAAGCTGTCTTTTGCAATAGATGGACGGTGATTTTGTGAACACCAATGGTGTTCAAGTGGTACTTCAGAAGTTTTGGGATTGTATCCAAAGCCTGTCACTATTGGTACTATCTTTGCTTTCTTTTGCCATAATTTTTCTACTTCTATTCATAGACCTATTTAGAGGGCTTTGTATTTTGTTATTTTCTCCAGTACTTTCTCTTCTCTTCAGGTACTGCCACATCCAGTATCCAGACTTTCTTTCTTTCTTTCTTTCTTTCTTTCTTTCTTTCTTTCTTTCTTTCTTTCTTTCTTATTTGGTCTTATATGCCGCCCTATCTCCCTAGGGACTCAGGGCGGCTCACATCATAAAAAATACACAATACAAAAGTTAAAAGGAATTAAAAGATTATTAAACCCAATTCAACCAAATAAGTTATCTAAAACCCTGTAACATGACATTTGAAACTAAGACCTCCCCCCCTCAGTCCAGGCCAGCTTGTTTGATTAACAAGTCTTTAGGCTGCGGTGGAAGGAGCGGAGGTCGGGGGCCAATCGTAGCTCCAGGGGAAGCTGGTTCCATAGAGTGGGTGCTCCCACAGAGAAGGCCCTACCCCTAGGGACTGCCAGCTGACATTGTTTGGCCGACGGTACCCCAAGGAGGCCCCATCTGGCCCCATAGGCATTCGATGCTGACAGGAGACATTCCCACAAGTACCCTGGTCCTAAGCCATATAGGGCTTTATAGCTAAGTACCAGCACCTTGAATCTCACGCGGAGGGCAACCAGCAACCAATACAACCCACGCAGGAAGGGTGTAACATGGGAGTATCAGGATACCCCCATCACAACCCGCGCGGCCACATTCTGCACCAGTTGAAGCCTCTGCGTGGTCCGCAAGGGCAGCCCCATATAGAGAGCATTGAAGTAGTCAACCCAGGACATAACGAGCGCATGAGTGACCGTGCGTAATGCATCTCGGTCCAGGTAGGGGTGCAACTGGCGCACCAGGCAAACCTGGGCGAATGCCACCCTGGTCACAGCTCCCACCTGTTCCTCCGAACTGAGCCGTGTGTCCAGGAGGACACCCAAGTTGTGGATCCTTTCCAAGAGGGGCAATAACTCTCCCCCCATGCCTAGAGATGGAACATCCTGGATCGTCTGAGATGCCGGTACGCACGGTCACTCCGTCTTGGCTGGGTTGAGCTGGAGCCTGTTCCTCCCCATCCAGATCCGCACTGCTTCCAGGCAATGAGGCATCATGGTGAGGGCATCACTGAGTTGGTTTGGGGAGAGATGAAAAGCTGGGTATCATCAGCATACTGATGATACCTCACCCCAAAACCATGGATGATCTCGCCCAGCGGCTTCATATAGAAGTTGAACAGGAGGGGAGAGAGGACCGACCCCTGAGGCACCCCACAAGTGAGCGGCTGTGGAGCCGACCTCTGCCCCCCTGCCAACACCGATTGCGAATGCCCCAAGAGGTAGGAGGAGAACCACCGAAGAACAGTGCCTCCCACCCCCAACACCCTGAGGTGTCGCAACAGGGTACCATGGTCGATGGTATCAAAAGCTGCTGAGAGGTCTAATAGGACTAAGACAGAGGAATATCCCCTGTCCCGAGCCCTCCAGAGATCATCCATCAGTGCGACCAATGCCATCTCCTTGCTGTACCCGGGCCTGAAACCTGATTGGTATGGATCTAGGTAGGCAGCTTCCTCCAGGAACCTCAGGAGCTGACATGCCACCACGCTCTCAACAGCCTTCACCACAAAGCGAAGGTTGGAGACAAGACAAAAGTTGTTCAAAATGGCTGGATCCAAAGCAGGCTTCTTGAAGAGGGGCCTCACCACCGCCTCCTTCAAGGCGGCCGGGAAGGACTCCTCCCCCAATGAAGCGTTGATCACTGCCTGGAGCCAGCCTCGTGTAACCTCCCGGGTGGCATAAACCAGCCAGGAGGGACACAGGTCCAATAAACACGTGATGGAACTCAGCCCCCGCATGGCTCTGTGGCCCTTTTGAGTGTCTTATCGACAATTGTTATATCTGGGGTGCTATGTGGCAGCACACTTTAGCTTCTTCATCTTTTATTTCTTTCTTCTTTCTTCTTTCTTTATTTTGGTCAGAGAGCAGCATAAAATTACAAAACTGTAAAATTTACAATCAGTAACTAGAATATCAAATGGTAAAAATAATCAAAGTACCAACATATCATAGATGCCCACTATTATTAAATATTTATATTAAGACTAGACAAAAGATGCAACAAATTATAAAATAAAGCATTATAAATATTAATAGATGTCTTGGATAACAATTAAAAAATGAGCACTGAATGGAAAACATCTGAGCTGAAAAAATAAGAGACAGCTATGATTCTGAAAAATTCAGATGATGCTTATATATTTTCTTTCCTGTGCAAATCATGATTGGGACTTTAAATTTGACAAACTGCAAGGAGAAGAACTAACTCCTCCAGGCACCATAATATCTGCTTGATTCAGTATCTAATCCAAAAGTTTTCTTCGGCATGGTAGGGAAAATATTGAAAAGTTAAAGCTATCGGATCAGCTATATTGGTCATATCTTATCTAGCCTGGCCCACATGTTATTATTTTTAAATAACCATAAGGGAAAATACTTGAAGGCAATTAGCCATGCTTCCTAAATAGCATTTCTGTATTATCAATTTAAGTAGAGTCACTTGGCCAGAGAGTGGTCCAATAAATAGAATGATAAAGAAGTAAATAAAAAAACCTGAAGTATAAATTAGGGAATCAAAACTAATGTAGATCATTCTTTCCTGACCTGATGTCCTCTGATATATTGGAGTTCTCCAAATGTTTTGCTCCAGCAGGAAAGAACGATAGCACATTGACCCATTCAGAAGGCATCTGCTAAGAAAAGTTGGACTTGGTCTGACTAAAAGATTTTTTTCCTTAATATTCTGAGAAATGCAGGCTGCCTTCATGAGAAAAGAGGCTCTAGTTGAGCTAGTCATTCAAAACAAAAGATGTACATGTAGAATTTCAGGAGAACATAGCTGTGTAAAAGATTCTCTGCCATACATATTTAATTCATTAACTGCAAAATACAGAAATGCTTAGAGATGGCTTAGAGATGAAGATGCTTGCCTGTCAGAGTACAATTATGAGTTATGAACTGGAATAGAGCTTGGTAACAAGGTCTGCCAATGAATAGGCATAGCAACTAAATCAGCCATTGAGGATAGTTTGGAAACTGAAACTAGAAGTAGCCTAGGCTGGAAACTGAAACTAAAACTAGCCTAGACGTGGCTCTATATTAAGCTCTGCAACTCTGCAGCTATGTCAAGCTCTGAGTCTGTCTATTGAAGATGAAACTAACTTGCTTGCTTGCTGAAGACTGGAGCTGCAACTTGTTTCTGTCTGAGTTTGCTCCATGTTGGAGAAATCTACAACTGGTTTGTAAAATCTACTTATGTTTATAAGGATATTAAATGAAGCATCAGCCATCTGTGCTTATTTTTCTGGTGCTGAATTATCACTGCAAAAACTCTCAATATTGCCTCCCACTTGGAAGTTTGAGAGTTCAATCCTAGGCAGTGGCAGATGTTTTTCTATCAGGGTACAAAGAGAAAATATCTGCTGCGAACTCTACATAGGTGACAGAAAGGGCATCCTGCCAGTAAGTGCTCAGCTCCATTCAGTCATCCCAACTCCACCCCAAATAAAGGGATTAAACCAGGGGTGTCAAACTCAAAGCTCGAGGGCAAGATCTGGCCCACGGGTGCTTAGATCTGGCCCATGGGGCCATCCTGGAAACAGGGCCAGTGGTGCCTCTGCCAGTGAAAACAGAGCATGGGAAGGCCACGGGTGGCCCTCCCAAGCTCCGTTTTTGCTGGCAGAGGATTGCAGGAAGCCATCACAGCTGAAAACGGAGCTCAGGAGCCTGTTTTTGCTGGTCAAGTGCTCAGGTCACCACAGGTGCCCCTGACATGAGTGATGTCAAGCTAGCCACACCCACATGGCCCCCTCAAGGTGAAACACAATCCTGATGCGGTCCTCAATGAAATTGAGTTTGACACCCCTGGATTAAATGGTCATTTAAAAAAAAAAAACCAGAAATGGCCCCCAGAATGACTTAAGTTATATTCCAAAATAGATCAGGGGTTCATTTACTTTGACATCTATGCAACTTTTTCCCTACTGCCACCAAAAAAAAGATAAGCAAAGATCCCACAGATGAATTTGTTGCCAGTGTGCATTTGTGTGTTTTTATTTTCTTCTAAAATCATTTGCAGGACTTGCCATGAATGGAGATCTGCCAAAGGTAGTTCCAGATTTTTAATTATTAATAAAAGAGGCTTTCTTCAGTAGGAGTTTACATTAATAATAAAGACAAAGGCCGTCAGTCAGTCCCACTGGAAAGCACAGACTTCACCAGTAGTTAATTTTCTCAAGTCAGAAACCTTAAATTGAATGCGGTTCATGCCATTGAGAGAAAGCAGAAGGCCTTCAGCAATCACTAATGAGGTACATCAAACTCCGTAATGAATGTGTTTGGCCTGCATAGATTTTCAGCAAACTTTCTCTTTGAAGGAAGAGAAACTTATCTGATTGGTTATTTCATTCTATAGATCTGTTATCGCTTGGTAGGGTCTCATTGCAACTGTCCAGGAAAGGCTTCAATGAACACTGATTTTTTAAAGAAAAGAATGATGGAGCTTTCAGGCTTATGCCATCCAAGACTGGGGCATTAAGATAATAAATAACCAAGCACTGTATGTGCTCAGAGCTTTCTTCAGGCACAAAATGAATTAGTGCTTGTCAAGTCTGAGATAAAGCAGCCGTGCGATGTTGGGCAGGATACAGAAATCAAGAGTTGAGCCAGGACACAGAACTGAGAGACAGAGCTGTAGAAGGGGAAGCCAATAACCTGTACAATTGATCAGAACCAGAATGACCTTGTTTTCAACCAGACAGAAGACCTTATTGAAAAAAATACACTGTTCAGATGAGCACCTAAGGGAACTTCACCTTTAGAAAGGTGTAGCTTGTTCTAGCAACTTGGCAATCCTACATTTACACTGCTTGTTGTTACTCTTCAGATCTCAGGAACCCATACAAATCCTTTAGTTTAGTCTACTTCCAACAGCAAAATCTCGATGTGGAAATTACAGGCTTTGCATGTAATTATGCAGGCTTTGCATAATTTTAAACATGAGCGCCTTCTGTTGTAACCTGGTCTTGAAGGCTCTCTTTTCTTCAAATGTCTTCTTGAGTTTTGTTAGTTCATTTATTTAATCACCATGGTGGACGTCTCTGTTCTTAAACCCATAATAAGTCAGCTCCATGAGAGCAATAGTGAAATGCGGAAGATTGGATCAGCTATAGAATTAAAAAAGTAGTTTGATAGCAATAGCAATAACACTTAAACTTATATACCGCTTTACAATGCTTTACGGCCCTCTCTAAGCAGTTTATAGAGTCAGCCTATTGCCCCCAACAATCTGGGTCCTCATTTTACCAACCTCAGAAGGAAGGAAGGCTGAGTCAACCTTCAGCTGGGGAGAATCGAACTGCTGGCAGTCAGCAGAGTTAGCCTGCAATACTGCATTCTAACCACTGGGCCACCATGACTCCTTAAGAGGAATATAAGACGTAACAGAAATTGTAAACATAGTACAAATTCCTGCCTAGGCATTTCATCTTTTATTTTTTTATAGAAACAAATGAATTTCCTCAAACAAAAGTTAATTAATCTAACTATACTTCCTACAGGTTTCTGGAAATTCCGAGCTGTAATCATAGATTGTGGTGAACAAATATAGTCCTGTTCTTTTCCTAGAGTGGATCCAGGGACTTCAATAGAGTCTTCCCTTTGTTTTTAAAGGACCGACCCTTTTTATTTTCAATGGAAAGAGGGGTTGGAGTATTCTGATTCAGTATGTAAAAATAGCCATATTTCACTGGAATTCTGTCTGATTTTACTGTCTGCACAAAGGTATACATGATTGTATCTGAGCCTACAGTCTGGCAAGCAAACTATGATTGCTGTGCTTTGTAAAAAAGGAAAAAGTGTTGTAAAATTACTCTAATTCTCAGCAGAGACTATACTACAAGTTTTGACTAGCATCTCTGTGGTATTGCATATGCTAATAGAATAATGATAGACTTGTAGCGGTTCAAGAACAGCAACAGCGGGCTTCAGCATTAGCTGAAGAAATAACTTGGCCCAGCACTTTTGAAATCCCCCTATATATCATCCATCATTCTCAGTGATGGAGCAGCCTAAGTAACCAATTTATTAGGATACTTCCATTAACAGTTGGTTGACTTTGGCTGTTCTTGAAAAATAAGTTCAGTCCTGGTTACTAGACAGATGGGAGAGTAACAAGAAATCCCAAGATTATCAACTAGAGATTTGAAAAGAAAAAATAAATAAATCCCAGAAATGACTTTGGCAAGTAACATCTATGTTCTTGCTAAAGCAAGTACATACAGGTACGGTTAGTCCTCGACTTACAACAGTCCGTTTAGTGACCATTCAAACTTACAGTGGCACTGAAAAAAATGATTTATGACTGTAACTTTGTCACGGTTGCAACCTTAGCGGGATTCCCAGGGTCACGTGATCAAAATTCAGAAGCTTGGCAACGGCTTCATATTTATGACTGTTGCTAAGTCATGCTATCCCCTGTTGCAACCTTCCGACAAGCAACGTCAATGGGGGAAGCCAGATTCGCTTAACAACCGGTTTGCTGACTTATCAATGGGAGTGATCCACTTAACAACTGAGGCAAGAAAGGTCATAAAATTGACAAATGTCTCACTTAACAACAGAAATTTTAGAGTCTGTTGTGGTCGTAAGTCGAGGACTACCTATAGTCTTGGACTTGCAACCTTTCTTTAGGGAACCGTTTGAAATTACGATGGCACTGAGTGGTTCAGTTCCCTTCCTGACCAGCATCTCTTGAACATCCTTGCTTTATGACCACCTCACTTAATGACAGAATGCCTTCTAATAAAATCTGTTAGCTTGATATAAAGTACTACCAGATTCCTCCTGATTTTGGTTTACCATAGGCTAACATGTCTTTCCTCCTTGAAGTCACCTTGAGATAATCTTTAACTGCTATTCTTTTGTGCACTTTCTCTTCTAGTTCCATCTTCCGTCTACTGCAGGGATGTCAAATTCAAGGCCCGGGAGCCAGATCTGGCCTGCAGGGTGCTTGGATCTTGCCCATGGGACTGCCCTGGAAATAGTGAAGGACCGCCCTGCAATGCCTCTGCCAGCAAAAACGACACTGTTGTGGCCGAAAACAGGGCCCAGGGGGCATGCACAACCCACCCAACCTCTATTTTCACTGTCAGAGCACTTGGGCCACCACAGGCACCCCTGGCACGAGTGATGTCAAGCTGGCAACACCCATCCTGGCCACGCCCACCCCGACCCCCAAGTTCAAACACAACCCTGATGCAGCCCTCAATGAAATCGAGTTTGACACCCTGATCTACAGCAAAAAGCCTTTGACTATAGAGAGGGAGCAGAAGATATATACTGTAAGTACACTTTGGTTAAGACAAGTGGCTGTTTATTCTTAAGAGATAACTTTCTGAAGGATTTGTGGGGGGTGGTATTAATAGAAAGTGGTACAGGTTGAATTTAGCATCAGCTTTCAGTGATAGATATATGTTTCTTAGTTAATGTTTCAAAACTGCCCTGCTATGGCACACAAATAGAACTTGCAAAAGAGACAAGAATCAGAATGGCAATTTATTTACAGAGTTGTCAATCAGTAAGACCAGGCCAGGTTTCTCCTGGAAGTTTTAAATTTAAATCAAGTTTAACTATGACAATTTTCCCCAGTCTACCAAGGAGTTATATCACTTAGGTTTTTCCTTAGTGTGCCTTGAGGATGCCTGTCCCTTTTTGAAATATTTTGTCTCTTTGATAAAATAGTTATTTTTGCTTTTATAACTGTGCTGATTTTTTTTGCATATCCAAGATAATTAATCTAAATCTCCCACTTTGACCCCCCCAATACTTACCAGTGTAAATTAATGTTCCTTGTTATATATTAGCAAAAATAACCACCTTTGTTATTTTACAATGTTTAAAGGTGTTTTTATCTGATATTTTTATTAGCATAATTATGAAAAGAATACTAATTTTCAAGAATGTACTTTTTTCAGAAGACCCTGAACCAAGAAACCTATATTTATTAACTTTTTTAAAATTATGGTGCCAGTATTTTCACAAAAAATACGTATATATGGAACCTAAAAATTTTATCCTATGCCCATTTAAAATACATCTACCATTGGGGGCCTGGCCAACCACAAGGCACCCATTTACTGAAGGGCAATAAAATGGTGACTTTACTGTCTGCTATTTTTTCTAGTCTTCCAAAAGACATTCTAGGAATCCAGTTTTCCTCTGTTTTGTTTCTGAGCAGGTGAGCACAATTCCTTTGGCCAAACTCCAGAGAAAGTTGGAGGTGGGGGAGCAGAATGCCCAAAGCAGTTGTGATACAAACCCATCCCTTTAGTACAGGCTGTCAAAGGGGCAACATTTCCAGCCCAAAATGTGACAAAAGCCAGAAGCTTCTACACATGCCCATGTCTGCATCAGCTATACAGAACTTTATGAGGAATGATTAATGCCACACTTAGCCAAGGGCTGATGTAGGAATTCATGCTTCTAATGCCCCAAAGAGCAACTTCCTTGCAGTTGCCAAACATCAAAAGGTTCTTCAGGAAAAACAGCTTGAGCCTAGAAGATAGGCTGAAGATCCAGATGGATCTTTTAAAAAAAATATATGGTTTATTAATACATTTTCCTTTTATATCACATAAAAAATTACCATATCAATCTGAACAATGTGTTGTCTGGACACAATTAGTTTTAAGTAGAAATGCAATATGGATCTTGACGGATTTGACCACTGGGCCCTATCTAACAAAATGAAAGTCAATGTAGAGAAAAGTAAAGTCCTACACTTAGGCAAGAAAAACCAAAAGTATACATATAGACTAGGTGAAACCAGGCTTAATAGCAATAGCAAAGCACTTAGACTTATATACCACTTTATAATGCTCTACAGCCCACTCAAAGCAGTTTACAGAGTCAGCCTATTGCCCCCAACAATTTGGGTCTTCATTTTACCCACCTCGGAAGGATGGAAGGCTGAGTCAACCTTCAGCCTGGTGGGATTTGAACTGCCAAATTGTAGGCAGCCAGCTGCAGCAGAAGTAGCTTGCAGTACTGCACTCTAACCACTGCGCCACAGAGACTCCTAATACAGTAACTGTGAGAGGGATCTTGGAGTCTTAGTGGACCACCAGCTAAATATGAGCCAGCAGTGTGCAGCAGCAGCCAAAAAAGCCAATGCAATCCTAAGTTGCATTAACAGAGGGATACAATCAAGATCAAGGGAGGTACTAATACCACTCTATAAAGCCTTAGTAAGACCACACCTAGAGTACTGCATCCAGTTTTGGTCACCACATTATAAAAAGATGTTGAGACTCTAGAAAAAGTACAGAGAAGAGCAACCAGGATGATTAGGGGACTGGAGACTAAAACATACAATGAACGGTTACAGGAACTGGGCCTGGCTAGTCTAGGGAAGAGAAGGACCAGGGGAGACATGATAGCAGTCTTCCAATATTTGAGGGGCTGCCACAGAGAGGAAGGGGTCAATGGATGGAAACTGAACAAGGAGAGATTTACCTTGGAAATAAGGAGAGACTTTCTGACAGTGAGAACAACCAACCAATGGAACAGCTTGCCCTCGGAAGTTGTGGGAGTGCCATCACTTGAGACTTTCAAGAAGAGATTGGACTGCCATTTGTCAGAAATGGTGTAGGGTCTCCCGTTTGGGCGGGGGGTTGGACTAGATGACCTATAAGGTCCCTTCCAACTCTGCCACAGAGAGGAAAAGGTCAACCTATTTTCCAAGGCACCTGAAGGGCAGACAAGGAATAACGGATGGAAACTGATCAAGGAGAGATTCAACCTGGAAATAAGGAGAAAATTTTTGACAGTGAGAACAATCAACCAATGGAACAGCAATTGCCTTCAGAAGTTGGGGCAGCTTCATTACTGGAAGCTTTCCAGAAGAGACTGGATTGCCATTTGTCAGAAATGGTGTAAGGTCTCCTGCTTGGGCGGGGGGTTGGACTAGGTGACCTACAAGGTCCCTTCCAACTCTGTTACTCTGTAATCAGTCTTTGCACATTCATTCTTTCCCTGTTGTATTTTTTTTTTTACAAACCCATGTAAAAGCATGATTTCTTTGGGAGTTCAAAAGGAGATGGCTTCTTCACTAGTTCACTTTAAAGACCAATATGGATCGTATAGCTTTAGTGAAATCCTGCAGATGGTGCAGAACAATCTTCAGGCACTATGTGGAAAAAATATGCAGATTCCAGTTAAGCAAATGAGTCATCGAGACCACTGCCCTCAAAGATTAATAAAGCAGTATCCAGGATGGTTCATTTCCTAGGACATTTCTCAGGTTTAAAAGAGGCCACTTAGTTATTCACTCTGTTAAACCAGAAGGGTGAAGGTGTCAATGCTCTTGGAAAGAGACTAATTTTCAGCAGAAATAGATCACACAGCAAAGCAGTCACTGCTCCTGAAGGCTAAAAAAAAAAAGCCCAAATGAAAACCATGGCACAACACTATTACATATTGGCTGGATTCCTGAGACGTAAGGTCAGTGAAAATGTATGGTACAAGGTTGGGAAGGCCAGATTAAAGCAATGATTGAGATATTGGCAAAGCTGGATCTCACTAGGAACAAAGGTTGAGAACACACTTTGCCTTCCACACCTCTCACTTTTCTGGTTCTGTTCCACCCATCTACCTAGAGCAGGGCTGTCAAACTCCCTGCCTGTGGGCCGGATGCATCACACCCTGGCCACACCCACACCTGGTTTAGTGAAGGGGAAAAAAGTCCAGATACATCACGTGACGCCACTGTGATGATGTGAGTTTGACACCCCTGACCTACAGAAAGCTAGACACTTTCTGTTAAGTTTGCATGAAGAGACAGACGCGGAGTGCTTCAAGCTCTTTTGTTTATTAGTGACTACAGCTCAGAACGGACCTGACTGGCTTTGCTGCGGCTGCTACTTATAGCCGGCAGCCGCAGCTGACAGCCAATCAGAGTGCAGGGTTTTCCCGCACTTTCTAAACCAATCATTTCCAACATTTTACAACAACAATTCAAACTTTCAAAATGATTTCAAACCTGCATCTAAGACCCCTCCACTAGGTTCAGTCCATACTCAAACCAGCCATCCTCTCTAGTATTCCCAAGATTGTTGGGGCAATTACATTCGCTTAGTAATAGCAGTGGATGTTTTAGCAGGTTCTCACCTTGTGAGAAGGAAATGTGTCTGCTGACATTTCCTTACTAGGACTTCTAGTAATGGTAGTAACCCTGTTTGGTTACTACAACCTGGTCTCTCCTCCCAATCCATCTCCAACCCAATGTCAGCACCTAAGTCAGGTAGTGATGTGTAATCTTCCATTTGTGAAAATGGTTGTTGGTACTGTGACAGGTTTTGGGATGGTTCCTGTCGTGTTAGCTCGTTACACATGGGGTTGATTCTTGCTTGCTGATTACTCTCATAAACCTCCCTTCCCCTAGAAGAGGCAGTAGGTATGGGAACCAGAGAGGAGCAAGGGCAATGCTCCTGAGGTAATCTGGATCTTAACTGATCAATGTGCCTGCTCCAGAGGACACCATCCTCTGTTTGTACCCTGTAAGACCTGGGGCCTGTGATTTGGGTTATCTCAGCAGGAATCCATAATGGTTCACCCACAAGGTTCTTAGCATAAACAGAATCACCCACAGTGAATGTGTGAATTTTGCTAGTGGAATCTAGTGGTGCGTTGGGTGCGTAAGTGGGATGAAGGCAGTCAAGGGGAGACCTGAGTTTCCTACCCATCAACAATTCAGCTGGGGTTAAATTAGTTGAGGGGTTGGGAGTGATATGCTGGACACTGAGTAGTTTTTCAACTTTCTCAGTGATGTCCCCTGGACCCAATTGCTGAAGTTTTTCCTTGGTAAATCGTACCATACGTTCAGCCCGGCCGTTAGCCTAAGGATGTCCAGGGGCTGTCAGGGCATGTCTGATACCCTGCTGTGCTAGATATGATTCAAAAAGGTTGGATGTAAATTGAGGACCATTGTCAGAAACAAGTACATCAGGTAACCCATGAGTTACAAAAGCTTTTAAGCTGTTTGATGACAGCTTCAGTTGTGGTGGATGCCATAGGGATAACCTCTAGCCATTTGGAATATGCATCTACTATAATAAAAGGTGTGCCCTCTGGTAGGGCCAGCAAAATCAATGTGAATCCTGGACCATGGGCCCCTAGGACATTCCCATTCCTGTGTGGGGGTGAGAGGTGGGGCAGGCCTGACTACCTGACAGTTGGGACAAGATGCAACCCAGTTTTCAACCATTTTGTCAATACCTGGCCACCATACATAACTCCTGGCCAATCCCTTCATTCTGACAATTCCTGGATGACCCTCATGTAACATTTCCAAAACCTCCTTTTGTAGTTTTGCAGGAATAACCACCCTGTTACCCACAAAATACATCCTCTTAATACAGATAATTCAGTTTGCCTGGATTTAAAAGGTTGGGCAAGTTGAGGTAGATCTTGAAGTGGCCAACCTTTCTTAATCCAGCCTATAACAGGAGCCAATAAAGTGTCTTTGGCAGTCTCTCTGGCAATTTCAGCAGCATGTACTGGAAGCTTGGCAACAGTTTCTAGAAAAAAGGTGTGAGTCTCAGGAACAGGGTCCTCAATGTGTGAAGGAAGTGGGCAGCGACTCAAAGCATCTGCATGCCCAATGTCTTTACCAGGTCTGTGGATCAGTTTGTATGAATAAGCAGCAAGAAATTCAGTCCATCTCAGCATTCTTGGTGACAGGATCGTGGGTTGGTTTGTCCCTGCCACAATGCCTAAAAGAGGTTTGTGATCTGTGACAACAGTAAATGTTCTCCCATATAGATACTCATGGAATTTCTTGACAGCTGCTACAATTGCCAAGGCTTCCTTGTCCAGTTGGCTGTAGTTCCTCTCTGCTTTAGTCAAGGTGCGAGTAAAATGCAATAGGGCTTCCCTCCGCTGGGAAGCATGTGGCTCAACACCCCCTACTCCAAAGGGGAGGCATCACAAGTCAGAACAACAGGCAAGTTCTCAGAGAACTGTATCAGTACAGAATCAGACGTGATTTGTCTCTTGATATTGTTAAATGCAGCTTGTTCCTTCCTACCCCAGACCCATGTAGATTTTTTGTCTAGCAACCTATGTAGGGGTTCTGCAATAGTTGCCTTCTGAGGTAGAAACATATGATAGAAGTTAATGAGTCCCAAGAATGCTTGTAAATCTGTTTTGCATTTTGGCCTGGGGGCTTCTTTGATTGCCTGAACTTTGGTCTCTGTGGGGTGGATGCCATGTTATCGATCATGTAACCCAAGAATTCCACTTTATCTGTTCTAAGTGTGCATTTTTCTTTGACTTTTAACCCCGCTTTTTGAATCTGATCAAGACTTCTCTGAGTCTCTTGTAACTGAGTGTCATTTTCAGCAGAAATTAAAACGTCATCAAAATAGGGCACCACCCCTGGCAACCCTTGTAACATTCTTTCCATAAGGCTTTGGAAGATGCCAGGTGCTACGCTTACTCCAAATTGCAACCTTTTGCATTTGAAAGCACCTCTATGGGTCACAATGGTTTGGGCTTCTGCAGTGGCATCATCAACTGTTAACTGTTGATATGCCTGTGCCAGGTCCAATTTGGCAAAAACTGTGCCCCTCCAAGAGAATGTAATAAATGATGTACTACTGGAACTGGATATGTGCTCTGTTGTAGCGCATGGTTCAATGTCCCCTTGTAGTCTCCACAGATTCTTACAGACCCATCAGCCTTGACTGGTGTGACTATGGGTGTCTCCCACCTGGAGTGGTCAGTGGGCTCTAAAACCCCTTGGGCTATTAGTTTATCTAATTGTGTATCAATTTTTCCTTTAATGCAAATGGAACCCTTCTGGGTTTTAAACGGATTGGTTGTACCTTGGGATCTATGTTAAAGGATATAGGGGTCCCCAAGTACTTGCCTAATCCGTCGCTGAAGACCTCTGGAAACTCAGACTTCAAGGCCTCTTCCCATTCAGTGTTGCTCACGTGATTGATGCCAGTCACCTCGATGCCCAGCGGCTTGAACCATTCAAGGCCCAGCAGACTTGGGCAGTCCTTGTCCACGATGGTCAGTGGTAGGTGCTTGGTGTGGCCCTTGAATTTCACGTAGAATTCTCTTGTTCCAACTACTGGAATCTTGTTCCCTTGGTAGTCTTTAAGAGTCAATGCTTGCTTCTTGAAGTGATTCTTTTGGATGTTAGGAAGTAGTCTGTGAATAGTGTCCCATGACACCATAGAGGTATGAGCCTGAGTCCACTTCCATTTGGCAAGGCCTTCCTTCAATAAGTACCTTGACATGCACCTTTCTGCTTTTTAATGGGGAAGAATGACCAATAGTTACTGTTTGATGAGTTTCATTCTTCCCATTTGCTTCTGTGCTGTGCCCTTTCTCACTGAGGTTGTTAGGCTTGAATTCTTTGTCTTTGCTTGCAGCAAACTTCCTTCTGTTGGGTGGAGTTCTGGATGATTTGCAGACTCTTGCTAGGTGTCCTTTTTATCACAATGGAGGCAAATGGTGTCTAAAAACTTGCATTCAGTGCGGGATGGCTTCCCCACAACCTCTGCAGTAGAAATCTTGCCTCTTTCTTCCCAGGTCTTTCTTTTTCCGCTCCATTCTGAGTCTGTAAATTCCTTCCTCCACCTCACTACAGTCTGACTCAGAATCTATTTGCTCACAATGAGTTGTTGTGGACTTTTCCACATCAGGATGGCTTGTGGCCTTGTTAATCTTTTTCATGGCTGCTGCTGAGGACTTGGTAGCTTCTGCTGAAGAGGCTTCTTCTATTGCTTCTTTCAGCATGATCTTAGGTTTCATTAATAATTTGCTCTGCAGCACCTTGTCTTTAAGGCCTAAAACAAACGATCGCGCATGGCCTCCTCTAAACTGTTGAATTCGCATGCACCCCAATGTCTCTTAAACTTGCCACGGTTTTATGCTTTCGTTTTCCCCCTGATCGTGATGGTAAAACTCGTGTCTCTTAATGAGGCACGATACTTGTGGCACGTAATGGGCTCTTAACAGCCTTTCCAGATCAGGCCAAGCCATTACCTTCACGTCTGCTGCTCCCGCGAGGCCTTCGCCATCTTGAAAACTGCCGGACCGCATACGTGGGAAGACCGCCCTCTTCCGCTGCTCGGAAATGGCGGCAAGATCGTTTCCTCCAAATACATTTGGAAACGATCTGCATACGACTCCCAGTCTTCTGCCGTCGGATCAACGGGCTGGGGGTGTTCAGCGCAGCCATCTCTCTTCTTCTGTTCCGTTGCCTTCTCTTCAGGGGAATCCCACCTCGTCGCCAGTGTTAAGTTTGCATGAAGAGACAGACGCAGTGCTTCAAGCTCTTTTGTTTATTAGTGACTACAGCTCAGAACGGACCCGACTGGCTTTGCTGTGGCTGCTACTTATAGCCAGCAGCCGCAGCTGACAGCCAATCAGAGTGCAGGGTTTTCCCGCACTTTCTAAACCAATCATTTCCAACACTTTACAAGAACAATTCAAACTTAACCAATGATTTCAAACCTGCATACATAACACTTTCATTGCATCTTTAACCACTGAGAGTTTCTCATATTGGAGGATAATTTACGCATTACGGAGACCTGGTTGGGACCGGAGGGGGGTGTCCCTCTGTGTGATCTCTGTCCCCCAGAGACAGAGTGTTTCCGGGTGCTGCACCGGCCACGAGCTCAGGGAAGGGGCCGAGGAGTAACCATTGTTATTAGGGAGACCTTGTTTCCAAGGAAGGTCACTGTCCTGCAGATAGGCGGGTGTGAGTCCCTCCTCTTGAAGTTGGGCCCGGGTGGTGGTTGGGCCTGTTGCTGACGCCTTTCCCCAGCTGCGTTGCAACGGCCCTTCCCGAAGCTGCTGGGCGCCCTCTCGGGTGGTGGTGGAGTTTCCCAGGCTTATGGTCCTGGGGACTTCAACTTGCCTTCTCTGGGAGTGGCGTCTGGTTTGGCCTGGGAGTTCTTGGCATCCATGACAGCCATGGACCTGACCCAGGTGATCCAGGGACCCACCCATGAGAGGGGAACATGCTCGACCTGGTTTTTATCTCGGGACAGTGGTGTAGTGATCTGGGGGTGGATCTCGGTTGTTTACCCCTATCATGGTCAGATCACTATCTCCTGAGGCTGGTTTTCCAACTGGCTGCCCCTCGCTGCTGGGATGAGGAGCCGTCGATGGTTCCGCCCCAGGCCTGATGGACCGGAGAGGTTTCAGATGGCTCTGGGGTCCTTGCCCACCTCCCCGACCACAGCCCGGCCAAGACCCTGGCGGCCGCTGGCAACAGGCGCTCGCAGCCGACCAGGTTGTCCCTTGCGGCCTCTTCCTCACAGACCTTCCTTGGCTCCTTGGTTCTCGGAGGAGCTTTGGGGATGAAGCGGCAGAGGAGATGCCTGGAGAGCAGGTGGAGGACTAGTGTCCGAGTCTGACCGTGTCCAGCTAAGAGCCTATATTAGGACTTACCTGGAAGCGATTAGAGCTGGCAGATGTTCTTATTTCTCTGCTCTGATAGCCCGCAGATGACGCCCGCTGCCTGTTCAGGGTCACCCGCTCCCTCTTGCATTTAGAGGAGAGGGGGACTCTTTGGGGGCAGAGCAGAGGAATTTAGTTTACATCTGGCGGATAAATCGCTCAGATTCGGGCGGCTTGGACTCTGATTGGCAGGGTTTAGATGATGGAGTGGCGACGAGTCTTGTTGATCCTATCTGGGTTGAGTTTGACCCTGTCTCCCTGGATGAAGTGGACAGGATCATGTGGAGGCTGTCTTCCACCGTGTTTATTGGACCCGTGTCCTTCCTGGTTGGTTTATGCCTCCAGGGAGGTTATGGTTGGCTCCAGGCAGTTGTCAATGCTTCTCTGAGTGAGGGTTTTTCCGCCACCTTGAAAGAGGCTGTGGTGAGACCCCTCCTCAAGAAGCCTGCTCTGGACCCAACCGCTTTTGAATAACTATCGTCCTGTCTCCAACCTTCGCTTTTTAGCGAAGGTTGTTGAGAGCGTGGTGGTTCAGCAGTTTCCGCTGTTCCTGGAGGAAACTGATTATCTCGACCTGTACCAATCGGGCTTCAGGCCCGGCACAGCACCAAGACAGCATTGGTCGCACTGATGGATGATCTCTGGAGGGCTCGGGACAGGGTTTTCCTCTGTCCTGGTCCTTTAGATCTCTCAGCTGCTTTCAATACCATCGACCATGGTATCCTTCTGCAGCTGGCTCCAGGGGTTGGGAGTGGGGGCACCGCTTACGGTGGTTCTCTCTTACCTCTCGGACCGCCGCAGTCGGTGTTGGCAGGGGAGCAGAGGTTGTCCCGAGGCCCCTCACTTGTGGGGTGCCTCAGGGTCGGTTCTCTCACCTCTCCTGTTTAATATCTACATGAAACCGCTGGGCAGATCATCCGTGGTTTTGGGGTGAGGTATCATCAATATGCAGATGATACCCAGCTTTATATCTCCATCCCAGACCGGATCAGTGATGCTCTCTCGGTGATGTCCCGTGCCTGGAGGTGGTGCAGGCCTGGATGGGGAGTAACAGGCCCGCTCAATCCGCCAAGACCGAGTGGCTGTTCTTACCGGCATCTCGGTGTTCAGTGGAAGTGCCATCTTTGGTCATGGGGGAGGTGTTACCCCCGTGGATAGGGCGAGGAATCTGGGCCCTCCTGGATGCACAGCTCAATCTGGAGGAGCAAGTGGGGGCTGTGGCCGGGGCTTTTGCCCAGGTTCGGCTGGTTCGCCAGCTTCCTTATCTGAACCGAGATGCCCTTCGAACTGTCACTCATGCACTCGTCACTTCCAGAATCGACTACTGCAATGCTCTCATGGGGCTACCCTTGCGGATCACTCAGAGGTTGCAGCTGGTGCAGAACGCGCGACAGGCAGTGATGGGGTATCCCGATACTCCCATGTTACACCCTCCTGCTTGCACTGGTTTCTGGTTGCCTTCGGGTCTCCTTCAAGGTGTTAGTAACAACTTATAAAGCCCTAAATGGCTTGGGTCCAGGGTACTTGCAGGAACGCCTCCTGCCAGCATCACATTCCATCGCCCGTGAGCTCCCACAGGAGGGGCCTCCTGGGAATACCGTGGTTAGGCATTGTCGGCTGGCAGTTTCCAGGGCTAGGGCCTTTTCTGTGGGGGCGCGCCCTATGGAATCAGCTCCTCTGGATCTCCGGCTCCTCGAGACCTGAAGACTTGGTTGTTTCAGCAGGCTGGCCTGGATTGACCCGGGGGTGGGTTGTTTTAATTGTAATGTTTTTTATTGTAATTTTAATTGTTTTTTAATGTTTTTAGCAATCTTAGACTTGTTCTGTTTAACATTGTTTTATTGTAAATATTCCTCTTTTATATGTTCGCCGCCCTGAGTCCTTAGGGAGAAGGGCAGCATACAAGTCTAAATAAATAATAATAATAATAATAATTTAGAGAGAAGGGATAGTTTCCTTCGATTGTGAAAATAACTTAATGTTTGAAAGTAGTTCTGAAACTGGTTTGAACCCATTGTGGCCATGACACAGTGGAAACATGAAGTTCCATTGTGAATTTCGACACGGTCCCCGGCACACTATCCAGGCACCCCGGTGAATTAATACTAGAAAGCAAAGGTTGCTACTTGTTGCGGTAACCGAGAGGGGCTTTCTGGAGGAGGAAGAGTTTGAAAAGAAAAGGAAAATAGAAGAGTAAGGTGAGCTGAAGAACTAGCAGGTCCCCCCTTTTTTCTTCATACCAACTCAGCGATTCCGGTTGAATCGCTGTAAATGAAAATAGATGTGTGGGATGAATCTAGGACCTACAAAAAGGAAGGGAAGATTGAGAAGAGAGGAAAAAGAAATTAATTCCTTATTTTCTTCGTTTTGACAGTTCTGTGCCACGATAACAATGCATTTAAATGAGCTTAATGAGAGAATAGAGGATGAGGAGACGGACACATATTTTCACCTAAATCTTGCTGGCGAGAACCCGATTTGGTGTATTAAGAAAGGTGCCAGGCTCAAAACCAGGAGATTGTGAGTTCTCATCCAACTTTAGGCATGAAATGTGGTGGGTAACTTTAGGACAGTAAAATACTCTCAGCCCTAAGAAGAAAGCAAAGGTAAATCACTTCAGAAAAGTTTGCCAAGAAAAACTGCAGGAATTAGTTGCTAGTGGTCAACACTGACTCAAAAGCCTCCCTCTAGTAAAGGTGGTACACTGTTAGCAAACTCCTTTCTGTTATAGATACCCGCTTAATAGCCAGTATGCCTTCGCATTGAAAAATATTAGGGGGGAATTGAGACAAATTGAAGGGAATTCTTCACTGATAACAAGAGTCCCATCTCTGCCCCAAATGGAGCAATGAACAAATGCAGGCGAGTCCTTGATTTCCAATTATTCATTTAGTAACTATTCAAAGTTACAACGGCACTGAAAACAGTGATTTACGACCATTTTTCACACTTATAACCATAGCAGCAGTCCCATGGTTACATGACCAAAATTCAGATGCTTGGCAACTGGCTCATATTTATGACAGTTGCAGTGTCCCGGTGTCATGTCCTCGCTTTTTGTGACATTCAGACAAGCAAAGACAATGGGGAAGCCAGGTTCATTTTACAACAGTATTACTAAAATTTAAGAACTGCAGAGATTGATTGTAGAACTGTGGCAAGAAAGGATGTAAAATGGGGCAAAATTCACTTAACAACTATCTCACTTAGCAAAAGCTTGTATGTACACTGAGAGCTTATGCACTGGAGACAAATCCCTTGTGTGTCCAATCACACTTGGCCAATAAAGAATTCTATTCTATTCTGTTCTGTTCTGTTCTGTTCTGTTCCCATTCTTATTCTTATTCTATTCTTTTTTTTGGGGGGGGGGTATATGTTTTATTTGCAATTTTTCTTTAACAACCAACATAATTTGTGGACAGTGTAATGACTGGGTCAATACATTTTTACACAGTGCTGACAATAATAAAATTACTTATACATAGTTTTTATCTTCCAACTTCTAACCTTGATATACTTATGTAGCTTATGTACTGGAGTCAAATTCCTTGTGTGTGCAATCACGCTTGGCAAATAAAGAATTATATTCTGTTCTGTTCTGTTCTGTTCTGTTCTGTTCTGTTCTGTTTTATTCTATTCTATTCTATTCTATTCTATTCTATTCTATTCTATTCTATTCTATTCTATTCTTATTCCTACCGTGTTTCCCCGAAAATAAGACCTACCCCGAAAGTAAGACCTAGCACTATTTTCTAAACCTGCCCTAATATAAGACCTACCCCGAAAATAAGACCTAGTGTAAATCTCCAGTTCCAGGAAGACTTTTCAGGGAGCAACTGCACCCAAACACCCCCTACACACTCACACCCACTATTTGGCACCATAAATATATAAGACCTACCCCGAAAATAAGACCTAGTGTGTTTTTGGGAGCCAAAAAAAATATAAGACAGTGTCTTATTTTCGGGGAAACATGGTATTCCTATTCCTATTCCTATTCCTATTCCTATTCCTATTCCTATTTCTATTCCATTCTTTCTAATACTAAGGTTTTTTGCCTATATAATAATTATGTATGTGGATGGATATGCTTCTATACCTCTTTCTACAATATCTTCTCTTGGCTTTTTCCTAGCTTTCTCTGGGAAGAACATATTTTATATACAAGGTAATATTTTAATGGGGCTTTGTGTATAGATGTGTTAGACTTGCTAAGAATTCCAAGCAGGTGTAATGTACACCTGCACACCAGAGATTATGCAAATTGTCCCCAGCCTAGGGACATTTTCCTTTTTAACTTTAATGGTAGGTTCATAATTGTTTAGGAAACATGTAGAATATCATTTAGAGGCTTGAATAGAGACAGGCAGGAGAGAGAAATAGCAGGCGGACACCTCATTTAAGATAGATCAAATATTTTTGCACAGCTATAGACTGAACATACACTGGCTTGGCTCCACAAATTGAGTCACAGTTGAATTCCACTGTGCTTTCCAGCTGAATGGAAAAGCAACATCTATACACAAGAAAACAAAGCTCATCTTGGGTTTTTGACCAATCTGCAGTAAAAAAAAAGATTTGAATTCTATGGATTCATAACTCTTCCTACCCCTCTGAACTGATTTCTTACATTCCCCAAATTTAGATTTATGGCATGCAAGTGCTTGCTCATTGGACAAATATGAGTTGGGCTTGTATGTATATTGTATTTTTCTTTTTTTAAAAAAAGTTTTAACAGCTGCAACACAACCAGTAGTCTTTCAATGCAACAGAGCACAAGGTTTCATTTTTTTTCTTTTGTGTGCAACTGATCTATGACAGAAGACAATTGAAGGGAGCAAATTGTATAGGTAGTCCTTGACTTACACAACAGTTCATTTAGTGACAGTTTGAAGTTAGAATGGCACTGAAAAAAGTGACTTAGGGCCAATTTTCATACTTACAACCATTGCAGCCTCCCTGTGGTCATGTGATCAAAGTTCAGACACTTGCCAACTGACTCATACTTATGACAGTTGCAGTGTCCTGAGGTCAGGTGATCACTTTTTGAGACCTTCTGACAAGTAAAATCAACGGGGAAGCCAGATTCACTTAACAACAGTGTTACTAACTTAACAACTGCAATGATTCACTTAACAATGGTGGCAAGAAAGGACGTAAAATGGAGCAAAATTAACTTAACAACTATCTCACTTAGCAACAGAAATTTTGGGCTCAATTTTGATCGTAAGCAGGGGTGGGATGCTACCGGTTCTGCCTGGTTCTATAGAAACAGTAGCTCTGAAGAGCAGCAGACACCGAACCAGTTCTGTGTTTGCTGCTGTTGGGCCCACCTGCCCACCCGGGCTCTTACCTAACCTTTATTTCCTACTTTTTCAACCTCAGCTGCTTTGCGCGGCACAGCTGAGATTGAAAAAGCAGGAAAAAAGAGGCTTTTCAAATGCTGCGCATCTGCATGCAGCGCTTTTCAGCTGTCCGGGCGGCACAGCCTAAGGTTGTTTTACATGCACACGGCAAAACGTAGCAAAAATGTAGTCACCGAACTGGTAGTAACACTGGTTGAATCCCACCTCTGGTCGTAAGTCGAGGACTACCTGTAGTAGAGTGATTTTACCTGCAAACTGATTTCTCTTTGCTGGGGAAAAAAAACTTCTAGCAGGTATCAGCTACGTTGTTAGATTTTTGTAAGCCTCTCCCTTGCACTCACAGTCTTTTCCCCATCCCTGAAATCTGACAGTAAGATAATCCATTGCCATTAGCAGAGCAATTATTTTCCAAAACCAAACAACAAGAGTTATTGTCCAGAAATAAATATTCTGGATTTTTTCACTTCTGCCTCACCAAAGATTTAGAAAAGAAGTGGGGAGTCCCAAGAAACACATTTTTCCTACCTGTGGAAGAGATCGCTTTGTAAACATCACAGCTGAAAAAAGGATTTTATTTTTATTGGCCAGGACCAAAGGGAATGTGGGAGCAGTGCATGTTTTCGTTTTCAATTAGACAGAACATCTTTTACTCATTTCCCCTTGTATGTTTTTTTTTTTGAAAAAAATACAAAGCTGCCAATCTGGGCCCCAAAGAAATACATTAATCAACAGCAGGATGAGACTCTGAGAAAACCTCTCATTTCAAGATGCATGACAACCCTACATGGCAAATAGAACAAGGGAGTTGATAGTGTCTTAGTCTTGCTCATCTTCTGGGGTGGAAGGCGGTTCTTTTTCACCCTTCCAAATTGTTGTCACACAAATGAATGAGCAAAAGAACCATCCACACACTCCTCTCTATTTGCCATGTAGTGTTGCCACATGACTTGAACATTGCCTAATGAGCGAGCAGTGGCTCAGTGGCTAAGACACTGAGCTTGTCACTCAGAAAGGTTGGCAGTTCGGTGGTTTGAATCCCTAGCACTGCGTAATGGAGTGAGCTCCCATTACTTGTCCCAGCTTCTGCCAACCTAGCAGTTCGAAAGCATGTAAAAATGCAAGTAGAAAAATAGGGACCACTTTGGTGGGAAGGTAACAACATTCCATGCGCCTTTGGCGATTAGTCATGCCGGCCAGGTGACCACGGAGACATCTTCGGACAGCGCTGGCTCTTCGGCTTTGTAACGGAGATGAGCACCGCCCCCTAGAGCCGGAAATGACTGGCACGTATGCGCGAGGGGAATCTTTACCTTTATCAACTGTATAAAAACACCCTGTCTAGATTTAAGAAACTGGAATATGGCAGCTCAATCCACAAAACAAGGCCAAGGTTGCCTCTTATTATTCCTCTTCAGCAAACAGTAGTCGCCTGCTGTATAGTTTCTGATGATGGAGAACTCTCACAATCATCAGACCTCACACTTATGTATTTTTTCTCAATTAATTTGGCCTGTGTTTGTTACCTTGAGCCCCTGGAAGAAAGACAGCATGTGAATCTAACAAACAAAGCAATCCTGCTTTTCAATTTCTGCTGTTTATTTTGGTAGAATTTATTTCATTCTCTAACCCAACTTTTCCCTTGTCTCTTGCAGTATGAGGTGGTACAACTCAGATGTGATAGTGAAGGCAGCTGGGTGCATAGAGAAGCCATCAATTTCATCCTAAAAACATCCTAATTAACTACAAGTCATCCCTGACAGCTCCCTAATCCAGAAAGCACTTAAAAACCTCATTTTTTTAAAAAAAAATGTCATTGTAATTTAAGTAAAGCCACTTAAAATTCTTTCCCAATGCAACACTCATCTTTATGAAAAATGGGTAAGAGGACTATTATATTCAATTATACTTCAGCCCTAGAATCTGACAAGGACTGAAACTGCAAGGTTTCTAATACTAATAACTACAATAAAAGCATTGTAATTTGTAAACAGGAAAATAACCAGTAATGGGATCCTGCACTGCCACCAAATATCTTTCTTGAAATTCAGAGTTGCTTCCTTGTAGCTGCTGAATCTAGAGTCAACCTTAGCACATTTTATTTTATACTTATTGTTTTCTTTGATTTGAGCCAGGAGACAAGGCAAAGGCCTAGCTTGCAATTAATCTCACAGCTAGTGTAAAGCAGTAAATGAATTTTGCACACCTAACCATGGGGCCTTATTTTAAAAAAAACACATTTTAAACCTCTACAATAGATTAAGGTACAGGTCTCTACCGTGTTTCCCCGAAAATAAGACACTGTCTTATATTTTTTTGGCTCCCAGAAACACACTATGTCTTATTTTCGGGGTAGGTCTTATACATTTATGGTGCCAAATAGTGGGTGTGAGTGTGTAGGGGGAGTGTTTCGCGGGTGCACAATTGCTCCCTGAAAAGTCTTCCTGGAACTGGAGATTTACACTAGGTCTTATTTTCGGGGTAGGTCTTATATTAGGGCAGGTTTAGAAAATAGTGCTAGGTCTTACTTTCGGGGTAGGTCTTATTTTCGGGGAAACACGGTATGCGTCATTCAGTGAATTGTGCAAGAAATAAGAAATGAGCTAGGGAATAATGCATCTTTCTGAACAGAGGATGGCAAATACTTCCTAAAATCCCGTTTCTCTGCTGTGTTCCATTGGGTAAAGAGTTGTTTTGGATTGAGTCCAAGCAGAGTCACAGTTCTTAATTGTCTTTTCAATCCACGGAAGGTAATTTCAGTTATGATTAATGTGACCATGCACAATCCTATGCATTGCTTTTTGAAGTAAGCCCAATTCATTTTCATACCACAGAGGTTTACAACTTTAACAGAAGTTTCAAATGCGCCAAATATACTACATTTTCATCCAATTTATTGCGTTTAACTAAAAATTCTCAGTGACAAACCAAACAGAAAACACTTGCCTCTGTAAGTTTAAAGTATTTTGGGCAGGGGAGTGCCTATTAGAAGTTCATAAGTGTGATCCTTGGTTGCAAAAACTGTAATTAAATGGATTGATGATGTTATCTAGTTTGTTAATGAAATGCCTACAAGAAAACCATCAAACTCAAAGTGCACCAAGGGACCACACTATTCAAAGCTGCAAATATTCTCTTCTATCAGTGTAGTTAAACTCTGATTTTTCTGGCAAGAGCAAGATCAACCTGATCCTTGATTGTGGAGAAACCAGAAAGCTGCAGTGCAGTGTTTCTCAAACTTAGCAGCCTGAAGACAAGTGGATTTCAACTCTCAGAATTCCCCCACCACCCTTATATTCATTAAGTCTTCATAATTTAGGACCTTCTAAACTGTCTGCTTCTTTCTTTCCCTGCTCATTGACAGCTTAGATTTACATTTTTTAGGTTATTTCCCAATTCCAGTCATTGGCTCCAGTTCAGCCCTGTAAAATCTACATTCACTATAGTCTGTAGACCCCCCCCCATGACTTATCATAGGTTTCTGTGACAAAATTTGACAAGCCCATCATCGTTAATTCTATTTTATTGCTAGTATATGTTCTTGAAAATAAAGATTTATTAGAGAAATATTACAGTTGAAACTTCTTGGATGAGAAGCGAAATGTCTTCAAGGAAAAACAAAGACAGTCCAGTTGCCTCTTGAAAAAGCACCTTTGGAATGACCTGGATGACTGAGAATCACCAAAGGCAAAGATTTCTGATGCTGGAAAAAGTAAGTTCAGATACAGTGCATGTAGCTTTAAGTACATTTTTGCTGGGGTCTTTTCCCTGTCATTTTTTTTCATTCACATTTATATGCCGCCCTTCTCCAAAGACTCAGGGCGGCTTACAATTTTTTTGGGATACAACCCAGTGTGCTCAGCAATAGCCTTCATTCCATTGTATATGCCTGCTTATTACTAAGCGGCATTTTTACAAAGTCAGCTTATTGCCCCCAACAATCTTGGGTCCTCAATTTACCTACCCCGAGAAGATGGAAGGCTGAGCCAACCTTGAGCCTGGTGGGATTCGAGCCTGCACTAATTGCAGGCAGCTGGAGCTAAGTGCTAGGCGTTTAACAGCCTGCACCACCAAGGCCCTGTTTGTTACATATACCAATAAATTTACAGTTAATGTGTCCTCCTCTCCCTCTCCCATTTGTCGCTCTTCCCAGTTGTATGTATCCTCTTTTGTGTGTTGAGTTATAACACTCTATCCCTCTAGCAATACTGTTCAAGATTGTTAGGAAGGTGGAGGATCAGAGTTGGTATTCAGCAGGTTCTGACCAGTTCTGGAGAACCAGTAGAGGAAATTTTGAGCAGTTGGGAGAACCAGCAAATACCACCTCTGACTGGAGATTTCACAGTATCCTTCCCCTGCCACGTACACCAAGCCACGCCCACAGAACCGGTAGTAAACAAATTTGAATCCCACCACTGTGGAGGATGAAAGTGCAAACGATTTGGATGAGTACACGGGAATCATTGCATATATGAATAGCTGCAGGTGGGACTTCTGCAAAGATGAGGGGGTCAAACTATTTTCCAAAGCACCTAAAGGCAAGATGAGAAACAATGGATGGAAACTAACCAAAGAAAGAAGCCCTCTAAAACTAAGGGGAAAGTTCCTAACAGTGGAAGCAATCGACTAATGCAGGGGTCTTCAAACTTGACAGCTTGAAGACTTGTGGACTTCAACTCCCATAATTCCTCCTCCAGTCACGTTAGCTCCGGAATTCTGGGAGCTGAAGTCCACCAGTCTTAAACTTGCCAAGTTTGAAGACCCTTGGACTAATGAAACAGCTTTCCTTCAGAAGCTGTTGGTGTTCCATCATGGGAGGTTTTTAAGAAGAGATTGGACAACCATTTGTCTGAAATGATATAGGGTCTCCTGCTCAAGCAGGGAGTTGGACTAGAAGACCTCAAGGTCCCTTCCAACTCTATTACTTTATGTTCTATATAATTTCTTCCTTTCCCATTCCCTACACAAAAACTTTGAACCCTCTAAGCAAAGATGCCCTTGCTTTAGGATTAAGCTAAAGCTAGGATTAAGGGCCTTGGTGGTGCAGGCTGTTAAATGCCTAGCACTTAAGTTCCAGCTGCCTGCAATTATTGCAGGCTCAAATCCCACCAGGCTCAAGGTTGACTCAGCCTTCCATCCTCCCGGGGTAGGAAAATTGAGGACCCAAGATTGTTGGGGGTAATAAGCTGACTTAGTAAAAATGCCACTTAGTAATAAGCAGGCATATACAATGGAAAGAAGGCTATTGCTGAGCGCATTGGGTTGTATCCCAAAAATTGTAAGCCGCCCTGAGTCTCCGGAGAAGGGCAGGATATAAATATGATTTTTTTTTAAAAAAGCTATACTAGGATTAATCTTGAGAATTTTCATGTTCCCCCATAATAGGGAAAACTATTTTAGAAGTAACAAACATAAAAATGGATCTTCTGTAATGGAGTCACTAATTAAGTCAAATGTTATTTCATACTGGCATCACTCTCTACACACTGCCATATTATGAAAAACAACAACAGCAACAACACCAACATTTCTTAAATGGGAATCAAAGAAGGCCAAATCTTTGGGGCAGCAGTCCAAAAACCTTGAACTTTTACATCAATGACCCAGCAACTGTAAATCTGAAATTTAACTAGTTTCCCCAGTGCTTCACCATGCTCATAGTGGTGGGAAAATCTTAGATCAGTGCTTCCGGTGGTCTAAAATATTTCTCTTCCATGATTTGTGATGCAAGAGGTACTTTGGGGACAAACTTGTGACAGTAAGGAAAGCAAAAACTGCTGTTCCCTGCCTCTTCGGCATGCCTGACAGAATATTAGTTTTTTGAGGAATCCAGCACTGGGGTTCTCTAAAGAACCCGTGAATATTATTCTGTTACTTGTGTTAAAGTGGATTTCTTGAGGCAGGAAAAATTCTTTGCAGGCCCCATTCTCAGGATGTTCACAAATGCCATCATCTTGATAGGCAATGCCACAAGCTGCTCTAATCACATCATTCTTCCTTGGATGAAAAAGGATGTTTTTCACAAATTTCCAGCACAAAGAATTTTAACACGAAGAGCATTCATTGTTATCGCCCAACTCTCGCTGGCAGTTTCAATATGAGTTATTTTCTCCTCTTGCACTGGCAAAGGTACGGTAATTACAACAATCCCAAAGAACTGTTTGATTAAAGCCACAACTAATTAGGCCTACATTATTCCCAAATAAATGTACTTTCCTTTATCTTGTCATGTGTATTTATACATTGAAAGAGTAGATAAAAAGTACCCCAGGATGCCTTTGGATTTCCCAGGACATAGTCCCATGATTTAAGTTTGCCAGATTTATTTGCATTCATATATTGTGCTATTCTTTTCAGGAGAGCGATCAGTGGTGGTATTCAGGTGGTTCGCATTGGATCGGGCGAACCGGGAGCGAGGATTTGGCATAGGTCACCGAACTGGTAGTAAGTTCTGGCTGGCCACACCCCCGACCCAGTCACCCTCCTGCCCAATGCCACTTCACCCCACCTGCCTGACGTCTGCCTAAGGTATTTCTTTTTTATTCCCTCCCGACAATCAGCTGTACATATGATCAGCTGTGCCGGGATTCCCCTTGCTGAGGCCCAGGAAGGCAAAAAAAAAATGGCTCAGCCCCCTCTCCATTTTTTGCTTTCCTGTGTCTCAGAGGAGCCTTATGGGAGCAAAAACAACCCCCAGAGGCTCTTCTGAGGCCAGGAAGCTCCCAAAACATAGCGTGGAGGGGTGCTGCATGCCCCTCCCATGCTCTGTTTTTTTTCTTCCTGAGCCTTAGAGGAGCCTTATGGGAGCAAAAACACCCCCCCCCCGAGGCTCTTCTGAGGCCCAGAAGCAGGGGTGGGATTCTACCAGTTCGCACCTATTCTCTAGAACCAGTTGTTAACATTCTAAGCAGTTTGGAGAACTGGTTGTTAGAAGAAATTACTGGCCTAATCCTGTAAGGAAGGCAGGAAGGAAACATTCTGGTGTTGCTTACAGAAACTGCCTCTCAATTAACCCTTATTACATGCTTGGCAGGACTAGACTTCCTGTCTCAGGAACCTCTCTGGAGTTGTTTTTCCCTCCTTTGCTGGTACTTTGCTTGTGTGGAGTGACCATTCAAAGTTACAATGGCACTGAAAAAAGTGACTTATGACCCTTTTTCACACTTACGACTGTTGCAGCATCCCCACAGTCATGAGAGGCCAGGCGAGGAGATGCGTGCCTCAATGTGAGTGATATTGAGTTGGCCATATCCAGCCAATAACATGACCACCAAGCCATGTCCACCCAGTCACATGACCACCAAGTCACGTCCACCACCTAAGCTATGCCCACAGAACTGGTTGTTAAAAAATTTGAATCCCACCCCTGCCCAGAAGGCCAGAAAAATGGATGGGGGATGGCTGCAAAAAAAGCACACACACAAAAAAGTGCCATGCCCACCCAGTCACATGGCCATGCCCACCAAGCCACACCCACAGAACTGGTAGTAAACAAATTTGAATCCCACCATTGAGAGCAATGTTACGTAAAATGCAGGGAAGGAGTATGCAATAGTAAGCAAAATAAATAACAGAATAACAAAGTTGGAAGGGACCAACCCTATACCATTCCAGACAAATGGTGATCCAATCTCTTCTTAAAAACCTCTACTTCTGGAGGCCATGAATGAAATGAAATACATACAATAGAAAAAGGAAAGGAAATACAGCTAAACCAATACTGACCTCTGAACTCATGTCTTTGGTCAACTGAGATGTTCACATAACAATTTTTAATAAAATACAGTAGAGAAGATATAGACTAGGTTGTTACATAAACAGCCGTGGTGGCACACTGGTTAGAAGGCTACTTCTTCTGCAGCCAGCTACCTGCAATTTGGCAGTTCAAATCTCACCAGGCTCAAGTTTGACTCATCCTTCCATCCTTCCGAGGTGGGTAAAATGAGGAGCCAGATTGTTTGGGGGCAATAGGCTGACTCTGTAAACCGCTTAGAGAAGGCTGTAAAGTACTGTAAAGTGGTATATAAGTCTACTGCTATGAACAAATATAAGTCTGAAGGATTTTTATTTTAGGAATTTCATTTCTGTTCTGGATTTCAGAAACTATAAAATTCCATTTGAGCCTACAAATCATAGCTGAGCCATTCCAAGACTATTATGCTCACACAGAGCGTGATCATCGTCTGTACAGAGTCTATATTTCTTAAACAATTTGCTAGCTGTCTGGTTATATGTATGTTGCACAATGAATTGTGTCTGTCTATTATTTATAACCCACCCTATATCAATGAATCTCAGGGTAAACAATGCAAAAAGCAGAAATAGCACAACGACAATAAAAACGTTGCCACATCAACACAATAGACCCCCTCAAGGAAATGTAAATTTAAGGTTGGCTAAGACTGCACTCCAGAGTTTGGATGAAATCTTCACTTGGATCCTAAATGTTGGTCTTGGAAAAAGGAGCATTTCAAAACCTGACTATCACAACCAAGAAGACCCTCTCTCACTTTTCTTTAAGCATATATATCTGTGATGGTGAACCTATGGCACGTGTCCTAGAGGTGGCACACAGAGCTCTCTCTGTGGGCACGTGAGCCATCGCCCCAGCTCAGTTCTGCCACACATGCATGCGTGTCTCCCGCTGGCCAGCTGGTCTTTGGGTCTCTGCCACGCATGCTCGGGGGTGGGGCACATGTGGGGCATGGGTGTGCATGCACGGGGATGCACACGCATTGCATTTTGGGGGTTTGCGCACATGCGCTTTGGGCACTCGGTGCCAAAAAGGTTAGCCATCACTGATATATATGTTGCTCACCTCAGAAGATGCAAAGATAGCAGCATCTGCAGGTCCTTGCAGCATTCATCACAGTGGTGAAATCTGTGTTATGTCAGAAGCTTCACCTCTCTGGAGCACCTGTCACATGTAGAAAAGGGATGCAATACCACAATGTTCCTTTCATCTTTTTGATCTCTTTGCTCTCCACCATAGATAAGATCTTTTTGGCAGATCTTAATATTCAGCTAGGTATTACAAACAGTGATTGTTTCCTCAAACACCCAACCATGTAAGAATTTATCTGCCTTCACTAACCAATTAAATTCAGACTTGAGGTGTATTGGAAAAACCAGTGCTGTTGCTTTAGCAATATTGCCGCATGGTTTGGAAATAATGTTTCTGACAACAATTTGGCCAATACCTTCTACAGTAGGGCTGTGTAGCGTTTCAGCTTTTGAGGGCAAAAGGTCCTGTGGAACACATGGAACAGGAGTGAAGCACTTGTCTGTGAGTTGGTGAAGAGGCTGTATGTACCTTTTCTGTCAATTTCTTTATTTCTTTTATTTTATTAAATGTATTGACCGCTCATCTTACTACAAGGTAACTCTGGGCGGTTAACAATATTGAAAAAATAACATTTTACAAAACCTATACACAATATAATAAAATAATAAAATATAATAAAAAAAGATAAATATACAACTAGAGGTGGTATTCAGAAGGTTCTGACCAGTTCTGGAGAACCGGTAGCGGAAATTTTGAGTAGTTCGGAGAACCAGCAAATACCATCTCTGACTGGAGATTTTACAGTATCCTTCCCCTGCCACAACCACCAAGCCACGCCCACAGAACCGGTAGTAAAAAAAATTGAATCCCAACACTGTACACAACCCTAACTAGAAGATGGGGTCCAAACTTTCTATCTGGCTCTGAAATATCTAGTGAGCAGCTGATGACCACTGAGCTACACACAGCATCCTATTTGCATTCCATGAGCACCCTGGGATTGTGGAGCCCAAATTTGGCAGCCAAATTTCAGCAACACAACTTTTTGCTTTAAAATGTGAAAATAAATATAAATGAAAGACATTGGGGACATAGGAAATCCTTAACCAAGATCCCAAATTGTCCCCCAAAGTGAATCAAACTATTTTCCTTGACTTGCACATAATTTTTTCACAGTCAAGACCAGAATCAGTAGTGGTTCAGCTGCGGAGAGATAAGCAGCAGGAGGCCTGTGTTTATTCTGTGTGGTTGCCAAGAGAAATTGACCCAGGATACTATTGGTAATTTGCCTTCTATTCATGCAAGTCAAGGAGCGTTTCATAAAATTAGACACAGTTTGAAAGGAAAAAATGGGAGAATGAATACTCTATCTGTGCATAGTTAGTTGAGAAATGCTACAGGTTTCAGTTTTCAGCAAAGCTGGCTGGGGAATTCTGGGAGTTGAAGTCCTCCAGGCTTAAAATTGCCAAAGTTGGAGACCTCTGCTGTAGAGTACATGAACAGAGTTCTCCTTCCCCCCATATATCTAATAGCAATTTCTCACAAAATTATCTTACTGTAGAATATATCTTAACTGTCATTGGGATTTACCGAGTTTCCCTTCAAACAATTAGTGAGCTGGAATGTTGTCACTGTGTTGATTTTTCATCGTGTAGGCTAACTTTGGAAAGATGCCCAGAAGTGCCTTTTTTCCTCTGCTTATAAATTTAGGAGATCCAAACAGTTGTTTTTCTAAACACAAGCCAATGGTGTTTTTATCTCCTGGCTTTGACTGCTTTTTTTCACCCTTTGTGTAAATCACAACCTGGTGCTCAGCAATTCTTTTGAAAAATGCCACTTATGTCATCTCAGAGTTTTGCAAAGTGTCTGCTTTCATCAAATGTAACAACACCAATTCTCCTGAAAATAATTGTCATTTTTATCCACTCTAGAGGGAGCAGTATAATCTCTTGTAGTCTGCCACCAAGAAAAAAAATGGAAATCTTATTCTGATTCCTTCTGCAAGAACGAAGACGAATTAAAAAGGGGAGAAACTCTTGTGATCCGGGGTGGGTGGATGAGGATCAGTGGTGGGATTCAATGTTTTTCACTACCAGTTCTGTGGGTGTGGCTTGGTGGGCGTGGTGTGGCTTAGTGGGCGTGGCTTGGTGGGCATGGCAGGGGAAGGTTACTGTAAAATCTCCATTCCCTTCCCACCCCACTAACCTGCTTTCCAGCTCCGTTCTCCTGTGCAGGGCAACAAAAGAAGACCTAGCCGATCAGCTGGGACTCAGGAGGCAGAGAATAGATGGGGGCGGAGCCAGTCAGAGGTGGTATTTGCTGGTTCTCTGAACTACTCAAAATTTCCACTACCGGTTCTCCAGAACTGGTCAGAACCTGCTGAATACCACCTCTGGTGAGGATGTACCTAATCCGAAGGATGATGGGAAATGGAATTCGGCAACCATTGGGTAGTGATTCTAAAGGCTTCACTGAGCCTTCAAACATCTTTTTAAATAGGATTCAGAGCCAACCTTTTAATACTTACTCCCTTCCAAACACAATCATCTATGAAATTCACTAGGACTTTCTGGAAGAACAGGCAATGATAATGTAGACAATTGATAATTGATAATGTAGACAAATCGCACCTCCTTGTTCAATATTTTTCTGAATCCTAAAGGTGGCCATATTGCATATCTTGTATGTGAGTTTTCCTTGAAATCTCTGGCTAGCTGTGTTGCTACTAACTGTGTTGAAAACATAGATAAAGTTGGTCATGCCAAGCAAAGCCATTCTTTAGGTGAAGAGCTTCTCTGTGGCATATTGGTGGGAGCTGATATAGTTAAATTAATGGATTATCTGCTAAAGCAGGATTTTAGTGTTGATGATCTATTTAAAGATCATGTACTTCACTTTCCAAACAGACCTTCCACAGCTTGATTGATTTAGGCCCCCAAAACACTTTATGTTAAAGGTGTAGCAAAATCTTCCTGGGAGTCCCCTTCCCTCATTTCTTAAAGTACTAGAAGGGTACCCATGCTTCGCTACGAAACTATGTGATCGGGCAAATTTTTGGGGAGGAAAATAAGGCGGAAAAGTGTGCCTTTGCCTAGCAGCATCTATCAGTATTCATCTGGCTAGTGTCCTGTCAGCGTGTGAGAGAGTTCACGGCTGTTTGGAAGCTGAAAGTATTTGCTGTGTGAGCAAGAAGGAGACAGCAAGGAGCCTGGACATGGCTTAGCTGAACTGCAGTTGGAAGAGATTTCTTTTCAGGTGGGGAGTGAGACAGTTGAAGGCTGTTTGGAAGCTGAAACAGTATTTGCTGTGTGAGCAAGAAGGAGACAGCAAGGAGCCTGGGCGTGGCTTAGCTGAACTGCAGTTGGAAGAGATTTTTTTTCAGGTGGGGAGGGGGAGTAGAACTCCTTAGCATCAGAGAGTATTAATAATAATATATGAAATACTAAGGCTCTGATGGTCATTTCGAAAAATCCCTTCTTAGTGAGCACCTAGAAGCCAAGAGGAACATACGTGCCAAATTTCAAGTTTGTAAGCTTTACGGTTCTGGAGATTTTGTGATGATGCATGAGTGCTTTTTCACTTTTATATATATAGATTTCAAATAGCAGCTTCAGAGTGGAGATTACAACTGATTCTGCAGTAGCCTGTCATGGGACAGTTTTTCCTTTTCTACTGCTTAATGATTTTGATAAAAAAAACTTTTATCTAAACCTGGAGTTGATATGAAGTTGCCATTAGTATACTTAGCAAATACCTTTGCAGCTAATTTTGCTCTGTAAGAAAATAGCACTGAATCTTTTTATATTTTTGGCATTTAAGAAAAGGGTTTGCCTTTATATTTTCTTTTATTCTAAATTTGTTGGGGCTTTATTTTGAGAAATGTAATATAATTTTTTTAAAATGCATTTCAATCCAACCAAACAAATTTTATATGGTACGATTGTCTATGGAGATACTTAGTCATCCAGGTCATGGTTGTCCCAAAGGACATCATCCAAGAAGCTTCTTCAGCTCTGACTGGATGGTGGGGAATGGAAGGATTTATATTTCTTGCAGACAGCTGGTCATTTGCATTATTTTAGAGAGTTGAAGCCATCAGAGGTTTATCTGTGTCCTCAGGAGTAGTAAATGTGCCTTCTTGGAACTGCTTAAGGACTGTGTTCAGGGGTGGGACAGGGGTGGGATTCAAATTTTTAACAACTGGTTCTGTGGGTGTGGCTTAGGTGGTGGGCGTGGCTTGGTGGTCATGTGACTGGGTGGACATGGCTTGGTGGTCATGTTATTGGCTGGGTGTGGCCCACTCAATATCACTCACATTGAGGCACGCATCTCCTCGCCTGGCCTCTCATGACTGTGGGGATGCTGCAACAGTCGTAAGTGTGAAAAAGGGTCATAAGTCACTTTTTTCAGTGCCATTGTAACTTTGAATGGTCACTCCACACAAGCAAAGTACCGGCAAAGGAGGGGGAAAAAAACTCCAGAGACGTTCCTGAGACAGGAAGTCTAGTCCTGCCAAGAATATAATAAGGGTTAATGGAGAGGCAGTTTCTGTAAGCAACACCAGAATGTTTCCTTGCAGCCTTCCTTACAGGATTAGACCAGTAATTTCTTCTAACAATCGGTTCTCCGAACTGCTTAGAATGTTAACAACTGGTTCTAGAGAATAGGTACAAACTGGTAGAATCCCACCCCTGGGGTGGGATGCAAATATTTTTACTACCAGTTCTGTGGGCGTGGCTAGGTGGGCATGGCCATGTGACTGGGTGGGCATGGCTTTTTTGTGTAACCCACCCACAACCACCTCGCACACCCCTTTTTGCCTCCTGGGCCTCCGGGAAGCCTCCTGGGCAAAGCAGTAAGACAGTGAGGAGTATCCCTGCACAGCTGATCGTTGGAACAGCTGATCATCGGGAGGAGAAAAAAGAAATACCTTAAGGAGTGACTGGGCAGGGGAGAATGCAATCAGCGATGTTGGGCATGTGCGATAAGGACTGATGGGGGGAGGGGCAGGTGGAGAGGGGGCGGGCCAGCCAGGGGCATGATTTGCTGGTTCTCCGCACTGCACAGAATCATAACAACCAGTTCTATAGAACCGGTCCAAACCAGTAGAATCCCACCCCTGAATATGTTGTACACTGGAGATAGATGAGGGTTGTTCAGTTTTGACATAGAAGGCCTCTTTGACCATTCTTTTAAACCAACGGTCCTCTCTGTCCAAAATGTGGACTTTGTTGTCTTCAAAAGAGTAGCCGTTGTCTTTTAAATGCAGATGGACTGATGAATCTAGTCCTGATGGGTTTGTTCTCCTATGTTGTGCCATGCGTTTACGAAGTGGTTGTTTTTTTTCCGCAATGTGTAGATCTGCACATGTCTCACTGCATTGTACTGCATATACCACGTTGCTCAGTTTGTGTCTGGGTGCTTTATCCTTGGGGTGGAGAAGGATTCTTCTGCCTTAGTGTATTCTTGGGTTTGGAGTGTACACATATATTGTGTTGGCTGAAGATCCTCCTGAGCTTTTCTGATATTCCTGCAACATATGGAATGACTACGTTTTTTCATTTATTGTTCTCTTTGTCTGTTAGGGAGGAGCTGCTGCTGGGTCTTTTGTGGGGTTTGATGTGGCTATCCCAAGTGGGCCTTCACAATAATCTATACTTTAATTTAAAAAAAAAAAAGATTTCTATTTGAACAAAGGAACAGAGGCTGAAAAGAATATGAGTTCTTTTGATCTCAATTTGTCCCTATTAATGGCTTCATTTTTTCCCTACTTATAATATCCTTTCTACAAATGATCTAGTGCTTCAGATAGTTCTTTATAAACTAAGGAATAACTTTCAAAAATGATATACCAAACGAAAAGAGGGTTTGTCAGGGGATGAAATAAATATGCAATAGGCAAATAAAAATTAATTTCCTTTTTCTTCTTCTGCAAAAGCATTATTTAAGCAGATCATTTCATCCTGACCGCTCGTACAATTCACTCCAGGGGAGAAGCATTTATGTGCCCTTCATAATTAGCATAACTAAATGTGAACACAAATTATATAGTGGAACTTAGGAATGCCCTCCAAAGGTTGCGTGGTCACCTATAATTACAAAGGATAAATCAAGCTTGAGGAAGATGAAGGCCTGAGGATTGAAGTTCAGATGTTTTAAAAAGGGATTTGGCACTGAAACTTGGCTTTGCTCGATTGATTCTGAGCTTTTTTTAAGCAAACCCTTTAAGATTGTAGTGTTATGCACAATTACCAGAGAGTAAATGCCACTGCTCTCAGTGAGAAGTTACTTTTGAGAGCAGTAGACATCCAGAAGATTGCACTGCTGCAGAGCCAAAGTTACTACAGGTATTAAAAGAAAAGGATTAGGTCTGACATTTTGAAATTCTCAAGGACAACTGGGAAGGTAATTAGAGAGCTCAGCCTGTTGGTTTGGTTTAAATTAAACATCCCTCTGTAACCCCAAGATATTCTCTGTTCAAGTCATAATACACTGGCTCTTTTTTGCTTTCAGATTTCTATCAAACCGCTCCCTTGCTATGGGTTTCAGCATTTGCTAACATGAATTCTCCCAGACCTTCTCTGCCCTTGAATTTTTTTTCTCCTCTTCTCTGCCTCCTCCTTGCTTTTGAGGATAATTTTGTGGTCTCTGCTAATTACTGCATTTGCAACATAACCTTTGGAACAGCAGAGGCAATTTAGAGTGGGCAGGAGAAGGCAATTATCCTGGGGGCCGCCAACTTTGTGTGATTATTCATCAAACTGACCTACATCTCCGACCAACTTAGCAATTCTGTTAGAAATAATTATGGCCGCACACACGCCTGCATAGCTTGCAAAATGAATCCAGGTACTCTCAGCTTCTGACTCGAGGTGACAACTTTCCAGAGAAGGGAAAATCAGCACTGTTTTTATTTCACTGAAGAAGCAGCTGGTACAGATTGCTGATTGGCTGACCCCGGGAGCAGTGGTTTTCCCGGCTTGATGATGTCATGGATTGCAAACCCTTGACATCAAAATAGCCAGGGCCAACAAGGGAATCGAGGAGCCAACATTTCAGAAGGAGCTCTCATAGTCATTAAATCAAGGGAGGGGGAATGGGGTGCTAGAGGGAAAAGGCCATTGAACGTATCGAAATGGAAACTAGCCGCTGAATTCTGATGAACATACATTTGAGAGGTAAATAGTTCTGCTGTCAACAAAATCAAATTATTGAATTTCAGTAGTGGGTTTAGATCATCTGGATTTCACATATGGTAATGAGGGAAGTGAAAATTTATGCTGGGATGCTTTTGTGCCTGCTCAAAGATTGGAAGTAAGCCCTTTGATATGGCCATCTGTCCATACCCCAAGATTACGAGATCTGAGCTTCGTAAATCCAGTTGACCTAGATGCCATCAAGAAGTTGACTGTTCTTTTTTTACTTCTCTTTGCTGCCACCTTGTGGCATTTTGGATGAGGTAGAAGGTTCGTTCTGGGAGCTTGTGGGATGGTTTCCAAACGTTTTATTACCAGGCTTGGTAACATCTCACCTGGTAATGAAATGTTCAGAAACCAACCCACAAGCTTGCAGAACGAACCTTCACCTTCATCCTACACCCGAACTACACATACTTGCCATTCTCGCAAAGGGATTTTGTATACTGTAGTGTAGATTGGGTAGACCTAATCTATACTGTAAACTAGTGGCCCCCAGACTTTGGGGTGCCAGGGACTGGTTCCATGGAGAAAGGTTTTTCACTTGTTTGCATGGACCGGCTGCTGGCATGCCGTGGACCAGTATTAGTCCACAGGCTTGGGGACCCCTTGCTGTAAACATCTCTGTCAACTCAAAAATATTTCTCTGGTCTTCTAGAGTTAACAGCAGAAAGGGAGTGGGGGAAGTAGTGCATTCCTTAAATGCTTCATAGATAATGGCTAGGCAGCTGAAGCTTCTGGCGCACAAGATTATTACTGGAGAGCATGATTGATGACTCTTGGCTATGGATGTGTCCCATTGGAGAATATACATCAGGGGGTGGGGGGAAGACCAGGGTCAAGGGTGAAATGAATGAGTGTCTCAGAGTCGGCTGCACCTAGGTAGTGCCGGCATGTTCACGCCTAATAAATCTTGGCGTTTTTTTAAAAAACTCTGAGAGATGCGGCTAGAGACTCATGCTTTGAATGGAGGTGGATGCCGGAGCCTTGACAATCTCATTGTAGTGCTCCACTCCACACTTTTATATTAATTCTGGTGCATTTGAATCTGGAGCACTTTCAGAATTTCACATGATCCTTTCCCCACATCTTGAAATGTATGGCCAGTCAGGCTCATCTGCTTTGTATATTTTGGGAAGCATTTCATGCTGACCATCAGAGGAAAACTATGAGCCCTTCTGAGGAAAGAGACATCCTGTTGAATGTGTGAGATTAATGGATTTCTTCCTTTTTTAAATGCCATCCAGTTGCCGAGAGGCAAAAGGATTCAGCAGTCCATGAAAAGCATATGAATATGTCTCTCCAAGGCACGAACTTTGATCCCAAAACCAGGAGTGTGATTCCTCAAAGAACTTTCAAAAGTTGACATTGAACTATATTTTTAATAGAACAGAAGGGAGAAATTATGAGATATATGGGGAATAACCATATTAAATGTAATCCAGATTAATTATATTTAAATTCAATTAGATCAAGTATCAGTTTTGAAATAGATTCCCACAGGTGTGGCCTTCATCCTACTGAATAATTATAGTAAGTTGACTGAGTTCCTGTGCATTTTCTGAAAACCGCTTAATCCTCCATAAACATTCTAGTCAGCAGTGGTATTCAGCAGGTTCTGATCAGTTCTGGAGAACCGGTAGCGGAAATTTTGAGCAGTTCAGAGAACCGTCAATTACCACCTCTGACTGACCCTGCCCCCATCTATTCTCTGCCTCCCAAGTCCCAGCTGATCGACTGGGTCTTCTTTTGTTGCCCTGCACAGGAGAACGGAGCTGGAAAGCAGGTTAGTGGGGTGGGGAGGGAATGGGATTTTGCAGTAACCTTCCCTCAGAAGTGGGGAGAGAATGGAGATTTTGCAATATCATATCCTTCCCCTGCCATGCCCACCAAGCCATGCCCACCAAGCCACGCCATGCTCATCAAGCCATGCCCACAGATCCGGTAATAAAATTTTTTTAATCCCACATAAAGTCTAAATGATGTTGAGAATTGGGTTATATACAGTGGTGTGGCCCACTTCCATTTTTTCCCTTTTATTTCCTTATATCTAGGAAGTCAGAAAGTCTGAAGAGGCTGGGCAAATTTGATACTATATGTGTACATCCTTATAAGGTGACACTATATCTCTATATAGTATCACCTTATATAGATATATTTATCTATAACTGCACTTACAGTATATGATCTCATTTACAAAGTTTCTTCAGCCTTTGTGGGCGAGATTGGGAGAAGAACACAGAGACAACAAAAGAGAGAACTGCATTCCTATAATCCCACAGTGTGTTAATTTGCAGAAGAAACAGATCTTCTGCCTCCTTGTTCCATGTTTGTTCATGAAATAAGTTGATTTTGTTTTGTACAATTACTGAACAAAAAAAAAGACCATATTATGTGATTCCTCCACATCATGAATCACTTTCCTCATCTGAGCTCCGGTAATGAGCAAGAATGCAGGAACCGAGGGTCCATCCAGAATAGATGGACTACTCATTTCCCTTCGGCAATTACACCCACTTCTGTTGTGCACAGGACAGCTCAAACTACAGGTAGCCCTCAATTTGCAACCATTTGTTTAGCCACTGCTTAAAGTTATAAAAGCACTGATAAAAGTGATTTAAACCACTTCCTTACACTTTTGACCGTTGCAGAATCCTCATGACCCTATTATCAACATTTGGATGCTTAAAGACGGCCATGTAGTAGTAGCACCCCGGGGTCATGTGATTTTCATTAGTGGCCTTCCCAGCCAGCTTCCGATGAGCAAAGTCAGTGGGAGAAGGTAGATTCACCCAATGATGGATACATCATAACTGCAATGAGTCACTTAAGGACCATGGACAGTGGATATTTTACATGGAGTGTTAATGTTAATGATATATTGGATATTTGCTATCTGTTGTATGTCTGTTTTTTTATTACTGTTATTTTGGTTATTTTGTTTGTAGTCGATGTTCTTTCTTTCTTTCTTTCTTTCTTTCTTTCTTTCTTTCTTTCTTTCTTTCTTTCTTCTTTTCTCTATTTTGTATTTTAACTTTGTAGATAAATAAAAAATTATTGGAAGAGCCATGGTGGGGGGGAGGAAGGCCATAAAAACATGCAGGACTCATTTTGCAATTACCCTGCTTAGCAATCGAAATTCTGGTCCCAGTCGAGCATGGCTCATGTCGCACCTTTAATATTGCCTCATCTATTCAGTAATGCAGAGTCTCAGACACCGAATGTTTATAGATGAACACATGAGATATCATCTTTCTGATTAATTTAATTCAGCATCAGTGTTGATGGTTCTCTGGTGTGGCTGACCAAAGGGATAACGATTGGTTGTAAGCCCTATGACACGGTGTAACCACTGGGTAGGAAACACACACGATGATGTTCAAATGGTTCATTTGTGGCAGCACCTGTCCTATGGATCGACACTCCCATGGAACTCTGGTTGTCTCTGATCCTGTTGGTTTTCAGCAAGGCACAGAAGACCTGGCTGTTTTCCCAGGCAGTTGGGGCAGGAAGTTAGATCAGCTGTGCTGTTCTTCATGTCCTTTTTTGTGTGAATGAGTTTATTGCTTAGCTTTGGGCACCAGGGGTTATATGTTCTGTGTGTGTGTGTGTGTGTGTGTGTGTGTGTGTGTGTGTGTGCATGCGTGAATCTTTGTCTGCAGCCCAGAGTCACTTGTGTGAGGTGGGCAGCCATATAACCTAGGTGGTTTTTCTCTTGGTATGAGGGAGAGTAGGGCTTGCAACAAACCCAAGAAACAGATTAAGCAAAGAAATAGAAAAATCCATATCTGAAATCACGTTGGTTTGCTGGAATTGCTCCAGTTATTTATATAATAAAGTGATTCCATCAAATCAGTGTGATTTCAGGTGTGGATTTCCCCCCTATTTCTTTGCTTAATCTGTTTCTTGGGCTTGTTATAAGCCCTACTCTCCCTTGTACTGAGAGAAAACCACCTAGATTGGAGAGCACAATAAAGCAATGGCCTTGTATTCATAAAATATACTCAGCAGGCAGGTGTCATAAAAATCTTTAATGGAATGTGTTGTCTTATAATATCGGCTTGATAGATTTGGCTGGAGCATGCTAACACAGAAGTCACTTCCTTGATTCATGCCAAAATCAAACTATTTTTCTTCCCTCCCCTCTTTGAAAAGTTGCTCATCAGCCACTCAAATTTACTAGAACTGTAAAAGAGCAAAATTATGAAACTAGGTTTATGAGGCCTGGGTTTATTACAGCCTGTCAGCTTGAATGTATGAAAGGGATTCGTTATTAGGAAAGTGGGGAGGAGAGAGAATAGGGCAAATCCTTGTTTGGTGGCTTATTCCTATCCTCATCTAATAGGCTGTGCAGCTTGCAAGTCTATGTATATTTATCTGAAAATAAGCCTATTGAGCTTAATAGGATTTCTGTCTGAGTACAGATGCACAGAATCACACCAGCAGACAAAAAACTTACAATAACTTTTCTAGGAGCCAAGTCAGTTGAACTCAGTGGAATTTCTGGATCTGTATACTCTTGACCATAAATTGTTCTAACTTCATGCAAATGTTTTTAAGTACAGGTTGAGTTTTTTAAAAAAAACACAGCTTTAATGGAAATAGAGATTCCAACTGCCCTTTGTAAATATTTAAGTGGGAATTTGTCTTAAATTATCTCATGCCATTCTGTACTTTTTTGTGTGAGATTATTGCTTATCCGTGGGCACCAGGGTTGCATGTTCTGGCTTTTTGTGTTTTTAATCCTTCTATGCCACCCACAGAAGGGATGAGATGGGTGGATATATAAATCAGAAAGAGAGAGAGAGAGAGAGAGAGAGAGAGAGAGAGAAGAAAGAAAGAAAGAAAGAAAGAAAGAAAGAAAGAAAGAAAGAAAGAAAGAAAGAAAGGATTCCTTTCTTTGGTTTCTGTCCATTTCTTGGTTCTCTGTCCTGTATTGCATAAAGATCTTCCAACTCTTTCCTTCATTGTAAGAGTTGTCTATATATATATAAGTTTTGGAATCAAACCACTTAAAGGCAGAATGCACATATTTTAAATGTTTAGCCCGCCATAATGTAAGCAGAGGAGACGGTTGCTGACCCTACTGCTTAATGAACTGTAGGAAAAAGGATTATTCTGTTGACAATAACATGTCCATGTTTGGAAGCCATCAAAAACTGACAGAGATGATTTTATCCACCTAGCCACATAGAGTCAGGACTTACCGCCACACATTCTCCATGCTCCATTCTCCAGCAAAAATATTTACTACCAGCTTCTAACCACATTTTTAAGTAGGCCAAACCAGGGGTGGGCTTCAAAAATTTTAGCAAAGGGCTCTCTGCCTGGTTGCTGGGTGGCCATGGCCATGGTGGGCATGGACTAGTCGGCCTCCTGCACCATGGCAGAGGGCATTTTTGCCCTCCCCAGTTTCCAGAGGCTTTCCCAACCTCTGGGAGGACAAAAACTGCCTTCCCGGGCTCTGGAGGTTCTCTGGAACCCAGAAACTGGCTCATTTCTGGCCTTCCCAAACTCCCAGAAGGCCCGTTTTTCACCCTCCTTGAACCTCTGCATGTGCCCTGCACTTATCTGCATCCAAAACGGGTTGCAGGGGACTCCTGGGAGGGGAGGGGCGGGGCCAGCCAGGAGTGGGATTTGGGGATTCTCTGAACTGCACAGAATCTTAGCTAGGGGTTCTCCTGAACCCCTGCGAACCCCCAGCAGCCCACCCTTGGGCTAAATCTACTATTAGGAGAATGAAGCAGTGGGCTGGTTATGGGCAAAGAACTGAAACCAAGTCCTCACTGCTACTCACTGGAGCTGGTGCCTGATGGTTGACTGCAGCAGCTGCCATAAGTGGTAAACTCAGTATGAGGGGGTCTCAAAGTGATATTAGATTTCTGTTAATTAGACCAGTTTTTCCCAGCCTAAATGCCCTCCAGAGGAGGATACATCAGCTCCCAGAATTCTCTGGTCAGCAAGGCCATTGTCATTAATTCTTTCTGATAAATACTACCACTACTACTACTACTACTACTACTACTACTATTACTACTACTACTACTACTACTAATAATAGATAGCATCTGGAAGGTTTGGTTGTTAAAGGTGGTTCCATTTTGGCTGTTTTGTGATATGTTGTGTTTTTCTTCTCTCTCCCTTTTCCCAAGGTGATAACTGCTACTTAAATATTTTAAATGCTTAAATGTACTTAAATGCACTGACATCTGCAGTTATTACAGACCATTAGGATTGATTATTTATTTTTAGACAGTTCATCTTTTTCTTCAAAAATCATATACTAAGCGTCTTAATTTACCTTGTTGTATAATGTGTTATTCATAAGAGAACCACTCCTGCTTGAATTTTATTAGACTTCTGCTGGGAATAAATACATATATGTATGTGTATTTATACAAATGCCACATATTCTTCAATTTTAATCTCCCAATCCTGCATTGGGGGTGGGGAATGAATCTTGGTAAATCTGGTAAATCTTCCACATCTGGCAGGCTCCCAAGTTTGGATAGTCCAGGTTAAGGGCCTTGGTGGCTCAGGCTGTTAATTGCCTGCACTTCCAGCTGCCTACAACTGCTGTAGGCTCAAATCCCACCAGGCTCAAGGTTGACTCAGCCTTCCATCCTCTCGGGGTAGGTAAATTGAGGACCCAAGATTGTTGGGGGCAATAAGCTGACTTTGTAAAAATGCGGCTTAGTAATAAGCAGGCATATACAATGGAATGAAGGCTATTGCTGAGCACACTGGGTTGTATCCCAAAAATTGTAAGCCGCCCTGCGTCTTCGGAGAAGGGCGGCATATAAATGTAATTAAAAAAAAGTACCTTCTGCCATGTTTAATGGTAATCAGCTTGTGTTAGCTGTGGCATATAACAATAGCACTTAGAATTATATACCACTTCATAGTGCTTTACAGCCCTCTCTAAGTTGTTTACAGAGTCAGCCTATTGCCTCCAACAATCTGGGTCTTCATTTTACCCACCTCGGAAGGATGGAAGGCTGAGTCAACCTTGAGCTGGTTAGAAATGAACTGCTGGCAATGGGCAGAATCATCCTGCAATACTGCATTCCAACCACTGCGCCACCACAGCTTTTGTAATCTCAGTATAGAGTCTCAATTGCCTGGTCATTCTGTTGAGTTATTCTGAGGATTCTCTTAGAATATGATCGGGTGGATGGATTGAACATTAATGGTGAACCTAGTTGCGCAGGAAAGGGTTGACTAGGAAAGAGTGGTGGTAGGGGAAGGATGAGTCCTCTTGTCTCCCCAGGTGGGAGGTTTCTTGGAGAAGCCTAGAGCTCCTGTCCTCCACAGGAGCATTGTTGCTTCCATCTACCTGAGTTGCTTCAATGCCTTTCTTCTGACCAGTTGCATAATTTCAGCTTTAGGATTGCTTTCCATGATGTCTAGGTGGTTTAAAAGTGGTACAAATAAATAAATGCCCAAAACTGGCTGAAGGACAGTTACTGCATTGTGCTATAAATCTGGCACTTGCGCCTTGACCGCTGTTAAATTGGATTAGCTAATTAAATGAAAAAACCTCCACAGCATCCAGTTTCTTATATTCACAAATGCAAGAATTGAGGCTAGTAATTTGGCATCCAGATAATCAGTGGGTGATTAGCCCAATTGTTTGCATTTAAGGGATTTGACTTTTCCTGCAGTACCACTGGAGTACTTTGCTAAGCAAAATGCATAGTTTTGCCTCAGTAAATTGATTTTTGTGGCTTCTGATTAGGATTGCTTATAAGTAGTAACAGTGCTCTTTGTATCACACACAGTTTTCATGCAAAACAGGGGAAATTAAGCATGGAAATAATCTAATCTAAAGACACTAATAATTGAGAATATAAATGGGATTGCTTGTTGATGTTGTGCTAAATACCTAGATAATATTGGTTATGGGCTACCTGATAATGATTGAAAACCCCACCGGGGTACACAGAGTGAGTAGGTGCCATTTAGTCACTTTGATGAAAATGAAAATTGTATGCAAATATGTAAGAGATAGAGGTTACGAATTCACAGTGCATGTTGCATCCTTTTGAAGATATCTGGCTTGCTGGGATGCCTTGAGACCTTGTTCCTTGACCTCTATCTGGTTCACTCAGTAAACGGAATTTCCTGAGTTGGTAATTTCTGAACTTCTACCTACCCAGGCTGCAAAGGTGACAATCACAATAAATCTCTTCCCCTATTTATGTCTTTGATTGATTGATCATGTGGGTCATTTCTGACTTCTAGTGACCACCTAGATAAATTTCTCCATGACAATCTGTCCCTAATCTGTTCTTTCAGATCTCCCAGTGGTGCACTTATTGCCACTGAAAATAAGTTCCTCTCCCTTTGTCTTTCTTTTCACCTTATTAGTCCTTTTGGGGGGGAAATAGTACCCTAGCAAGCTTTTTTAGGGAATAAATCAATAAAAAAGATCAGCACAGTAATAACAATCCACCTCCACTTGTCCTTTTCCTGAAATGTGGAACTCTTGGTCGAAACTTTCCCAGCATATGTGCCCTACCCTCCAGTTAGTTTGATAGCAAATTTCCAGAGTCCTTTTTAAAATACACATTTACATTTAGGCAAAGATCAACCATACACATATTCTTTGTAGCACAGAGAGTTCATAAATGGAAATAAGAATACGGGTTGAATCATTTTGTACATTGATTGAGATTGAGTACTAAATATGCTACTGTTGCTCTAAGTTCCTTTGTGTTCATAGACATCCTTCTCTGTGCCTCTCAAGTAACATCCTTAAAAAGAATATGTTCATGCTTGGGCCAATCTGTGCCTGTTACAGATTGGCCCAAGAGTTCACACCTTGAGACAAAGCAGACTCAAAGACAGAGGCTGGCATCTCTCCTTATCTTTGGTAGCTGCAAATGTCTGATGACCTTGTGAAAATAACAGAGCCTTGTCTATGTTCTATATTGAAGTTGCTATGGCTTTTATTTGCAATAGGTTGCACACATATTATATGTGTCTAAAACATTTTCACTCCATGAAACTTGTAGTTATCTTGTATCCTTATCAGTTATAAAGAAATGCTTCTTTATTTTGGATCTGCTGCTTGTATGGCCACATATTCAAGCTGTCTTCAGTCGGTTTATTGTGTAAGATTCATGTAAGCTTGTGGCTCTTGTTTTTGGTATTTCTGGGTGCAAGAGACGGTTGGCTCATTGTAATCTGATAGCTGTGGTCTAATAAACCATTGCTTGTTACTCAGGGGTGTGATTCAACGGGTGTAACAATTGGTTCAGTGAGTGCGCATTTCACGGGCGCACAGCATTTAAAAAACGCTGCTTTTTCAGCTCTAAAACTTACCTTCTGCTGCAGTCCCAGTGATTAAATCAGCTGAGGCGTGGCAATCCATGTGCCACACCAAACAGCTGAGCTGAAAACCCTGGAAATAACCCAAATGACTTGCATACACACTTTTTAATGTGCAATTTCTGCTTTTCATTTAAGTATCCTTCCTAAATTAATGTTGTTTCCTGTGAATAGACTGTGTTTGTTGCTGTTCGTCATACCATAATAGTGGGTGGGTTTGTGTGTGTGTGTGTGAATTACACCAATTTGATTCTGCAAAGTCAATGGTCAACGTCTTTCCTTTTCCTTTTCCAAAGTTTTGGCTGGCCCTAAGTCATGTATGCTTCAACAAGTTTCAGTTTACTCAATTTAAATCTAAACTAACTATGTTTAATTCCAGCTGAATCAGCAATAAGTTGTCCCTCTCTTCCTGTTGCAAGTTAGGTGGGTGAATTTGGGCATTTTTGCAAAAGCCAATTTTCCCAGGAGTTGTGAAACATGGGGAAGGGGAAGGAGTAAAGATGGCAGTGGATAAAGTTCCCAGGACAGGGAAGACTTCCTGCCTACCACCAATGTCCTGCTCACAGGGGGTTTCAATGCTGCAGATGGATGTAGAATGTGGGTATTTGAGTGAGTGTGATTTCTGCCTGTAACAGAAATAAATACGCTCAGCTGGAAACCACTAAACAACATGGTGTGAGAATTCACACAGGTACAGAACTACATTGCAGTGGTATAGAATCTGTGTTAACAGATATATCATATCTGGTCTTGTTCTGTGTGAGGATTTTCCCCAGAAAGCCCAGTAGGTGCACTGAATATTTTAGGGAGGATAGGACAAAAGTGTGAAGAATACACAAAGAGTCATGTTTTTATAGGACTGAGTTTCTTAGGGTGTGTCATCAGGGTTTGGCAGAAAAAAATGGGAGCTCCTTTTTAAAAACTTTTTGAAAGAAAGAAAGAAAGAAAGAAAGAAAGAAAGAAAGAAAGAAAGAAAGAAAGAAAGAAAGAAAGAAAGCCAACACTATGTTTATGCCTTCACCATAGCCATTTTATGTCTCGAAAAACATGCTGCCAGTTTTCAGCTGTGGCATCAGAGCAAGTTCTTGGCTGTAAAAAAAAGAGACTTAGGCAAGATGGTCCATGGTGGGAATTGGATTGTTTTAAAAAAAGTCAAAATGGCAGCTGTGACACACTAAAAGGGGCAGGCAGGGTTTTGATCAGATGGCTGCAGTTTCCTTCTTGACTTTTTAACTTTAGACTACTTAGACTAGGGTGTCAAACTGGTGGCCTGCAGGCCGAATGCATCATGTGCTGGCCACGCCACGCCCATTTTAGCGAAGGGGAGAAAAGTCCCGATATGTCACATGATGACAACGTGACGACGTGAGATTGACACCCCTGTCTTAGACTATCTTGAAACTCACTATGCTCATCCCTGGCTTTATGCATTGTATAAATACAACCATGTAGCCATTGTGATGTATACATTTGAATTTGTAGATTTTTATTTAGAAGATGACTTTAACAGATAACAGATAATCAGAGTTGGAAGGGACCTTGTAGGTCATTTAGTCCAGCCCCCTGCCCAAGCAGGAGACCCTACACCATTTCTGACAAATGGCAGTCCAATCTCTTCTTGAAAGTCTCAAGTGATTGCACTCCCACAACTTCCAAGGGCAAGGTGTTCCATTGGTTGATTGTTCTCACTGTCAGAACGTTTCTCCTTATTTCCAGATTAAATCTCTCCTTGTTCAGTTTCTATCCATTGTTCCTTGTCTGGCCTACAGATATTTTAGAAAATAGCTTGACCCCTTCCTCTCTGTGGCAGCCCCTCAAACATTGGAAGACTGCTATCATGTCTCCCCTGGTCCTTCTCTTCACTAGACTAGCCAAGCCCAGTTCCTGTAACTGTTCTTCATAAGTTTTAGTCTCCAATCCCCTAATCATTTGTTGCTGTTTTTTGCTCTGATTTGCTTTTCTCTTTTTTCATATTTACCAGCTGTATGAAGTGGTATATTTCAAATACACCTCCCGTCAGTATGAATCAGCCTAACATGGAACATTCCATAAACTTTGGAGGTTCCCTTCCTCTTTTTGACCTTGTATCCCATTGAGACAACTTCATTGAGGAAATTTCACCTTCATTCTATATGAGGCTGGTTCAGTTTTCTCCCTGCCCTCTGGCTATAAAGCCTCCTGTTGATTTTCCACTTGCAGCCTGTATCTAGCTTCCAAACTGGCTTTTTTTTCCAGATTTCATCCATCCCTTCACTTGGCTTGATCCTTCCCTGCAGCAATTTGCATTTTTATTTTACAATGTTGTGACTCTCTGTTGCTGCATTTCAAACTGTGCGCTCCATATATTTGGAAGAGGGTATTAAAATGCAGAGCTGCGTACAGCACAGCCTCCTTATTAAATAATGAGCACCCAGCACGAACAATCACACATGCACACACACACACACACACACACAAACACACACATACACACAGGTTCCTGCATTTGTCAGAGACACCACGGAGAGCATGAGTACTTTTAATAAAATTGTCTTGCCTACTTACTATCTGTTGTGGTAAGGGAAGACGGGGGAAGGCCATTACTGTCATGCTGAGTCTGAATGGACACAAATGAGACTTTGATCAAGAACTCACAAATCCCCTCTTAGACAGTTTTTTATTACGACTTCAGTCAACACATCAGTACTTGATCGATCCAATTTGTTGTCCTGAGCAGAGGCGGTGTGCAGCTCACAATAAAAATTCTTTTAAGAGCTTTCATGGAACCAGAGTGAAAAAAAAGGTGAGACTACTTCAGCTGAAGCAAGCATCTTAATCTGGCACTGTCTTTATACTTTGGATTCAGCCACCGCCAGAATCTTGATGACGTTAGCAAAGTAGAGGACAGGTTGGCCAAAGGCCTGTGGTGCTGCAAGAGACAAAACAACATACTCCCATTTTCAGAGTTCACCGTAATGGAAGTTAAGTCTTGCTTTAATAGTCCCACACTTGAGAAAGCAGGTGAGCTTACGAAGCTAGGATGTGATGCATGGCTAGCAATGATTGCCATGGAGAACAGATAGAAAGGTCATAAGGATCAGTGAGAAGTTGCTCTTGCTGTCCCTTAGAATTATGATAGACTTAGTCCTGAATTTGGTCCTGTACATCTTGTAATGTACCTTTGCCCAGGTCCGGCTGGTTCGCCAGCTCGCCTGCCTTCCTGGACCGAGATGTCCCTGCGTACAGTCACTCATGCCCTTGTTACCTCGCAACTCGACTACTGCAATGCCCTCTATTTAGGACTGCCCTTGCACACCATCCAGAGGTTGCAGCTGGTGCAGAATGCTGCCGCTGGGTTGTGATGGGAGTTACCCGTTCTCCCATATTACCCCTCCTGCGCGTGCTTGCATTGGTTGCCGGTTGCACTCGGTGAGGTTCAAGGTTTTGGCTTTAACATTCAAAGTCCTACACGACATGGGTCCACAATATTTAAGGGAGCACCTCCTACCGATATCGAGAACCAACCGCCCTGTATGGGCACACAGGCAGGCTCCTCAGGGTCCTGGGCGCCCCCACTTATGGAATCAACTGCCTCTGGACCTCCGCCTGGCTCCTGACCTCCGCACCTTCCGCGCTGATTTGAAGACCTGGCTATTTGACCAAGTCGGGCTGTGATCACCTTGCCGGGGGGTGTGGGATAGTTTTAAATTTTAATTTGGGTTTTATTGGGCTTTAGTGATTTAATTTATTTTTAATTATTTATTGTATTTATATGTTTCATCTGTGAGCCTCGAAGTCTTCGGAGATGGGGCGGCATATAAGTCCAATAAAATAAATAAAATAAATAAATAATCTCGGAGCCTAATCTAAAACTCACCATTAATACAGCAGTGAATGTTTCTTCCAGGCAAAGATGAAACAGTCTAACATAACAACATCTAATAGATGTGCCACAAATAAAATATTAGGCTTTGGGTTAATAAGGTCACCATTTTGGGTTAATAAGGAACATACGCTAAGCAGCTGCTCCAGTTTCACATAATTGTCAGGAGTTACTCTATAAATTGAATAATTCTTTCTGCTGATGTGATGCCCTCTTTTAGCATATGGACGTTCACAGATCTCGAATGGTAGTCGTGAGCAAACCCAAAACCGCATAAGCATCAACATAGCTATAAAAGTCAGTGCTCTGTTCCAGCTCAATACACAAGTTCTTGACCTCATAACAATTTATGGAACATTCCAAATAAATATTTGGGGTGAAATCCATTCCCATAATGTAAATAGTAATTGTTAGAGGATTCATGTAGCCAAAAACAGGCAAGAGGTTTGTTTTGTTTTGTTTTGTTTTATTTGGACTTATAAGCCGCTTCTCCCCCGAAGGACTCAGGGCGGTGTACATAAAAGACAGAAAGTACAAAAGTTAAAAGAAATTAAAAAGATATTAAATTATGCCAAATAAACAATCAAATTAAAACCCCCGATCCCCTGTCAGTCCAGGCAGGATTGCAAAAATAGCCATGTTTTGAGGTTGCGGTGGAAGGAGCAGAGATCAGGGGCCAAGTGCAACTCAAGGGGTAGTTGATTCCAGAGGGTGGGTGCCCCACAGAGAGGCCCTACCCCTAGGGGCTGCCAGCCTACACTGTTTAGCTGACGGTATCCTCAGGAAGCCCCATCTGTGGGAGCGCACAGGGCGATTAGTATTTGTCAGCGGAAGGAGACATTCTTGCAAGTACCCTGGACCCAAGCCATACAGGGCTTTATAAGTTGTTACCAAAACCTTGAATCTCACACGGAGGGCAACCAGCAACCAATGCAGGTCGCGAGAGGGTGTAATATGGGAGAATTGGGCGCCTCATCACTACCCGCGCGGCTGCATTTTGCACCAGCTGAAGTCTCCGTATGAGATGTAGCGGCAGCCCCATATAGAGAGCATTGCAGTAGTCGAGTCTAGAGGTGACGAGCACCTGAGTGACCGTGCGCAGCGCATCTCAGTCCAGATATGGGTGGAGCTGGCATACCAGCCGAAGAGGCATTGGAAATCACTTGTCCTAAGCCTATCCCACTCCTTCTCTTGTCCATACATGCAATAGGTACAACAAAACATATGGTGGGGTGTGTTAGTATTCTGACCCAAACACGATAAACCCTCTGAAGTTAACACAAAGATTCCTTTATTAGGAGTGCTGGCAGCGCCGGCAAAAAGTTTCTCTCTCACTGCAGGCTAACAAGTTCGGTTGGCCAGAAGATGAACATCTATGTATCTCTGCCCCTTGCCTTTATCCCCAGAGCTAGGATGGTGTCACGATTCTGCATGCCATGCCGGGAGCCACAACACCAAAACAGGAGGTCCTACTGTCCTTCCCCACTGCGCTCACATCGAACCCTGTATATGATGGCTGATGGACGATAAAACACGTGACGATAACATCACACGCTAACCTCTTGATAGATGGTCACAGCACAGAGCAGCGAGGGATTGATGTGGAATGGAAACGTTGTCGATGGGCAGGGGGCAGGGAGGAAATGGGTGTGCACAAAAGGTGAAGGTGGTAAAAGTGATTCAAGTTGTTTCACGGGTGTAAGAGGTATAGACTGGGGCGGGGCCGAATAAGCTACTTATTATTAAGAGCCTTGGTGGTGCAGGCTGTTAAACACCTAGCACTTAGTTCCAGCTGCCTGCAATTAGTGCAGGCTCGAATCCCATCAGGCTCAAGGTTGACTCAGCCTTCCATCCTCTCGGGGTAGGTAAATTGAAGACCCAAGACTGTTGGGGGCAATAAGCTGACTTTGTAAAAATGCCGCTTAGTAATAAGCAGGCATATACAATGGAATGAAGGCTATTGCTGAGCACATTGGGTTGCGCTCCAAAAATTGTAAGCCGCCCTGAGTCTCCGGAGAAGGGCGGCATACAAATATGAATTTAAAAAAATGTAAAAAGTTGTTACCGGATGTTGGGGAAAAGCTATTGCCGGATGGTTATTAGCTAATTATGATTTAACATATTGTATAAATACAGCTCTGGCTGCAGTGAGCGCCAGAGCTGACTTTGATTATCAACTACTCGATGTTACCCAATTTGGAGATGTAGAAGAACAAAGAAATATAAACCTTACTTTCGTGCCTTTAGTGAGTGACTTTGTTTCTCCTACTCCGAACGCTGGATGAACAGCTGAGAGATGGGGCTTTGCTAGCAGCAGTGGCTCTTCCGTCCCAAGGATCGGCCCATGGATTTCCATTACTGTCCTCTTATCTGCCTTCTGCGCATCCGCGCATCAGGCACCGGACCCAGCTGTTCCTCCTCTTCCTCATCAGCGACCTCCAGTCTGCTGGAGAGGCTGGTGTCTGACAGTTGGACTGAGCAAAAGTAGTTGGCCCTGAGTTACCCAGCAAACTTTCCATGGCTGAAGGCAGACTAAAACCTAGGGCAATATTTTCACCACTGTATGTTGTCCTGAGCAGCTGTTGGCTGATTATCCAACCTATAGCTATTACTGCCTACTTGATTAACAGTGAAGGAGTTAGTGATGTTATGAAGTCTTATCAGTACTTTCTTGGTGCAAAGGCTAACAGAATATTTGGTATTTCTTTGAGAAAGTGAGTAGAAACTCTGTTTCCCAAAGGATTTTTTTTCTAAAAAACATTTAATGTGAGTACATGCTTCCAAGAACTACTTGGAGATTTGACTGAGTTAGTGGCTAATGGGTTAAGAGTATAGTGGAACAGATACTAAAGTGTGATAAAATGGAAGAAAGGGACAGGACTAGAGTTATTGCTGTCTGCTTCATTTTACTTGACCAGCATTTTCAAAATCTAATTTTTCTCTATATTTCTATTTGTTATTCCTCCTTCTTTATCCAATGAGAATCCCCGGGAACCAAAACATAACATTTAATTCTTTTTCTCACTGCAAACTGGATGCCAAGCCCATTACTGCATGGAGGCCTGGAAATGTGACAAGCCGGTAGGAAAACATGGCAGCTACAGGGATGTCACAAGCATATTGATGTACCTGACACTTTGAAAACAACAAATCTGAATGTTTTCTAGCCCAAGGGCCTTACAGTCCAAAAGTGGAATTACAGAAAAACAAAGCAAAAAGGATGGAAATGAAAGAAGACACCAGAAGATAGAGATGAGAGCATTGTTTACAGTTGATCTGAAAATGTCCCTCGTAACATACCCTTTGTAGAATGCTTCTATATTTTGCTAAGCAATTGTAGGGTCGATTTGTTAACTGGTGTTTGAGTTATCAGAGCATTTGATACTGCTTCCTGTAGAATTGAAACAGGAAAGCAGAAGATTTCACATTGGTGTAAATATTAGTGTGCGTATAAGATAGTGCAATGGCGTCAGTATTGGGAGAGTCTGTAAGGACTCCAACTGTGAAGTGGAACATTGATGATTTTTGTAACAGCCCTGCAGAGGCAAAATGGTAATCAATTAGAGCAGCCAAACTAATTAAAAAGCATGCATTATACATCTCAGAAAACATATTCTTCATTACCATGGAGTCTTCCATTATAAATTCATGCCCCACTGCATTATGAAGGGCATACTTAAAATAACAAGCTTTCTTCCTCTTCTTCTCTTCATTGTGTTGACCTTGATCCTTGACCCAGCTCTGCACTGGAACAAGGCTTGTTCTATCAACATTATCTAATACATTAAAAACAAAAGAAGAAGTGATGGTCTAGAATAGATAAAGTTAATGTGTAGTTGACTTATCACAGGTATTTTGCTCCTTCAGCATTCAGAAAATCACGACAGACTTTGCAGGAAGTCCTAGAGATAGGGGTTAGGAAGGAAAGGTCAGAAAAAGTAAAATTGGCATTGTGATCGATGTATAAAAGCACCTTTAATTATGCAGCTTCACAGATTTGACTGTTTTGACAGTGCCCTCAGCCAGGGACACCCCTAACTGTTTAGTCTTCTATTATCTTCTGCATTCCCATCAAAGGTTGTGATGATACAATGGCTGGGCTTAAATGCCACACACCCTCTACAGTTCACTTAACCTAGGATATTCTCAATTAATCCAATGTTCTGGGTCTGGGCAACACAGTAGGCTAAAATCTGGTTGGCTTGTATGTGCTTTAGTGTGTCGTGTAAATTCAGCCTGTCTTGAGATTTGCAAGTTCCAGGAATAGAGTTATCAAAGTAACTGTGCCAAAATCTGCCTGGTAATTTCCTGAAAGTTACCTGTTCCTGTGGGGAAAAAAATCATAATATTTAGGTGGTATTATTATTATTATTATTATTATTGAAAGATTGTATCAAATGCTAATGTTCTAGATTGTTTCCATCTTTATATTCCATCATATGTCAATCCTCCCATCAATTTGCAAATCCCAGATGCCAAACTTCTGAAAAAGGCTCATGGAAGGTAGTCTTTCAAAAATTCTTCCCCTGAGTTTTCACCCCCTTTTTTTCTTTTTTCATAGGAATGAAGTGAAGTGGTGAATTTCCTGCATGCCGGTGAGTTGATACTGTAATGAAAGATGGGATGCGCACACATACAGTACCTCTCTGCTGCCTAATCAGGAAAGAAAGCGCAAGCGCCTTAGGAGAATTTTCTCTTCATTTTCTTCTCTGTTGGGAAAACAATCTGCAGCCAATTTCTTTTCCATCAACTTCAACGTGAGCATTCAGAACACCAGGGTGGGGTGGGGGTGGGAAACCCTGTCTGGCACAGCTGAAGTTTAAACCGTTCTTTGAAATATTGAAGTCTGATAAGTATGGGAAGGAGAAGTGGAAGGATCACAAGGTGGCATGATGGGGGATCGGTGGGGGGGACATTGCTGTGATTGTACTGCTGCTAAAGAGAAGGCCCAGTGGTACAGTTGTTGATTATATGCAGGCTCTGTTTTTTTTTTAAATTACATTTATATGCCGCCCTTCTCCAAAGACTCAGGGCGGCTTACAATCTTTGGAGCACAATCTAATGTGCTCAGCAATAGCCTTCATTCCATTGTATATGCCTGCTTATTACTAAGCGGCATTTTTACAAGGTCAGCTAATTGCCCCCAACAATCTTGGGTCCTCAATTTACCTACCCCGAGAGGATGGAAGGCTGATTATTATTATATGCAGGCTCTGTAATTGTGCAAATACTGGATCCGCTTCTTACGGCCCTGGGATGCTGGCTCCACCCTCTTGCCCTGATGGGACAGGCTAAAGACCCAGATCTGTAAGGGAGTTTCAAGTACAAATGGGTATATATATATATAGATATCAAGAGGCCAAAATGGCAGTTTTCCCCCCCAGCCTGGCAGCTTCTGTCAACACAACTCCTCTCCACTCTGCATTGGACTTATGTATCCAGAAAACCATAACGTTTGAGGAAGATCAAAATACGATGAGAGTTTTGTTGGCCCCACCAAATGTAACTTTGAAAACATAAACTCAGTCTGTGAAGCAGTGGTGGGATTCAAATTTTTGTACTACCGGTTCTGTGGGCGTGGCTTGGTGGGCATGGCAGGGGAAGGATACTGTAAAATCTCCAGTCAGAGGTGGGATTTGCCGGTTCTCTGAACTACTCAAAATTTCCACTACTGGTTCTCCAGAACTGGTCAGAACCTGCTGAATACCACCTCTGCTGTTAAGATGACCCCATCCTAACAGACTAAGTTTACGTTTTCAAACGCTGGAACTTATATTTGATGGGGTTCTTCCATGCATGGTGCCTGGACAAGAAGCTCTTCCAAAGGTGTCCACAAAGGAGTTAGAGAAAGCCATTATGGTGCTTGACACTACCATATTTTTCCATGTATAAGACACCCCCATGTATAGGACACCCCCTCACACTTTTCTTACCCAAAATTCAGAAATCAATATTTTAAACATTAAATAAAAGACATTAATTTTTGCAGATTAAGACATTTGCTTACTGGTACCGGTATCTATTTTTTTGTTTTCTGACATTTTTATGGGCTCAGAATGTTTCGACATTACCACTCGCTGTCGCTTGTGGACACTGGCTACACGCTCTCCGCAACATCAGCTGACATCAGTCACATAAGGCTCATGATTGGAGAAAACCTGTTAGCTTGTCTCTCAATTGGAAGTTTCGCTCGTGAGGCTAGTTTGCAGAGATAAGGTATCGGCAGTTTCAAAACCGTGGTTCTCCTCTTGTCCCCTCCATGTATAAGACACCCCTCTATTTTTAGGTAAATATTTTAAAGAAAAAGTATTTTAATACATGGAAAAATATGGTATGTGATTGAAGCTTCACCCATTTTCAATGACCATTGCATGGGCTACTCATGTAAGAGAGAGAGAAGTGGAGCTTTGATTGGATGGTTCTATTTGGATGGAAGTTCATTCAACCCATCTCTTTTCCCTGCCATTCAACACAACCCAATAGCGAAGCTGATGGAGCAAAGCTTGCATGGATGAGTTACCAATTTTGGCCCAGAGAAATTCAGAGGAATATGTGGGTAGTGCTTAACTTTTCCATGAATGAGGCAGAAAAATAAAGACAGGGAAGATCGGCCATAGTCAACATTTAACAGCCAAAAACTGCTTAAAATTGGTCTGCACATTCACAGCCAATTCGATTTGCAACTCAGTCTCAACAAGTCTTAAGTATCTAGAGACTAGCCTGAGTACCTCTGTCACCCACGTCCGTAGCAAAGATCTAGTAAAATCAAATGTCTCCCATTAAATAGGATCCCATTTGCAAAGTGACAGCAGCATTAATGAGGTAGTGCATGCAAGAGTGAATACAATAAGACTGCCATGGAAGGAGAGTACTGGATAGGAGTTAGGCAAATTCACCTAAAATCAAATCTGTATGAAATGATGGTCCAGCAAGTAACGCCATATGGCCAACCACCAAAAGTTCTGAGCCTTTTACATACCCTGAAGATGGTTCCATTGGTCATTAGGCATTTCATTTCTTAAACATGTCAGCAATGATCCAGTCTGGCAGCAGATAGACATTGCACCAGTAAGAGAAAATGCAGGAAAAACACTTACAGGGGTATGAACACGTTGTTTGGAGTAGCACCATTGCCTGTACTGCTTACTACTTTGACACTGATAACCAATGCTGCATGGAAGACCAAAGCAAAGATGGCAGCACACAATTAGCACAGACATGACAATCATCCAGTTGAACCTGCTTTCTGTGTTTGATTGCATGAAATGGTGTTCATTGTTCTGGCACTGCAGGAAAATGCTAGGATGATGAAGAATAGAATAGAATTCTTTATTGGCCAAGTGTGGTTGGACACACAAGGAATTTGTCTTGGTGCAAATACTCTCAGCATACATAAAAGAAAAGATACATTTGTCAAGAGTCAAGAATCATAAGGTACAATACTTAATGATAGTCATAGGGTACAATAAGCTATGCTGGCTGGAGAATTCTGGGAGTTGAAGTCCACAAGTCTCAAAGTTACCAAGTTTGGAGAACCCTGGTCTAAGGGAAATTCAACCCAAAGTATTTACCACATGGGACAGAACAAAAAGTGATAGGTTTTCTATCCAAGGGTAGCCACACATTTTTGTTCCCTGAAGTAAATTACTTCACAAGTCACTTTTCCATCCCAAGGAATACATCCGATGGCTTTGCAAGGGCCTCAGAATAGTGCTTCTGAATGGGAATGCATACAAGACACCTATTTGTTAAAGCAGCCTGAACTTTTTTTTTTCCTGGACACCTCTGAGAACTTGGAAAAAGCCACATTGCATAGAACTATTTCCTGGGCCCTTCAACACGTTCTGAATCTTGTCTTTGAAAGAACTTTTGTTTGGTTGTCTGTAAGAGTATTTTACTCTGGGACCTCTGTTTGGTTTAAAGTTTTTATCTGTTTTTATGGCCCTTTTTCTAGTTTTGTATGCTGTCCAGAGTTCATTGAGGTTGGGTGGTTCAATTCAACCCAACCCAACCCAATTTAACCCAACCCAATCAATCTTACAACCCTAATAAACATAACAAATCACTAGATAATTTTGTAAGAGTTTGCTGGTTATTTTAAGGCACCAAATATCTGTTGCTGAGACAGTCCTCTCGCTTTGCCTTATAAGAGAGCAAAGCCCTTATGCCATGGTGGCGAACCTATGGCATGCATGCTGGAAGTGGCATGCAGAGCTATTACTGCCAGCATGTGAGCACTCGCCCAGAAAAGGTCTACTGCGCATGTGTGTGTGCTGCCCGCCCAACAGCTGATTGTTGGGTATCTGGTGTGCATGCACAGGGGCATGGTGGAGTGCAGGAGACACTCATGCATGCACAGAAGCAGGTAGCATGCACGGGGGTTGCACATGCAAGCACATAAGTGCGCAGCGTGGGTTGTATGGGTCACGCACACATGTGCAGGAGGCATAGGGGGTTGCATGCATTGCCTTCTGGGTTATGGGCACGTGAGCACGAGCAGGCAAGCGTGCACGCAATTATCGGCATGGGAGCCCAAAAAGGTTAGCCACCACTGATTTATTTATTTATTTATTTATTTATTCATTCATTCATTCATTCATTCATTCATTCATTCATTTATTTATTTATTTATTTATTTATTTATTTATTTATTTATTTAATTGGACTTGTATGCCGCCCCCTCTCTGAGGACTTGTGCTATGCTATATTCTTATTGTTATTGTTATTTTTGTTATGAGGAAAATAGGAGGAGGAAGGTATGTTGGATATGTTTGCTGTCTTGGGTTATTTGTAGAAATAGTAAATATGGGATACAAATATACCACTTCCAGATGTCTGATGTCTCAATGGTTCCTATTCAGTTAGTTAGAGCAGTAGGGAAAGCCATATCCCTAAAAATGTCATGACTTTCTCAGAGGGAAAAAAAACAATTTTCCCAAACACAGAGTCTAGTCTGAGATCTGCTGAGCTGGGTAACTTCTATTCAGTTGCATGCCTATCTGCAGATTTGAGTGTCAGGCCCTTTGATCTGGAACAAAACCAGAACTGCTGAGGACTTGCTTTGTGGAACAGGACACAGCAGCTTGGCTATCATCAAGTGGGATAGTTAAAACAGATTGCATTAATAATGCATGCTGCATGGTAAAGATAACAAAAAAACACAGAGGGGACGGGAGGTGAACCTTGTCAGTATTTACCATGCAGATGTTTAATTGGAAATCTAAATAATGCATTAGGTTCTTGGCTTTAGAATTCCAAGCTGCCGCTCGGCTGATCACTTTCTGGATCAGCGAAGGGCGAGATGAATTTCCAGAAACAAAACCCCAAAATTGCTTTGCTTTAACAGGACGGCAGCTATTGTTTAATATTGTGCTTGTTTGTTCGAACAACCACGACATGGGCTCTCACTCTCAGGGAGGGGCGGTGTCTGAATGTGCTCATGTTCCATCACAAGCTAAAACAAAGAAAGACTACAGAGGTGGGCATATTAGATGCTTTGCCCTTTGGATCGCTATTAAAAGTTTTCCCAGGGAAACAAGATGGAAAGAGTCTGAGGCCCTGATGGGATTTATATCGTAGCAAAGAAAGAAAAGTGTATGGGAAGAACAGGAGAAAAGAGGCAGAGAGAGGTAGAAGGCAGAGATGTCTGCATGTAAGCTCAAAAAATAAATAAATAAATAAAAGGAATGCTTGAAACAGAACAGTGAGTTTACTTACTATTACAAAAAGGTTTCATCGCATATTGTCATTTTTTTTTTACCTTTCTTAGAAATATCCCTGGAGCAGAGGTGTCAAACTCAAGGCCTGCAGCCTGTGGGGCCATCCTGGAAAATGTAACAGGCCGGCCCATGTCACTTTGGCCTGATCTACCCATGTTGCTCTGGCGGGTCTACCCATGTCGCTTTGGCCAGGTCTACCTGCATTGCTTCAGTCAGGTCTACCCAATGCGAAGAGGAAACATGCCAGCAGTTTGGGGAGTGGCACCAAGCTGGTCATGCCCACCCAGCTGGCCACACCCACCCAGCCAGCCATGTCCAGTGAATGGCATCAAGCTGACCACACCCACCCAGTCGCCCACAGCCCGCCCCCCCGAGATCAACCACAACCCTGATGTGGCCCTCAATGAAATTTATTTATTTATTTATTTATTTATTTATTTATTTATTTATTTATTTATTTATTTATTTATGAGACTTATATGCCGCCCTATCTCCCTAAGGACTCAGGGCAGCTTACAAAGTAAAAACAGTAATACAAAGTATACAAATATTAAAAAACTATTAAACCAAGGTCTCATAAACATTTCAATAAAAACTATGCTAAACCCCCCCACTTCAGTCCGGGTAGGCTAGTTGGAACAGCCATGTCTTTAGGAAATTGAGTTTGACAGCCCTGCCCTGGAGGGAGTGATGTGAGAGAAGGGCCGGGGGAGAATGCTTCAGCGTCCCTGTGGTCAGTCATAAGGGTGAATGGCTGCATGGGCACTGCAGCCATAATTACTTTGAAACAGAGACATGTGTAATTTTAGGGTGTCTCTTGAAACTTGGAACATTCATAAAGTGACCTGAATCTTAAGTGCAGGTTAACTGCAGGTAAACTTCCACATTCCCTGGTTCTGATATATGATATGTGTACAAATATTTTCAAGAATATTTCATTACAACTGCCATAAATATGAGTCAGTTTCCAAGTATCTGATTTTTGAATTTAAGTAACCCTCATTATATTAAGTATACATTAACTAAAAAAAACCTTAAATCCACATCTTTATCTCTATCTTCATCTATGTCTTTCTTGTTCAATCTAAACATCTCTTTATATGTATAAACAAAATTAATTCTAAGCATCATTCATATTGATCTAATTCATGCTAACAATGTTAGTAATCTCTATCACATTTATCAAATTTAAGTAATTCTCATTCTGTTATTTGAAAAAAATACATAAAAGAAAATGCCTAACACCTATAAACTTCTAGTCTTTTCTATTATTTTTATTCATTCTATAAAAAATTATATTCTAATATTTCCCCTATCTAATTTTATTTCTGCCTCCTTTAGCTTACCTTACAAGCCACCTAAATATTTGAATGGCAATTTTTATCCATCATCTCTTAGCACTTCATTTCTTATCCATTTTTTAATTCACATCCCACACTCCTCATCTTTCTCTCTATCTTCATCTATGTCTTTCTTATTCAATGTAGACATTTCTCCCAATACAATCTTATGGTGCCAAATCTCCCAAATATCTGCCTATGTCCCAATCTCCTTATCAAAAGTATATTCCTGTCTCTCCAATTGCCGATTTATCTGTTTTATTTTCTTCAGTCTTTTTTTCCTTTATCAGCTAATTTGTCAGTCCTAGTTTTTGCTCCAGTCCTTGGTTTCTTTGTTGATATGACCAATCCATCTGTTCTTTCCGCTCCTCTTGCTTGCCATTTATCTGGTCTTCCTCTTCATCAAATGTGCAACAGGTAACTCAAAAAAGAGTGAGCCAAATTAAAGATTACAGGGCAGGACACATTTTTTCAGGCTGGGAATTAAAACTTGTAAGGAACAAAAATCAAAGTTATTGTACTTTCAAAGTCTAAAGGTCAGGAGGAACCATAGAAAAGTATAAAGGCCTCAGTGGAGAGGCAGTTAACTACTACTACTATCACTTTACACTATACCTTGTAAGTCACCCATTCTTTATCCAGCCAAACATATGGTAAACATCTGCATGATGGGGATTTCACGAAGACATAAAGAATGCAATTGTGCCTATTACAGGTAGTACTCGACTTATAACAGTTCATATGGTGACTGTTTGTAGTTACAATGGCACTGAAAACAAGTGGCTTTTGACTGTTTCTCACACTTATGACTGTTGCAGCATCCCTCCATGGTCCTGTGATTGAAGTTCAGCTGCTTGACAACTGGTTCATATTTATGACAGTTGCAAAGTCAGTGGGGAAGCTAGATTCACTTAACAACCATATTACTAACTTAACAACTGCAGTGATTCACTTAACCCATCTGTAAAAGATTGTAAAATGGGGCAAAGCTCACTTAACAAGAGTCTCACTTAGCCATAGAAATGTTGGGCTCAAATGTGGTCATATGACATACGTCGAGGACTACCTGTATCCATCTGTACACACCTGTGCGTATACACACTGGAGACACAATTCAGCCTCTGTCAATTGGCTGGGGATAATAGATCCATGACTCTACTGGTTTCCCCCTCCATGTGCATGTAGCTGTTCTTGGTCCCAGCTCCCACTCCCAAACATGGCAACTTTAATACTTTGAGGTTCACCTCGTGCCATTGTGTTTCACAGCACCCCAATTCCAAGTGCTTTACACTGCCCTAATGGTTGTTACTTTGCTACCTTAAAATGGTGGGTTGCTGTGCCTCTCCCTCACCTTTCACCCTCCAGATTTTCAATCACAAAGGGATCCTAGCACTCAAAGAGAAGGAAATGATGGCTTGCTTTTCTATCAGCTGACTTGATTCTTGTACTTAGGATCTCTCCTATAGGAATCTGATAATGATTTTTTTCCCCATCCTGACAGCTCTTTAGAGCAGGGGTCTCCAACCTTGTCAACTTTAAGACTTGTGGGCTTCAACTCCCAGAGGAATTCTGGGAGTTGAAGTCCACAAGTTTTAAAGTTGTCAAGGTTGGAGACCCCTGCTTTAGAGGCATGTCTAGCCCCCAGAATCATCACCGGTGGCCTTGCTGTAAGGAATTCTGGGAACAGAATTTCCCCCCAACATATGGAGATTACCCTGATTGGGTTAGGCTGTAAGGAAGCAACTACATAATTTATTTTTATTTTTGCTTTTTAAAAAACTGGCACATTGACACATAGGAAAAATGATGTCATTTTTATTAATCTTTATTTTTGTAGCAAAGGTTTTTTTTTTAATTTTTGCATTTCAACTGATGAAATTCATAACCTTGTTTTCTGGTAAGACAATTCAAACATACAAATAAATAACAACAATGTGCTTTTCAGCTTTTTTTTGTTTTTGTCATTTAAATAACCAACAGTTTTGAAGGACATAGACAAAGGGGCTTTAAGCAGAACGATGGTACAATTAAAACAGTTTTTTTTTTAGTGAAAAGCAAATGCCAGTGGCTGAAGGTGAAGATGAAAGATTTCAGATTTTAGCAGGGCTGGGTTTATTTTTAAAAATTGGCAAAGTCTGGGTTTAAAAAAGGAATGATATGAATGGCAGAAATGGTAATAATTAGAATCCTTTCCCAGAGGAATTGAGGAAAATATTTTTTACACTGAAAAAGGATAATTAGTGAAACAAATGGAGAGAGAGAGAGAGAGAGAGAGAATCCCTCACAATAACAAAAACCAATCAATGTCTCCATGCTAACCTTTTTACATACTGTAAGAAAAGATGTGCTTTATATCTCTTCCTTTCAATGATTAATTTGGTATCATATTAACATATGTTATGCTGATGGTTTATTCCTTAGCTAGTTTTTATCTAAATTTTTCCCCTTAGACAATAATTGGAAGAAAAAAAGTACATTTCATAACATTTGAGATGCTTCTGTGTAGCATGACTCTACCAATTTATTTTTAACTTTTCACCTTCCAAGTGTCAGCAATAACAGGGAAATCATTTAGCCAAACTATTGCTTAAAATGTTCCCCTAGAGTCCACACAGCAGTGGGTCCTTCCCTACGAAGTTCCGCCTTTCCTTGCCACGCCTCCTTTGAAGTCACTTCGAGGTTGGGGATTGGCTGGTTGTGTGAGTTCTAGAATGCCTCAGAATTGCAGACTGAAGGCAGAATTTTGACATCAGATATCTTTAATTGAGCATTATCTTCAAAATTTACTGAAAGCCGGTATCAAATTACGTGTCTCTTCGTCCCTTTCTTTTACTAATATTCTCATACACATACATGTACCTAAAGATGCAAAGCTATGTATTGTTAAGCAAAACCAGTGCTTTAATCAAGATTTGCCCCAAATTGTGGAGAGGCTGGTATAGGGAAATTGCTATAGTTTCATAGTGTGGTAAAGTTGTAAGTTGTAAATTATGGGAGTCAAAGTCCACACATCTTAAGATTATCAAGGTTAAGAAACAGAGGTTTGTCTGAACCAAATGGATGTAATACGTCATGTATGTACCTACATATATGTCCCTATTGTAGGTATATACATGAAGTATTACATCCAGTTGGTTCAGACAGACCTCTGTTTCTTAACCTTGATAATGTTAAGATGTGTGGACTTCGACTCCCATAATTCCCTAGCCAGGAAGTTGAAATCTACAAGTTTAAAAGTTGCTAAGGTTAATAAGCCCCGAAACAGATGAATGAGCTTCACCTGTACCACTTCAGAGCACACATGTCCGAACATTAATTTAAAATAAGTTATTTTTAGCAACTGTTTACAACTGGCAGTAGCCTTCCCAGTAACCTCAATCATGCCTTTTGTGATTATCTCCTAAAACTCATTATCTAGGCTGCAACAATCTGGAGAGTTAGTAGATGTCAGCAAAATGGTAGAACTCTCTGTATGGCTTTGCTAGCATCTAATAGAAACTCCAGAACTTTGCAGCCTGAAAATAGTAGTCCTATTTTATCAAACATCACCTGAAAAATCCTTAAGGGGTTTAAACAGTCTGTCATATTTTATTACCTGTGATATTAATAATAACACCTTGGGAAAAATAGTTCTTGGAACTGGTACATAAACATCCAAATATTTTGAGGAAACTGGTGAGGTTCAGTATTTCCAATTTAAGGAAAGAGAGCTTATCAACAAAAATTAGCATATCAGGAAAATGGCCCTGGTATAACTTTTTCCAAAGGCATTAATTATTTTTTATCTGCATATAGTTTTTATTTTTATTTTTTATGATTCATTTTAAAACATGGGATTCCCCACCCACAACACTGAATTACAGTTTATCATCCTATTTCTTTTTCAATTGAACTGGGATATAGGTGTTTTCATCAGGATAGGACAAGTTTCAGTCGGCCATCTAAATTAAACTAGTTTTGTGGGTTCTTTCCCCTTAACTTTCGGTGTGGCACATTTGAACAGACATTTTTCGGAGAACTCTATCAGGTACCTACCTGATGAAGTATCACTGTTTCCTTGTGTTTCCATTTAAGGCAGAGATAGGAAAGATTTACACAGCCAAGGACTTTTCCAGAGAGGACAAAGGCCACAGTGAGTAGAGCAGGGATATCAAATGGATCTCAGATGCATTACACGTCTGGATGAATTTGTTTCCTACCCCTGCCCAGAGGATTTTGGAAGGGAGTTTTTTGTTTTAAAGTATTTAAATAGTTCTTTGGTTTTCTAAATAATACTTGAAGATGAAAGGTCTTGTGAATTTTCTAACTCAGAACAGCAGGAAATCATGCCATCAGCTTTGGGCAATGGAAGGGCCATGCAAAATACAAATGGAAAGAAGAATAAGAGATGAAGGGCAAGTAAATGTGTATTCACTGCAGCATCCTGGCAATTGTTCCATAGGGAGAATTTTCCACTTCCCTCAGCACATGCCTTTGGTACCTCTTGCTGTTTTCACCGCCTCATTGAGAACTCACCTTTTCTATGCCTTTGTGGATTGGCATCCCAAAGGGGAAGCAATTTGAGCAAAGTGGGGCATGACCAGACTAGAACAGTAAATGGATCTATCTGAACATTTAGGAAATAAGTACCTGTATTAGCCCTTCTTTCTTTCCCCCTAATTTACACTGGTCCCTCTAGTACAGAGATCTCCAAACATGGCACCTTTAAGATTTATGGACTTCAAATCCCAGAATTCTTGCTGGCTGGGGAATTCTGGGAATTGAAATCCACAAGTCTTAAAGGTCTAGTACAATCTTTTCACTGAATAATAGTAGCTCTGCCAGAGTTCAGGTGAGAATCATTTCCCAGATCTGGGTCTGCAAATACCAGGATCACAGACTACTGCCTTCTGCGTGCAAAATCCAGTTTCCATCTCTACTGAGCATCATTCAAATGTATATGGGAGGGGAAAAAATAACAACCAATAATATCTCAAATTTCAAAAGGTTCTTTATCAGGTCTAGACTTTGAATGGCTCTTTATAAATCTGGAATTTTAATCTGAGGCATTATTTGGGCTTTAATTAATTGGGCTTGCCTTTAATTAATTAGTTTTGTGGATTTCTATCCTCCTTTCATTCAAGAGCTCAAGATGGTATAGATGGCTTCTTCCTTCTATTTCCCCCCATAGCAACTGCCCTGAACATTAGTTTGAACTGAAAGAGATTTCCTGGCTCAAAGTTCCCAATGAACTTCCATGGTTGATGGTGGATTTGAATCAAGATCTCCTCACTTTATTCCAAAAACTTCGCACCTACATCACCTATGTTCCACACAGCAGATGCTACAACTAACATGCCATGTACATCTGTTCTAATTAAACTACTATCAAATCAAGGGAAGAGAAGAATTAGGATCTTCCTAAAATCACACTGGTATTATACTTTGGTCAGCATAAACTGGCAGTCCTCAGGAAAATATCAATTGCATTCAGCAGAAGATTTGGGTGGAAAAGAACCATTGTATGTGGAACTATTAAATAAGGTAAACAGAATTTTCTTCTAATGCAAATTAGAACTCTTAATTTCTACTTTACTAATAATCATCCCAGATAGTCCAGAAATAAATTGGTATAGCCATAAATATATTAAGATGAGGCAGAAAAATACAAAATGCTATTTTTGTTTTATGGCATAGTTAGTCAAAGTTGACTTTAAGTAAAATTTCAAAGTAAACCAGCAATTAAAAAAAATAGTAGTGCAAGTGAGGCTTCCGACAGGGCAATCAACCAATGGAACAGCTTGCCCTTGGAAGTTGTGGGAACGCCATCACTTGAGACTTTCAAGAAGAGATTGGTGTAGGGTCTCTGGCTTGGGCAGGGGGTTGGACTAGATGACCTACAAGGTCCCTTCCAACGATCATCTGTTATCTGACTGATTTCCGAGATTCTTAATAATTTTACTAACATTTTGTGAAAACAATATAAACTCCGGAGTAGGGAGCTACTGTTGAAATGCACTATAAAAAGACACTGCCTTTGAATATAGGGGAGAATTAGGTTTGAATTTTTGATAAACTAAACTGATCAAGACACAAATATAGACAAAATATAGGGAAGAGTAAGTATAATTGAAGCAATGCAATTCTATAAACATTGAATGAGATTTCCTGAGAGAAGTAAGATGTTTGTGGGGCTAGTATTCATTTTTAAAGCAGTCACACAGCCATTTCGAATTTCACCATTTAATAGCAAAGTCCAAGCCCTTTAATCCAGCCTTGTAAATAAGCCTATCCAAATGATTAGCTTGCAACAAAAATTCACAAGACTGGCAAGAATCCATGGGGCCAAACCAGAGATAAATCTACTCTCTTTAAGCCAGCAAGTTGCTAGTTTAGGAAGGTAATAGATTAAACATGGTAATGCTTTTAATTGAGAGGATCAATAACTCACCTATTCACTTTCCAAGGCAATCACCAAGGAAATACAGCAGCAAGCAGCATCTAAATGAAATATCCCATTCTTTTCTTTATTAGCCTGGTCACTCACCTATATGGAATTCTGGGTTGTTTTGGGAACCAGGAAAATGATTCAACAGAAGATTTGGCTTAATTGCAAGCAATGTACATTTGTCCATTGAGAAAAAAAAGAACATGAGCAGCATCTGTCAATGATGGAGGAATAGTTTCACCACCAGAAGCTCAGGAGGAACATGAAAGCAATTGCAAGTGTCTGAAAATTATAAACTCATGCTGCCCTAAAGCATTTGTCTCTGACAGCTGGAAGGGATTTCCCCACTTGGGTGTCATAATCCACAGCTAGGATGGTGAACTCCACAGGCGGAAAAACCCAAATGTTGTTTTTCTTACATTATTAATCACCAGATGAAATGATACAGAGAAATCATCTCATAGAAAGAATAATTATAGTGCCATGGATGTTGAAAGAATTTGCAATGGACATGATTGTATTTTTATGGGAGATCTTTGAAACAGAAGATTGGGGCTCATTCAACAGAAGGAGCAGGACTCCCCATCATTTTGAATTGAATGAATCTTACCATGTCAAGAAGGGAACTCTTATGGATCCATTAAGTTTATAATTACTGAGGTGTACCACTGAGATGAAATGCTAGAGAGACGGAAGGAATCACTTCCTTTCCTCGTCCTAGGACAAAAGCAAATTAGCTGATTTATTTTATGAGATCCATTTTGCAGATGGAGGAGATTTGCGGGGTGGTTTGGAAGGGGGGAGATGGCCAAGAGGCATTTTGGACAGTGAAGTACAAATACTCCCCAGTTTAAAAATGTGTTCTGTTCCCAAGGCCTACTGAATATGTATGTAAACCAGACGGTATTATTGCATAATACCGCATAAGTAGTAGTGTATAATATGCATTCATTTGGAACCATTGCCTATTTAACTCAAATTTTGTTACAGTGGGCTTTGTTCTTAATTATGGATCGTCCTTAAACTGGGATGTTCTTAATCCAGGGACTTGCTGCAACTCCATCATCACTGCTTGAAAGAATGCATTCATTACCAGATTTAATCTTTGAACTGCAGCCTAGATAACTTTAATAGTCCCTGAAAGGCTTTGGGAATTCAGGTGCTTATCATTTGTTGTTTATTGCTTTGTAGTTTAGTCTGAGCTCATCTCATCTAGTTTCATCTAGAAATTGATAATTGGTTTTGTTGAGATTTCTACCAAGCATGCATCCTCCAGTAGGAGATCCATGGCAGAAATATATCATATGTATCTGCCATAGGCTTCATTTTTCTTCCCAGCATGGTAGCCATTAGGTTTCACATCCCACTATACTTCACATAGACAAGGTGTAGAGCTTAGGGTTTAAAATAGATAACACAACATCATTCACAGGACTGTTTTGCATCTGACTGGGAAGTCTTCAGGTTTTTTGTTCAGGGCATGGCTGGTCAGAAAGAGATTTCACAGAGTCCAAACTGGAGTAAGTTGATACAAGCCACAAAGTCTTCCAAATAGTTCTTAGCCAGGCTTAACTCTTCTCCAATATCCTTGTTTTCTTCTTCTTTTGTGAATTCTATTTATATTTAAACTGTGCATTATAGGAAGCAAACCAGACTGGTATGCAGAACATAGGATGATCACTAGATGGCAGCAGTGAGACTAACATTGTGGCCCCTTGGGTTTGCCTGGATTTTTGCTGTCCAGGTATATTATTCCAAAGATGAATGCCATTACTTCATGTCTGATAGGATCCCTAGCCTTCTGAAATTGCCCCATTTTCATGGATCTTATGCAGTTTTCCAAAACAAGAATAGATAAGAATCTGTGCAACAGAGGTATTTGGGAATTTGGCTTCTCTTCTTGCAACTTTGTGGTTAATGGTAAATGTTATTTCTAAATGAAATTCTTCAGAGGCTCTTTCAAATGTCCTGCAAAGTCAAAGCAATCACTAAAATGTGCATTAAGCAGTTGGCTCCTGTAAATCAAAAGGCTATTTCCTTCTTCTCAAATTCTTTGGATGACACAGCTTGCTCTTCCACTCAAAGAAAAGAATTCTCCAGGAAACCTAAAAGGATGCATTGAATGTCTACAAAACATGGCCGTCTTTTTTAAGGAGGAAAAGACTATTAGTTTCTTCATGACAGCCAGACTTTGCATAATGGGAGCAACCTATTAGTCAGTGAACTAATAGCCTTAGTGAACAGCTAGCACTCAAGTCTTGCAATATTATCATATTTATCTATTTTAAGACACAGCTTATGCAATCCTCTGTGCTTCTGGAATAAAGTAAACCATAAATTTTGGGAAAAGAGCATAAAAGGGTAGATGTTCTCCCCTTCAAAGCAATGAGGTAAATAAACATTTTCAGCTTATTTCAGCTGATCAAAATCCCAACTAGCTCAATGAATCCCTCAGGTATCAATTACCAAACCAATTCCTGCAAAATATGGACCTGGTACTCAGGCGAGATGTTAAGTAGCTCACATCCTACCGACTTTGGCAGAAGATTCAGGTGCCCTTTTATTGATAAGGGAACACAGGCTGGAAGAATCTGCTTATTCTATCACACTTTCTTAATTACTAAGACAAAAATCCCTCACTGCCAAAATGCTCTGCTAGTCCCTACAGGGAAGAAACAAAGAGTCTGTGGTTTGTAGCAACTGAGGTAGCTCCTTTCACATATTTGCAGAACCAGGAAATGTGTTCACACACAAAAGACCCAGTTCTTTGTGTTCTCTACCAAGTTCCTGCTAGGTATAGAAGAATACAGCCCTGCTCATACTCAATTGTTGGTGGTGATATTGACACATTTGACCTCTGTTAAAGAAGCTACACTGGTTACCAGTGGCTTCCAAATAGATTCAAGGTTATGGTTACTACCTATATAGCCTTAAATGGCTCAGGAATTGGATATCTTACAAACCACCTTTTCTGCTATCAAGCCACAATACTTTTTTTCTGCCCTGCTACCAAGCCACAATCTGCAAACCATAACATGAACAGCTGCAGTACTTCACCAACCCAGAGGCAGAATGATTTAAGTGGAGACCATGAATATCATCTGGTTTTGAATTATTTACGTGCAAACCAATATCATCAATCTGACTCAGTAGCAATATAGCTTGGAATTCCATTCTGAATTCCATTCTGGACGTACGTTCTGCATTATGTAGCTTTTGAGAGAATCTCATGCATCAATTACTTAGTAGGCACAAGCTATCATCAGACAAGTGGCCCTCTAATGATAATGGGGGTTGCAACTGCTATGCTCAGTTGTTTCGAAATTTTGTTTAATGCCAGGATGGCTACCAAAAGTTTCAGGTTTCAGAAAACTGTAAATAAATATGCTTCGATTGGATTGGAGTCAATGAATCCAGCAAAATTTTCATGCCCAACAGAGAACACAATTCAAAGTTCAGCATATTTATGAACCATTGATTTCCACGGAGGAGTTAAACACACATATGACTTACTTCTTAAAAGTGCATAGGTCTATTGAGTTATTCCCAATAATGTTTTAGTATTTATATTATGCTTCCATAGGAAAACAACATTAAAAAATCCTCGTAGGCATTATATAATCTGCATTTATCTCTCATCATAATTGTTCTCTTCTCGTCTAAAATGTAAATGCATTAAATACCAGTTTGTTTATTTAATCAACTGAAACATTGCAGTTTCTTTTCTTTTAAAAGTTTGGCCAAGTCTTACAGACAATTAAAGACTAAAAATGATCAAACCTCTTTTCATGCATATATTTGATAATTGCTGATGGATTTTAATGATTGAAACTGGCTACAACATACACTGTAATTAAAATATGTTCTTCTGGGTGTACAGATTCTTTTGTGAATGCAAACACTTTGAAACAGAAGAGGATTTCTTATCTGTTTCTACAATGCTCAGAAATCAATGTTATGCAGACAAACATGATTATATATTACAAATAAATTATAATAACTAGTTATTGCAGTGACTACTTTAGAATTTTCTCTTCACTGATCTTGAATTCAACTTTGAAATCTATATACAAAACACGGACTTTTAATACTAACCTTTTATGTTGGTACATTTGGTTTTAGTTAAGGATACAATGGGCTGTATTTAAAATGTGAAATTGATTGTATCTGAAATCAACCACCCTAATGTACTTGAAGCTAATATATGTGTATCTGATGTTAATCAAAGCACTATTCTTATATTCTGAAGGGAACAAAGATTTCCTGCAAATTATAAGCCATTCGTAGTTATACTCTTGACTATAACTGAAAATATTTACTCCCATTTTTTACTGAAAGATAGGCCTTGGTCATAATTAATCTCATTCAGGATTTAGGTCACCATTTGATGAATATCATGAGAATCATATCTAAAAAATGAACCTTTCTTCATTTATGTCAATAAATATGATAGAATTAATAAGAAAGTATTTTCCTAAGATCTTATACCAGAACAAAAATCTTCCCTTGTAGGACAAAGGAAAGCTCAAGAGTCTTATATTGCCAGCAATTATATTAGTAAGTATCTTTTCAGTGGAAGACACAAAATTAATTGTCAAATTAGATTGATTTAACAAAATATTTCAGACTTTTGAAGGTGGTGGGATTGGACAGTTTTGTGATATTTAAAAGGATATCTTACCCTCATTTAAGTGAAATGACTCTTGTAACTGTGCTTGGTTCCATTTGTTTACTAAATGCTCAGCAATTTGAATTATATGCTATTTATAATGCAAAGTTTAATGGTTATCAAGTTAAAGTATTTTTTAAATTTATCTTGGATTTAAATAAATGTTGTGTAACATTTCTGACATGTTGATGATCTATAATTATCAAATACAGATCTATAAGTTATAGATAACTGCTTTGTAATTCGACATCTATTATTTGGGATTGTACTGAAGCAGTAATATAGCTTATTTAACTAAAAACTCAAAATAACAATGAAATTGTATCCAAAGAGAAATGCTAAGTTAGCAACAGACCATGACCTAGTAACGCAAAACATGTTCAGTTTTTGGCATCTCTTAGCAACTTTTGAGACCCGGGAAGATTTCTCTATCTTGGCAACTTTAAGATGTGTGGGCTTCAAGCAAAGTTGGCTGGAAAATTCTAGAAATTGAAGTCCATTCATCTTAAAGTTGCAAAAGTTGAGAAACGCTGCCTTGGAGAGAGAGTGCTTGTTAGTACAGTAATACTGAGATGGATGGAACAAGGGAAACTCATTTAAAGAAGGAAATGACCTGTTTTGTTTAAATCCCTGGTCCTAAGCAACTCAAAAGGAAGTGGTTTCATGATGCTTCTAGTAGTGACTGTTATGTCCAAAATCCATTTATTATTAAAATTTAACAGACCCCAATTTAGCATAATTAAATATAATGTACAAAAATGTGTACATAAAGTCGCCTGGATAATTTATGCAAATTGCACCATTTGCCCAACACATTTGTATCATTACATGGCTATGTACATGTCATTTTTGGCTATCTCATTATATTATATTATATTAATGACCTGCACTGACATGAAATTAATGCAAATAATGATAAACCATATTTAACAGATATTTGCATGTATTTGGATGTAATTGACATTCCCTCCTCACAAATACATAACCAAATAATTTCCCCCCCAGTAAATTTCTAATAACAGAATTAGGAAAAGTTATCATAAAATACTGCTTTATATATCACTATATGCTCTCCTATATAGTGATAAACCAGCTAGCATCCAAGCAAAGATTACTTAACAGTTACAAACATTACAACATTATATTGTTAAGTTTTGATTCTGTCTTTCTCAGATTTTGAAACAGGCACTGGAAGCTAAAGGGTAAAAAAAATGCTAAGGTTGGCTAAAGTGTCAGGAAAGATGTATTGGCATATAAGAAAACTTTTAAACTAGTTAAAAACACAACTGCTCAGAGCCATTGCCTGAGATGGGCAGCTATATATATGGAATAAATTTTAAAAAAATCATTCTGAATTAACACTGAGTCATCCAGCCTGTAAGCAAAATAATCCCCACTGTTTTGTTATCAAAGGATTTGATGATTTCTTTCCTTTCTAAAGATAGGTTGTCTGTTTCTTGAACGTTTTCTCTATCATTAAGCGGTTCTCATTTTTGTTCCCATCAATCAGGGTTCTTTTTGCAATCTATCACCTGCATTACCAAAAGGAAAGGCAAAACATTGAACAAAATATTTCGCAGCCGATTTTCATTTTAATCTAGAAAACTACTGCATGCAATGGACTGCAGGGATGCAAACCAGATCAGATAGAGGCCTAGTGGAATATAAGCCAGTTATGGCGAGCCTATGACAGGTGTGTCCCCTTTGACATACCTTGATGATTTGGGTGACATCAACAAGTAACAACTATTTTTTAAAAAAATATGCCTGATTCTAGCACAATTTTCATAGGCTGCAGAGGATGCATGAGAATGGGGTGTGCTCTTGCCAGACCTCTGAAAATCATGTGAGAACAGGGTGTGCATTTGTGTGGCTTTCAGAGCCACACAAATTTCAGAGGCTGTGGAAGAACATTCTCCGAAGCCACTTGAAGAACGAAGACCTTGTGCAACCTGGAATAGCCTCAGGTAGGCCACAGGTAAGCCACTGCTGTCAACAAAAAGCAGACACCATCTGTGGGTGAGTGGTGCCCGGCAGAACCTGGGGAGTGCTGGGCCACATGGGCAGTCATAGCCATGAAGTGCCACACACCTTGGGGAAAGGTGCCAGACAGTCTTTTTCAGTGGCAGTGGTGTTGTAAAGGCTGAAGTCAAGGCCCAGGCCTCTTAGCCTCGACACCGAGTGTCTTCAGAGTGGCCCGGCACATGTGTGTGTGAGACACAACAGGAGAGTCAAATTAAATATTTTCCACATTTTTGACATTGAGCTCCAAAGTTCGCCATCACTGATGTAAGCTTTTTTCCTCCAGATAATGTAGCTCAGCATTAACATATCCTTAGATTTGCATATCTAAAGAAAATGTGGTGTGTGGGGAGGGAGGGAGGAGGGAGAGTTGTGAAGCAAAGAAACAGCCAATCTCAACAATGATGGAAAGTATCTTTTGTAACTAGTAAATCTGAACAGGAAAAAAAAATAGAGACATCCATTGGCATTTCCTGCTGCTAAATTACATGAATGGCTTATTGTTATTAAAATTAATGGTTAGAAGACTTCCAAATTGTCAAGGTGACTTTGAAATACCCTCTTATCATCTTTAGCAACCAGTCGTGTAATTAATTCTTCTATCATTAAAATAATGATAGAATGTTCTCAACAGTATTTATCTGGTCTTTAACCCTGTGTACAATCAATCACGCCTGCTGCAATTACTGTCTTGCAATATTTCCAGCCCAAAAAGGCCTTGATGAAGTCTGTGACAATGAATGTGTAATTAGGGAGGATACAATGCCAGCCTAGGGAGGGAGGGGGTGTGAGGGGAGGACCATCAAAAGGGAACAAGCAGTGGCTATCACAACTTCAAAATATTGTTCAGATTCAGCTATTTGTGCATAATTTGACATTCAGCTTCTGACAGAATGTGACTGCTTGCTTTCCAGAAAGTTACAGGCTCCAGAAATTCCACTAGGATGGAGACTAGATGGGCACTTAGCCCTGAAAGAGAACCCCTTTCTTTACACAATTTTCTCTATATCCAACTACATGCCAAGCAGCCAATAGGGTGCAGAACTCTACATTAGCCTCTTAGGTAGGTACTTCACATGGAAATCTATAGACACGCATGGTCTTTAAGACTGGACAATATTCCTCAGCTTTCATTTCTGAGGAATTCCTATCCTGTTTTTGTCTTTCAGGAGAACTTCCTATTGGAAAAGTAGAAACCTTCCTATATGGATTTCTTCCTTTTGCATTTACCCAAACAATGAATATCTATTTATTTTAATGCTCTTAGAACATCCTGCTTTTTGTGCACACATTGTTTACAAATGGTCTTCTGTAGCTGCTCTACACATGCTTAGAAGGGCTTCCGTAATTCAGGTTTTGTATATCATCAAACCTACAATTGCTCAGACATCTTTGCGATGCTGGCATGGCACCATGGTTACAACCACTCAGGATGTCTCCACCGGAGAAATGGAGACAAATAAACCAACAATTGTGAGGGCCTGTGGGTTAGTGTGGTTTTTTAATATTTTAACTGGGGAGATATTTCTCAACTTAATTGGGGCTATGGCAGAAGACACTCAGCTTACCAGTCAGCCTGGAGGCTGCTAGGTTGAAATAATGATTGACATATTTTGCAAGCTCACAAAAGGATTAAATGGTCACACTGAAAGTGTGAATCCACATGTGATTATAATGAGATACATCTACCTGTAAGTTTGTCTCTGGGAATGGTAAAGGCAATTTAGAACTGTCGGGAATTCATTCAAATGTCTAACGTAAGGCTGGGAAAAGAAATGGGTTGTCTACAAAGTCCTTCCAAATCACGTTCCCTTCCTGAGGAAGCATATCTAAAAATGAATTAGGCTTCCTCCAAATAGGTTAGGTTTCTTGGAGCAGGAAAAAAGAGGATGACCAGCAGTAAGATGGGTAGACTCAATAGTAATGGATGAGTACACCATTCAAAGATTAGAAGGATCAGATTAGGGACAGATCATCACACAGAAACTCCATCTATGCAGTTTCTAGAAAGTAAAAAAAAGCCCCAATAACTTAAGGATTATTTTCCAACCCTTCCCGCAGTTCATGATATCATAGAGCTGTGGTGGCACAGTGGTTAGAATGCAGTATTGCAGGCTAACCCTGCCGACTGCCAGCAGTTCGATCCTGATTGGCTCAAGATTGACTTAGCCTTCCATCCTTTTGAGGTGGGTAAAATGAGGACATGGATTGTTGGGGGCCATAGGTCGACTCTGTAAACTGCTTAGAGAGGGCTGGAAAGCACTACATAAATCTAAGTGCTATTGCAGTGGTGGCTAACCTTTTTCGGCTCCTGTGCTGAAAATTGTGCGCACACTTGCGCTCCCCTGCCAGCACCCAGAAGGCAATGCACGGGGGGTCCCCCACGCATGTGCATGCGACCCCCCTGCTGCACATCTCTGTGTATGCACACAAGACACCCCCACATGCCATGCATCTCTGAGCATGCGCATGTCTCCTGGCCCCCTGCATGCGCATCAGATACCCGACAATCAGCTGTCACAATAGGGCTCTTCTGGGCGACCTCTCACGTGCCAGCAGAAGTGACTCTGTGTGCCACCTCCAGCATGCATGCCATAAGTTCACCATCATGGTGCTGTTGCTATCAACTGATCTGTCAGGGTCTTTGAAGAAACACAAAAAGTGTGCCTCCAGGAGGGTTATATTAGTTCAGCAGCCTGCAACTCAGGCCCTCTGTGACTGTCTTTCTAATTTGCCTTTCTTTCTCTTCTAAATTTTTCCCACTCCTTTCTGCACTGCCTTCCTTTAAATCTTCCCAATTCTGCCCATTATCTTTTAGCCTCCCCTCCTTGCCAATCTCATTTGGAAGGAAGCATTCCCCACCACCACAGCTCCTAGAAGAGAGTTTGATATTGATAACTTTCTCTACTAATAACAACAAAAATTGCACTCTTACTCTGAAAAAAGAAAGAAGACAAGAGAACAGAACGTTTAGGATTTCTAGGTGAATGCCTCCCTTTTTCTCCTGCGCTGTTTATCCCTGATCCATTTTTCACCTCCTTCAGATTGCCTTCAGTGGCAATCTGCCACTGAAACCAGATTTTCTGGGCTGAGATATTTATCACTGAATGCAATCATTTTTTGTTGGGTTTTGATGCAGAAGTCAGGGAGAGAACAGGATGTTGTGTGTGAGACAGTATTACAAATGCACGTGTGAAGTTGTGTGTCTTTGTGTGTGTAGGTGGATGTGTGTTTGTGTATGCATATATACCTGTACTTATCACTTGGGTTTACTCTGTTTTCAGCTGGTCATCTGCTCTGGTGCCTTGACTGGTCTACAAAGAACAAGACCCAACTGTTTGGATTAACATGTACCTCAAAATAAAGCAAACAATTGTTCACAGATGTATTTTATAACTTGTTTTAAAAAAACAAACATATGGGAGTTTTTCTTAACTAAACTGAACATTTCTTGAATCAACAGAAAATATGTAAGAGGAATAGATTCTTGGGAAAGAGGGGAAAAAAACCCAAAGATTGGAAATAGGCCCACTTCCTTATTTCTTATTTACAAAAATAAATTGTCAACGAACAGGGAAATATCTGATATTTCAACCATTATTGTAATATGTTTCAATCCTGTTTTAAGTTGCAGTAGAAATTCTCATGCCATGTAAGCTTCATCTTGTCTGGCTTAACAATTACCAGTTAACCATATATGCAACACTGATTATTATTGACAGAATCCTAACAATCTATGAACCTGTGTGAGTTTGCCATTAAAAAGTGAAGAGCATATCTGCAATTTGGACTTAAGTTTGCCTCAAGAATAATTTCAGCAGAAATAAATTCTCGCTGCCTAAATGGGTTATGTAAGCAATAGAAAAAGTGTCATTAAAAAAGAATAAGAAAAAAGAATTTATTCATAATTCAACTGCTGATAATGATAATTTAAGGAAGAAATCAATGCAAATATCTTCAGTAGGCTATTTAATCCTACTTCCTCTCTCTTTTGTTTATTCCTCCATATACATGAGAGTAGAATAGATTTATACAACTCTTATCGTTCTTGAAAGCCATTATCTGATCTGCTTTGGAGTTAATGAAATTCCACAGTCTTTATAAAGACTAGAAAGATATAGCTACTAGGGAGAAAAAAATAAGTAAACTTCCAGAATCCTCTACTTTCTTTTCTGATGCTATTGATATTGGGATGAATACAGCCTATTAAAAATCTCATCAGGCTTTGAAGTAATCCGGGATCGTAACCATTCTGTTCCATCTATCATTTGTTTCTGAATGGGACTTCACTGAAAAGCTAAGCCCCGGTAGAGCAATATTGAAATAGATTTTTCTGGGAAAATAGGAGGAAATGCTAATATTTGTATCTCAAGTGTTTTGGGTTTAATTTTATTGCCGACTTCTTGTATATTTCTTTGTAGGTATATGCTGACATTGCCTTAAGCTCTGGAGTTCAGAAATGCATGTTCCATTTTGGACCTCACAGAAGGAGCGTGTGAGATATATAATTATCCTCTTTTTTGCAATTCTGTAATGTCCAAGATTGCTCAAAGACCACTAAATGGTCATCCACCCAGGAACTTGGATTTCTGGTGCTGTTAAGAGACAGAATGTGATAGGTGTCTCAGGCTGCCAAGGTTAGTTAGTTACTTTGGACATAGTAGGTGATGTTTCTCTGGTTTTTCTGCTGTATGTGCCAAAATAATTTGCTGTCTTTAGAAATACTCTTTGACTCGAATGGAGCTGTGGTAAGATGTCTTCATTCATTTTTATATAACTTCTTTCTGGACTGCTCTAAATCTTTTAGATCAATCTTTTTCAAACTTGGCAACTTTAAGATGAATGGGCTTCAACTTCAAGAATTCCTCAGCCAATGTGCTGGCTGGGGAATTCTGGGAGTTGAAGTCTACACTTCTTTAAAGCTGCCAAGTTTGAAAAAAAACATTGTTTTGGATAGAGAAGCAACTAAATGGTTTTCTATTTTTTCTGCCGCATTCCCTGCTGAGTGAACTGCTGTAGATTAACAATGAAATTGAGGCTAAACCTGCAATTCTAATAGCTAGATGGTGAGGAACAGGTGTATTTCATGGCAGGATTTGAAGTATTTAGGTAACATACTTATAATGACCGTGGTTATTTCCTGTGGCAATTAGATTGCCATATCAAATGGGTCAATGTTATTATTAAGTCTGCATTCAAGCTGTTCTTATGGCACACCATAATTTAAAACCCTCTCCATAAAAAGTAATACTGTAACAAATAACAGGGTACTCTGGTTATCTCTGAAAATAATTAATAGTCTTCTGGGAATGATGTGCCAGTACCTCTGCAAAGGTAAATGTATCAGATGTAACACCATCACGATACAAAAATCTATTTACTGATCTGAAAATATACATCAAGCATTGCTGAATTTGTCTTCCATTGATAAGGTAACCAATTGTCCAAATGTTGCTAAACTGATATGAAAACAAATAGCACAACCTACATTTTGATTTTATTACATTCTAAATCCAATGGATTTAAAAAAACACACACACATATGAAATTGAGTGAAAATGCACTGCAATTGTTTCAGAATCTCAACTGTAGGCAATACATTAAGCTATTTACATTCCTGGAAAGATCAGAGCTAACATTTGGATACGTATCTTTTATAGGTGTGTTTTAAATCCTACTCATGGCTTTTAAAACTCTCATCGGCTCCTTGTGTGTTGTAGTTCACCACAGAAGCTTACTATTAAATATTTTAACATTGGAATAAAAGACGGAATAAAGACTCAAAAGATATGAATATATGAAAACAGCCTTCTCTAGCCAATGTCTCATAAACCTGTTGGGACCACAACTCCCAGAATCTCCAAATCATTATAGCAACTGTAGGAATTCAGGGGGTTGGAGTTCAACAAGCAACAGAACACAAGACCTCCATTTTGTCATACCAGTATTAACCCACAGTGCTTCTTTATTATCTTGAGAGGGAGAACACACAAATAAAAACAAACAGCTAACAGATAAATAAAAATAAACAGCTCAAGGAAGTTTGCCTTGCACATATTATTCCCAGGTTCCAATCTATCCCTGTCCATGTGGATTTCCACACTGGAGGAAAAGGCAAGTAAATGTAAGTAGGCAATTGGCAACATGAACAATTAAAGAGTGATGACTTCCTAAGAACAATTAATACAAATTCAAGAAATGAAGCCTTTGCCTTTCTAAAGCTAGTTCATACAGTAGGTTTTCCCCCCCTTTGCTTGATTGCCCTTGAACCTGTGGAAGGGAAGAGAAAATATCACAAATCTCTACCACACATGGCAGTTTCCTGAAGGAATGTTTAGTGGCACCGAGGACTCAGCCCCTTCTGCATAGTCTAATTTCTGAACCACCAGCTTAACCTGAATGTATCTTCTCTTCAGCAATGGCATGTTCTTCAACAATTCTTTTCAGCAACGACAACCATGTTCTTCAACAATATCAAACAGCAGACATGATTATTCCTTGGGAAAATCCTCTCTCTCTCCTTCTCTCTCTCTCTCTCACACACACACACACACAAAATAAAACCCATTATATATTTCCATTACATTCCATTGAATGGAGTGTATAAATGCACGGAATGTATAATTTGTCCTTTCTGTCTTTGGACTACTTCCATCAATTAGTGTGTCCCCTGAAAGGAATTGTGGGAGTTACTCCGAATACTTTGCAGCAAATACTTACCTATCTCTGCTCTGAATTTTAATGCCAAAGACACACATCACTTTCCTTAGCAGGTGCTTATTCACGCTGGGCATACGACTCTCATATATGTGTTGCAAGGGATGAAATAAAACAAGCAAAATGCTCTTAAAATTCATCGGGTTGTGTTTTAACCCAAAAGAGGCTTGCTTCCCCACTCTCAATTCTTTGCTTTCTCACTATATTGAAAACAGAAACACAGTACCTTTCTGGTTTGTTTTTCTTACAGGGTCAAATGGCCATCTTTGCATGAAGAAGACACAGTAGGAGGACTCTGTGTTGTTCACCACCAATAAATACAAAATTGACATTGTAGTTTGGCAATAATATGGCCTGAAGGAAACCAACACAAGTGAGTGGTATCTCCTGTTCCTGTACCACATTTCTTGGCATCAGGGAGGACCTATTTCTATCCCCCAAATCTTTTGTACATTTTTTCCCATTTGCTTCCATTAAATGCAACACTGACAGTTTTTTCCTAAGCAAGTGGCAGAATACAGTGCCCTGGTTCATTTTCCTAGGACAACTTCACCTTTTCTAAACGATAGACCAGAAATTGAAACAGATGTGGCAATGGTGGTAGATGAAGGTGTGTTTGGCAGGGCATGATAAAAACAAAAGGGTCTGTCCTTCCAGTGTGAACTGGCAGATTTTATGCCCCCACAAAAGTGGTCAAGGTTAGATCTCCACCTTTTTACAGTGAACTGTTCTAGGGTGATCCCACATATATGTTTCTGTTCTGTATTAAAATTAAGCTTTTGGCTTTTCTTGACACGAAATAGCATCCCACAAATTCTGCCCGATTTTATGATTTCCTTCATGCCTTGGATGTAAATTTAGATCTCAGACACTATCGCCTCTAATTGTTTCAGAAGTCTGATTTCAAAATTTGATTAGAAATTTGGGAAAAGGGATGTCACACTTGGATCAGTCACTGTGTATGGAACAAAATTTCTCACCTGTATTGCTTTAAACTATATATAGTGTATGTGCATTACTGTAATACATACATACATACATACGTATATATTACAGTAATACATTAATTTTTGCAGTGTTGAACCAACTAGAAGGTAAAGATGCAAGGATTTAGCAAATGAGCTATAGATACAAATTTTACTGCAGAGTAGGTTGTAAACAAATCTGTCTGTCTCTCTCTCTTTCTTTCTCACATTTGAAATATGAAATCCTATACTGTAGGGTTGTTGTTGTTGTTTTGTTTGCTTTGTAGTGGTAAAAATGTTTCCAATAAGTGTCCAGGAGCTGAAATCCCCAGAACGCCGTAAAATTTGCAATGCAAACAATTAGTGCCGTATGCCAAACTCTGCAAAAAATAAGAAAGGAAAAAGCCCTCTCACTCACACCGCCTCGAAACACAAGGCTCTGCTGTACAATCTGAGATAGTCTCTTTGATTTCCATCTACCGCTTGACACGGCGGCGGCCAAGCGGAGCCTGCCTCCGGCCTGGCCTCCTTACTCGCCAAGCGTGTTGAATTGGTTCGAATGTCACAGAAGGAGGAAAGGGGCAAAATTAATAACGCTAGAGCACAACCATCAAATCATTTTCATATTGAACCTGCGGGGTCCTGAAACCTCCCCTTCCACCACTGCGCCATTGTTTTTACGGGGACGTACTCGAGGTCGATGCTGGTTTTATGCTTGCCTTTCCCACGGCTCCAGACAAAAAGTAGTAAGAAACAAAATAAAACAACCCCAAGGAAAGTGAAACAGCCCATGGCCGTCGACACCAGTATTGTCTTAAGGTCCAGAGCAAATGTATTCACATTGGTTCCATTGGAACTGGTGTCATTGGAATCTGTCATGTACATAGGAGTCCTGTTGGCATAAAGAAAACGATCTGAGGCAAACCCCTTGACGGTGAGGGTGGCTGAGGAGGTGTCATTCCCAGCAGCATTGCTGGCCACACAAACATAAATCCCACTATCTTGATCTTGGGCAAACCGGATCTCAAGCGTACCGTCTCCAAGCACTGTCGCTCTCCCGCTGGATTTTGCAGTGACCAGTCTTCGTCGTGGCGTCAACCAGGCGATGGTTGGCTGAGGATCTCCTTCTGCATGACACGAGAACTGCACCGACTGCCCTTCTTCGACCACCAAGTACTGCAGCTTCTTTTCGTAGATCCTGGGCTTCTTGCAAGTGAAGTAGAAAGAAAGGGCAGTGCTGTGGAAGTCTTTAAACAGCCTCTCTTTGACGCTGTCTGGACCGGCACACATGGGTTGCCGGCCACCAAATTGCAGCATGGGCTGCCTTTGTAAGATCCAGAGCAAGCGGCAGTCACAAGCGAGGGGATTGTGGCTTATGCAGAGAACCTCCAGGGATTTGACGGAATGGAACACATTCTCTTCCAGAGTTTCCAACAGGTTTTGAGACACGTTTAACACACGGAGGAATCGAAGGCCTTGGAAAGCATGAGGTTCAATGGCGTGCAGCTGGGCCCCCACTATGTGCAACTCTTGCAGGCGCAATACGTCTGCCAGCATGCCGGATTCAATTGTGCTGATGGGATTGTAGGAAAGATTCAGGTGGGTCAGGTAAACCAGATGCTTCAGAGCAGCATAAGGGACGGTGGACAAATTGGTATTGGTAATGGAGAGAGAAGTGAGGTTCAGGCCGTAAAGACTGTTGGCAGGGATCGTGTCGAGCATAGGCCAATAATCTATTTCTAGGTTTTTCAGGTGGAACAATCTCTTAAAGGCATACGCAGGCAACAGGTTGATATTGAGATGTCTCAGGTGCAGGCTGAGGAGGTTGTGAAGGTAGGAAAGGGCCTCTGTTGGTACAGCTGTTAGGTTGCATTTTTCCAGAGTGAGGTGCTCCAGACTGAGCAATCCGTTGAAGGCCCTGTGGGAGATGTAAACCAGATCATTATCCCCAACCTCGAGGGATTTGAGGTTGTGCAGATCCTGGAACATGTAATCCAGCAGGATGACAATCTTGTTCTCGCTAATATCCAGCTTCGTTAAGTTTGACAAGCCGGTGAAGACCCCTAAAGGGACCAGCTTCAGACGATTACCTTTCAGTCGCAAAGAGCGCAAATTGAATAGGCTGTTAAAGGCCCCGGGCTCCACATTGGCCACGATGTTGTCACTCAGATCTATCTCTTCAAGCAAAGGGAAAGCTGTGAACTCCTCTGGATTTACACTTTTCAGCCTGTTCTTGCTAAGATCCAAGATTTTAGTCTCTATGGGGATGCCCTCGGGGATGGCAATCAGGCGCCTCCGGTGACAACTGACAGACTTATTCTGTGCTGAGCATTCACAGCGAGCTGGGCAACCTAGGGTGGAGCCTATGAAAAGAAGCAGCACAGCCAGACTTAGAAATGGCTGCCAGCAAGATATGGCTGTGTGAAGCATGACTCCACTAATGTTGTCTAATCCTCCGTCACAGGCCTGCCAAGGAGAGAAGGAAGAGAGACAAAGAGAGAGAGAGAGAGAGAAACAGCTATTAGTTAGGAAAACTGACAGGTCATGTTCATTTTCACAGTGAAAGCTACTGCAGCTAAACTAAATCTGACCTCTGGCCTAATATTGAGGGATTGCATTGAAATCAAAGGCAAAAAATCTGTGGTTCTCCAGATGTTGTGGAGCTGTTCTGGTGTAGTTAAGCAGCATCAGAAGAGTTGAAGATTCCCCAATCCTCACCCCAATATGGTTTTTCTGCCAATTCTGCTTCTTCAACCAAACATAATAATGCTTAAACCACAGGAGTTCTTTCAACAGAAGAGAATTACTGTCAATTGATTTTCATCGTTAATATGTCAGGTAGGCATTTTCTACAGGTGAAACTTGAAAAATTAGAATATCGTGCAAAAGTTCATTTATTTCAGTAATGCAACTTAAAAGGTGAAACTAACATATGAGATAGACTCATTACATGCAAAGCAAGATAGTTCAGCCGTGATTTGCCATAATTGTGATGATTATGGCTCATGAAAACCCCAAATCCACAATCCACAATCCCAGAAATCCACAATCCCAGAAAATTAGAATATGACATGCAATCAATAAAACAAGGATTGTACATAGAATAATATCAGATCTCTGAAAAGTATAAGCATGCACATGTACTCAGTACTTGGTTTGGGCCCCTTTTGCAGCAACTACTGTCTCAGTGTGGGGTGGCATGGAAGCTATGAGCCTGTGACACTGCTGAGGTGTTATGGAAGACCAGAATGCTTCAATAGCGGCCTTCAGCTGTTCTGCATTGTTTGGTCTCATGTCTCTCATCTTTCTCTTGGCAATGCCCCATAGATTCTCTATGGGGTTCAGGTCACGCGAGTTTGCTGGCCAATCAAGCACAGTAATCCCACAGTCACTGAACCAGGTTTTGGTGCTTTTGGCAGTGTGGGCAGGTGCCAAGTCCTGCTGGAAAATGAAGTCAGCATCCCCGTAAAGCTCGTCTGCGGAAGGAAGCATGAAGTGCTCCAAAATCTCCTGGTAGACGGCTGCGTTGACCCTGGACTTAATGAAGCACAGTGGACCAACACCAGCAGATGATATGGCTCCCCAAATCAACACAGACTGTGGAAACTTCACACTGGATTTCAAGCATCTTGCAGTGTGTGCCTCTCCATTCTTCCTCCAGACTCTGGTCCTTGGTTTCCAAATGAGATGCAAAAGTTGCTCTCATCAGAAAAGAGGACTTTGGACCACTGAGCAACAGACCAGGTCTGTTTTTCTTTAGCCCAGGTAAGATGCTTCTGACGACATTTGAAGCCCATGTCCAGGATCCGTCTGTGTGTGGTGGCTCTTGATGCACTGACTCCAGCCTCAGTCCACTCCTTGTGAAAGTCCCCAATACTTTTGAATGGCCTTTTCCTGACAATCCTCTCCAGGCTGCGGTCATCCCTACTACTTGTGCACCTTTTTCTTCCACACTTTTCCCTTCCACATAACTTTAATTAATGTGCTCTGATACAGCACTTTGGGAGCATCCAACTTCTTTTGCAATTACCTTTTGAGGCTTTCCCTCTTTATGGGGGGTGTCAATGATGGTTTTCTGCACAACTGTCAGGTCAGCAGTCTTTCCCATGATTGTGATTCCTACTGAACCAGACTGAGAGTCCATTTAAAGGCTCAGGAATCCTTTGCAGGTGTTATGGTTTAATTAGCTGATTAGAGTGGGACACTTTGAGCCTAGAATATTGCACCTTTTCACAATATTCTAATTTTCTGAGATTGTGGAATTGGGGTTTTCATGAGCTGTAAGCCATAATCATCACAATTATGGCAAATCACGGCTTGAACTATCTTGCTTTGCATGTAATGAGTCTATCTCATATATTAGTTTCACCTTTTAAGTTGCATTACTGAAATAAATGAACTTTTGCATGATATTCTAATTTTTTGAGTTTCACCTGTATTTCAATTCTTAAGAGAATCCTATCAATTGGTACAGTCAGTTGTTAGGGACAGTTGTATAATGACTAGCACCATTCTGTAGTTTTGGGCGCAGGGAAAATGTTCCCTAGAACTGATTTTGTAGCATTAGCAAAAACACCCTTTGGTTTCTTACAAAAGAGTCATATGCTTCTGTCCCATTTCTACCATTTCTTCGAAACATACACATTCACCTGTTCTCACATGGCACAAGACACAGGCTGCTGTCCGGTCTTGTAAAGGGCAAACAGAAGCCGGTACCTGCCAGATAGCGCTGTGCAAAGGAGTGCTTTCAACAGTCTCTCGGAATGGACTGAGCATTACTTTTAACTTTGACTTCAAACACTTTTCAGTTCTGCAAGACCTTGGGTTTCATTTCAGCAGAAGCCGCTAATACGTTGTGCCAGGAAATTCAGGCACAGCTTGGGAAGAGGAGCGGGTTTTTACTTGTTAGGGGATCCCAAAAGAGATTTCAACCCTGCTGGGCAAGAATCAACTACTGAAACCTGTTTACTTCCTCTCCTCTCCTCCCCCCCCTTCTCCTTTCTTTTCCTTTCCTCTCCTCTCCTCCCTTTTCTCCACATACCCCTACAAGGCATAGAAATTGCTTCTAACACCCAGCTGTGTCAAAAGCCCCCCTTAATTGAACTAATTTTTCCTTCATTAGGAATTACGTTATGCCCGAAAATCTACCAGGCTCTATGATTAGGGCCTTTCCAGTGAATCCTGATCAAAGGGAACTTTCAGCCTCTCTGATCATTGCTTGCTGAATGCAGTTTTGGAGGCTTGGGCTGTCAATCTTTTTGTTGAACAGGGAATTTGTAAGACCCCCTCCATCTAATGCACGAAGTTGCAAATAAACAGGCTTAAAGGAAATAAGCTTCTTCTCCCCTCAGCCCAAGAGCTCATTTTTGTTGTAAAAACCATGAAAAGCTCAAACACAATTAAAAAGCTCAGGCACAATTAAAAAGCCGTTTAAGTAGTACCAAGTTCATAATAAAAGAGAAAAAAAAAATGCAACTTTCTGTCATTCAGCTAAGTTTAAATGGGAAGGAATGTAATGCCAGACACTTCTAGGTATGGTACCATCTTATAAAGGGAGTCTACAGGATGGACAGCCTGCATCATTTTAAGATTAAGGTTGTCTGATTCAGTTTAGGAGCTTGCAACAAATTACGGAGGGTTTTGGGAGCTTTAAGGACCTTTAAATCAGAAAAAAGGTAAAGAACAATTGGCTTCTGACCCAATCGAAGGTGCAGACCATCCCTATAAAGCCATTTATTATAAGGGTGTCCAACCATGGCAATTTAAAGACTTTTGGACTTGATCTTCCAGAATTCCCCAGCCAGCCACTTTAAGACTTCTGGACTGACTAGCTGTGGAATTCTGGGAGTTGAAATCCACAAGTCTTAAACTTGCCAAGGCTGGGCACCCTTGCATTATCTCCAGAACTATTTGCTCCCAGGAGAACCTGACCATCTAATCCAAGGGTCTTCAAACTTGGTAAATTTAAGACTTGTAGACTTCAACTCCCAGAATTCCTGAGCCAACATGTCTGGAGGAGCAATTCTGGGAGTTGAAGTCTACAAGTCTTAAATTTGCCAAGTTTGAAGACCCCTAATCTAATCCATACTGACCAGGAGTCAGATGTCCTTAGTCAAAAGTTGGAGTGCCTTTCCAGGAACACTTGGAGGTAAATCTCCCCCCGGTCCTCCCTCTGCTGATATTTAGGGAGTTCATCAGGATAAGAACCATGGTGGCACAGTGGTCAGAGTGCAGTACTGCAGGCCACTTCTGCTGACTGCCGGCTGACTGCAATTTGGCAGTTTGAATCTCAACAGGCTCAAGGTTGACTCAGCCTTCTATACTTCCGAGGTGGATAAAATGATGACCCAGATTGTTGGGGGCAATATGCTGACTCTGTAAACCACTTGGAACTGTAAAGCACTGTAAAGTGATATATAAGTCTAAGTGCTATTGCTATTGCTCTAACTCTTTTCTGTCCAGCTATTGACCTTGCCATATTTGTGAATGTTGATTAGTGCTTTATGTATGCAGTTTTATGGTCTGGCTTTATTACTTTTATGAATTCAAGTCATTAAGAGTTTTTGAAGTTGTGGCCTCCAATTAGATCTAATAAGTCAGTAAAAACATTTCAGAACTTTCACAGGGCAGTATATATAAACACAAGTTTTACCTGGGAAGTCACAAATGATTGAGTTCATTTGTTTAATATCAACACTTTTTATTTTAAGTTTTGTCTCTTCACTTAGAGAGTTGTATAATAAATATGCCTAATAAAGCAAGCCTTATTCAAAAAGTCAAACACCACTGAAAAATAAACATGTATATACAGAATGTCTAGAATATATATTTTTTAAAAATTGAAAGCTTCTGGCGATATATAAAATATTTATATATTCTGGCGATATTTATAAGTAATTTATAGGCTATTAATTATTTAAAGTTATTTTATTTTCATGGGTCTTTATGCTGTTGAAGGGGCTATATATTGGCAAACAGTGAGCCATGCTGGCTTTCCTTGGTTAGCTAAGTTTTACTCAAGCTCTCTGAAAGCACTTGAGACCTCTTTTGGTACTTGTTCCTTGATTCTCTGAAACACAAAAACTGCTACACTTATAAAAAAAAAAGTCAATAGCATCCTGAATTTTTATTTGAATTATATTTCTATAATTTCTATATTTATCTCTCTGTCTCTATTATTGCCGTCTGTCTATCTAACTCTACTCTCTCTCTCCCCCTCTATTGTCAATCAATCTATCTATCTATCTATCTATCTATCTATCTATCTATCTATCTATCTATCTAATCTATCCTCTCTCCCTCTCTCTCTTCCCTCTCTCCCCCCTCCTTCAAGGTATTAGTCATCATATATAAAGTCCTACATGGCTTGGATCTGGGGTACTTGCGGGAGCGTGTCCTGCCAGCGTCGACTTTCAATCGCCCTGTACGCTCCCACAGGCAGGGCCTCCTGGGGGTGCCGTCGGCCAGACATTGTTGGCTGGTGGTGCCCAGGGGTAGGGCCTTCTCTGTGGGAGCACCCATCCTGTGGAATCAACTCCCTTTGGAGCTCCGGCTGGCCCCTGACCTCCGTTCCTTTTGCCAGGACCTAAAGACTTGGTTGTTTCAACAGGCCAGCCTGGACTGAATGGGGTGGGGTGGGGTTTTATTGATTTTAGTTTTTAATTGGGTTTTTAATTTTTATTGGGCTAATTCGACTGGTTTAATTGTATTTTAATATCTGTATTCTCATTTCTTATTGTAAGCCGCCCTGAGTCCCTCGGGAGAGAGGGCGGTCTATAAGTCCAATAAAATATCTATCTATCTATCTATCTATCTATCTATCTATCTATCTATCTATCTAATCTATCCTCTCTCCCTCTCCCTCTCTCTCTTCCCTCTCTCCCACTCCTTCCCTCATCTCTCTCTCTCTCTCTATATATATATCATCTATATCTATTTTTTCCAGAGTGCCCTTCCAATCAACTCAAAGCAATCTACAAGGACAGAAAGGAGGGGCAAAGAAAGGAGCGGGGAAAAATAGATTAATTTTCAAGGTCAGAAAGCAGGGCTGATCTTCCTTTCTTAGACTTTTTGCTCCTTTCAGACTGGGTAGAGTTGACATTGCTGAACAGTCCCAGAGTCCCGTAACAACTCACGGGGAGTTAAAGACAGGCAGAGAGAGCCCAAGTAAGCTTTGTTTACATTTTTGTCCAGCTTATGTACAATGATGTGATGTACTCCTCCCACAATGCCTCCCACAGTGGTCCTGCGATCACCACTGCTTTGTTCCCAGGGGTGTGATTCAACCGGTGTAAAAACATGCGGAGCATTTGCTACTGACCTTCTCCAGCAATCCATGTATGTTAAACAGCTGGTGCACAGCAACCCGCTGTGCCACGTGAATCAGCTGAGCTTGAAAAACAGGATATAAAGCACAGCCTAGAGCCCAGGCGGGTGGGCGGGCGGGCCCAATAGCTGATCGTCAGAGCAAACCGAACTGGTTTGCTCCCAGCTGATCCTTGGAGCTATCGGTTTTCCCAAAGCAGTCCGAACTGGTAGAATCCCACCCCTGCTTGTTCCCTCTTTGAAAACAGGAGAATGTCCCCTGGCTGAAGCTTGAATGGCATATAATGTAACTTTCAGCTCCCAAATTTTAATAGTTCTCAAATAAGTACAGGAATAGTAAATTAGCTTGAAGAGACCTTTCGTCCAACATACTTGGAAGGCACCAATTTGAACAAAGCTTCAATTTGCTACCAAAGTTTTTACTGGTTTGGTTAGATAGAAGATGGTGGGCTAAATACATGACTCTTTCATATAGGTGCAAAACTTTTTAGTCATAAGCCTCTAGTCTTCCCTGCCAATGAATTCATATATGCTGGTTTTGAATTTAATGGAACTATGTACTAAGGAATGGCTCTAGGTGGAAGCCTATTTATTTAATAAGGCATGTGACTCCACTGCAGCTAGTCCTCAACTTACGACCACAGTTGAGCTCAAACTTTCTGTTGCTCAGTGAGACAATTGTTAAGCGAGTTTTATCCCACCTTACGACCTTTCTTGCCACCGTTGTTAAGTGAATCACTGCAATTGTTAAGTTAGTAACATGGTTGCTAAACAAATCTGGTTTCCCCATGGACTTTGCTTGTCAAAAGGTCACAAGAGGTGATCACATGACCCCGGACAGTGCAACCATCATAAATATGAGTCTGTTGCCAAGCGTCTGAATTTTAATCATGACCATGGGGATGCGGTCGTAAGTGTGAAAAATGGTCACAAGTCACCTTTTTCCAATGCTGTTGTAACTATGAATAGTCACTAAATGAATAACTGTAAGTTGAAGACTACTTGTATACAGGCAATCCTTGACCTATGACAACAATCGGGAACAGAATTTCCATTGCTAAGGAAATGCACATAAAGCATTTCGTAAGGCACATAAAGCCTTCTGGTGCTTTGGAAAATAGGATGACACCCCGTTCTTTGTGGCAGCCCCTCCAATATTGGACCACTTCTATCATGTCACTAGGAGAAGTGAAAAGGAGGACTTTCTCGGAGATGGTCAGCTACAGAAGCAGGGGACACTGGGGCCCAAAAGGCATAAATGGGAGAGAGATAGCAGGGGTGGGCTTCAAAAATGTTAGCAATGGGTTCTCTGCCCAGTTGTGCGTGGCCATAGTGGGCATGGCTTAGTCGGCCTCCTGCACTACGATGGGGGCAGGGTGTTTTTGCCCTCCCTGGGCTCTGGAGGTTCTTTGAGACTCCTGGAGGATGAAAATGGCTTCCCTGGGCTCCAGAGGCTCTCTGGAAGCTGGAAATGGGCCCGTTTCCGGCCTTCCTGAACTTCCAGGAGGCCCATTTTTCGCCCTCCTTGAGCCTCCATGCACTCCCTGCACTTGCCTGCATCCAAAATGGGCCATGTGGGGACTCCTGGGAGGGGAGGAGAGGGGTGGGCAGGGCCAGCCAGGAGTGGGATTTGGGGGTTCTCTGAACTGCACAGAATCTTAGCTAGGGGATCTCTCAAACCCCTGTAAACCCCCAACAGCCCACCCCTGAGAGTTAGGTGGTAGGGGAAGATGAAGTACCCCTGTGGTGGTTAGTGCGTCTATCCGTCTGCTAAGTGCCCAAATTTTGATCATGGGGATGCTGCCATAGTTGTATCTTTTGGGACTTGTCATACGTTTCTTCCGTCATCAGTGCTGTAGCTTCAAACAGTTGCTGCATAATGATCACACATTGAAGATTACTTAAAACCAATTTTCCCCAAGCTCTCATTCTTTTTTTCGGCATTCAGTGGATGTTTTTCAACCACATTCTTTCTCTCAAAAAGAATGGGAAGAGGGAAGAAGCAAGATAAATTAGATTGATTTCCCTACGTTTATCCCCAGCATGAATGCTGATTATGATCTGCATTCTGGCTCCTCGAAGGAAATGGTATTGTTAAGATCTAGAAACATCTAAAGAACTGCTGACACGTTTTCTTTATGAGTACCAGTTATTTTTATAATTACAAGTCACTGTGGGGAAACAGCTGGAATTGGAGTGTAGGATTTAATAAAGACATTGAGCGTTACACTTGGAGTTCTGCAGGTCTCTGTCATTCTTTTTTATTCTCTGCTGAATAGTGAAATAAAAACACAAGAATAAAAGCCATCATCCAAGCCCCTTCCTCCATTCCCATGTAGTTTCAAACTATGGCAACTGTGCTAAACCAAAAATGGTTTATTTATTTGCCTGTTTCAAGCATTAGACTAAGCTAAAATCATCTATCTATCTATCTATCTATCTATCTATCTATCTATCTATCTATCTATCTATCCATCATCTATCCATCCATCACTCCACACTCACCAGTCTCTCTCTCTCTCTCTCTCTCTCTCTCTCTCTCTCTCTCTCTCTCTCTCTCTCTCTCAATCATCTAGCTATTCTGTCATGCCCCTGGTGGAGACTGACTCTGAGGGAGAGGAGGAACAGCCGACAGGGAGTAGAGGTTGGCTCTGGAGGTTGTGGAGGAGGCTGGGGAAGGGCAGAGGCCAGCTGGGCAGTCAGAGGAGGACCCAGGCCCATCCCCTCTCCATCCTAGGGCATGCAGGGAGGAGAGGACAAGGGAGAGATGTGATCTACTGGGGAGGAGAGCGCCTTGATCCTCTTCATGGGCTGAAGCTGTGACAACTGGATAAGAGGAGGACATGCGTATGGGCGAGTGCTGGAAACAAAGCATGGAAATATCTCTAGTTTATTGTTCCTCTCTGAATTTGGCATCCTTCCCATTGTGTGTTCTGATATCTGTGGACGTCTTCAAGCCCTTATCTTGCCTGGTTTGTGTTGTTTTTTACTCTTTATAATTTAAATGGCATTTCCTCCTTCTTGTAACTGCTTGTGTGGGAGTTTTTTGTCTCCAGTCAAGGATACTTGGAGCTTGGAAGCAAAGTGAAGGAATAAAAGGGGTTTCACCTGTTTTTTGTGACTGTGTTTATTTTGTATCCCACCCTGGGTCATCACATATCCCTTTCTCCAGAGGTGGGATTCTACTGGTTTGGGCAGGTTCGGGCGAATCAGTAGTTCTGGTGATGATTTGGCCTCGCCCACTCACCCCTGCCCTTTTCCTGTGCTTTATTTCCTTGTTTTTGAGCACAGCTGATTCACGCAGCAGAGCGCTTTGCCACGCATCAGCTGTTTTACTCATCGAGACTGCAGCAGAAGGAGAGTATTATAGCTAAAAAAGGTATTTTCTTAATGCTGGGTGCGCACGCTCACCAAACTGGTTGTTACACCAGTTGAATCGCACCACTGTCTATCTATTTATTTCCTGTCTTTATTACTTTACAAATAACTCAAGGCAGTGAACATATTCAACACACCTTCCTCCTTCTATTTTTCCCACAACAACCACCTTGTGAGATGGGTTGGGCTGAGAGAGTCACCATATTATGTTGTTTTGGGCCAATGATTGGATGGAGCAACTCCTCTTGCCTGACACGAGAAAGGTTTTGAACTGAATTCCACACCTGAAGTTTAGACTGGGAAAAATAGGGGAACAAAAGTCTCAGAAGCATAGGGAGATCACTTCCATCTGCTGCCTAGAAAGCTGTGAAGTCAACTATAGTTGAGCATAAATTGAAAAACGTCTTTCCTTTTTTTTTTTTACCGATTACAAATATAAGCTTAGTTTGTTGTATGAATGTTTCCTGGCTTGTTGTTCCTGATTTCTTTTTATCTCTGTATCAGTTTCTAAGCCATCCACAAACGAACAAGACATGCTTGGTGAAAAACTTGTCATGATTTCCACCCCCCTCCCGGTATGTTCCTAATTCAATTTGAGGGAAGGGGTGTTCAAATACCTTTCAAGGGAGAAGAAAATTTTAGTGAAATTCTCACCAGCAAATATGATATTCTTATACTTTTGCAGAAAAAGATGCATTTGACTTGCGCTAAACCATGATCTCTCAGGGGATCTACAATTTTCTGAGCTTCTCTTGGTTACTGTTGGACTTTCTCAGATTGTGAGATGGGGGAGCCCATCAGAGTGATTTGAAGATATCTAACAGAAAATCAAATAGTCCTTCCGTCAATCTCAATGAGGAAGTAAAGTCAAAAGCACCAGCATGAAAAACCCTAAAGAAATTCTCAAGCACCTAAATTAGGTAGAAAAACAGAAGCTTCTGTCTGGGGCAAATAACCTATGGATAAACCTCAAGGTATTGATTCAGGCATTTGTGAAAACAAAGCATGATGCAGTCAGATATAATTTCATCGGTGGAGATAGTGTGACAATATTGAATCTGCAAAAAATAGGAGGCTGCTATCGGCGGACATGCCCAAAACATTTTGCAATCTCCACTAAAATTGTTCTACCTCCTTCCTATATGGGATTTCTGATAAAGACACAATTGACACACAAAGAAACATCACAAACACTTCTTTGTCCTTTCTTTGTTATAAAGGCTCAACAACAACAAATTAAATAACTTACACATTGGATTGCTTATCGTCATAAAAACCTGGTTAATAGATCTTCAGGGAGATAGATATCCTTGGCTACGTTACAGGCTAGTAGGACTTTATTACTTGAAGTTTATAGATGTGGTTTGGAAAAAGGAAAAGCTGAGATCGAACACAGAAGTCAATTTATAGGGTAAAAGAAGTTGGGGAAATTAAAGTAATAAATTATTTCTAATGCTAAGACATGACTTTTAGAACTTATGCAAAACAGTCCACTCACAAACATGTAGTGCAAACAATGGTTACAGAGGAAAATAATAAAATAATAAACTAAACTAAACTAATAATAAAACTATTTGAATATGAATATGGTTGGAGAAATTAAGAAGCAATAGTATAAGACACTGCCATATGAAATTATTCTGCATTCATTTTTCTATATATTGCTCTAGTACAGAGGTGTCAAATTTCATTGAGGGCTGCATCAGGGTTGTGTTTGACCTTGGAGGGCCAGGGTGGGTGTGGCCAGCTCATCACTTGTGTCAGGGGCACCTATGGTGGCTTGAGCACTTTGCCAGCAAAAATGGGCTCCTGAGCTCTGTTTTCAGCTGCCTCCTGCAACCTCTGCCAGCGAAAACAGAGCTTGGGAGATTTCCCGAGTGCGCGGCCCACCCGAGCTCCATTTTCTCTGACAGAGGCACCATGGGCCGGTCCTTTGTTGTTTCCAGGGAGGTCCCACAGGCCAGATTGAGGCACCCCCACAAGTTGGATCCAGCCCACGAGCCTTGAGTTTGACATCCCTGCTCTAGTATTGTGATTGATAGCTGTTACTGTTCCTATTGTTTCTTCCTCATGAATACAAGTTCCACTTGTTTTTGTGCTGCGCATATCTAGTTCTTACAGTGAAGCTCTCATGATCTGATGAGACTTTTGTTTGATCAGTCAGCTTTTCACAAAGTCTGATTCTGAGTAGAGCTCAGAAGGAGTGACTACAAAGAAGATCATGCAGCTGGCTTCAGTGCCTATGAAGGGACTACAACCTGTGTCTCCCTGCCCCTAGTCCAGCACCTTCACTGCAGTACCGCACTGGTTCTCCTGATTGAAAGCTCCTCTTGAGTCTTCATAAATGTTTTTCAAACCACTATGAATCTTTTAAAGAAAAGAAAGAAATCTGATACAGATGGGCATTATTCTAGATTTGGAGAAGAAATGGTGACTTGGACCATATGTTAGCACACAAGTCATACCATTTGCCATCTCTTTAAGCCAGCATAGAAGAAAAGCAATAGCTTCCTAAAGGAACTGAGGACAATGGTTACATTTTGCTTCTTCAATCCAAGTGGTTGCTCAGCCCTACAATTTTGTAATTGGAAAACTGATTCTTGGTGACTACAGGCATGCCTACATATTATTTTCTTGGCAACAATTTGGAAGTGACTCTCATCCACTTCTTATCTACCCTACAACCCTGATATTCCAGTGGTGGTTTTCTAGTGGTCCGGCCCGGTTTGGCTGAACCGGTAGTAAAAATTGCTACTGGTTCAACTGAACCAGTAGTAAAAAAATTGCTACCGGTTCGGCTGAACCGGTATTTCCAACGATCAGCTGGGCGACCATCAGCTGTGCCACGCGATTTAGGTTAGCTAGAAAGCAGGAAATTGTCAGATTTCTTGCTTTTTAGATGATCTAAATCATGTGGCACAGCTGATTCCCTCCGCTTCAAAATGCATCTTTTTCCAGCTCTTCCCTGAGGCCCACCAGGCCAAAAACAGGGCATGGGGGCTGCTGTGTGCCCCTCCACACACTGTTTTTGCTCCCAGGAGGCTTCCCTGAGGCCCACTAGGAAAAAAAATGGGGTGCGGGGGGGTGCTGCAAAAATAAAAAAGGAAGAGAAAAAAGAGGGAGGGAGGGAGAAAGAAGGGAGGGAAGGGAGAAAGAGAAAGAAATAAAGGGAGGGAAGGAGGGAGAAAAAGGAGAGGAAGGAAGGAAGGACCACAAACTTTGCCACTAGACCAAGGCTCTCCAAACTTGGCAAGTTTAAGACCTGTGGACTTCAACTCCCAGAATTCCTGAGCTAACATGACTGGAGGAGGAATTCTGAGAGTTGAAGTCCACAAGTCTTAAAGCTGTCAAGTTTGAAGACCCCTGCACTAGACACAGCTTCAGAGGATGCTTTGAAACATCACAGCAATCCAGAGCTGGAAGATGACCTGGAGGTCATCTAGTCCAGCTCCCTGCTCCCAAAAGTGAGTTTCTGTCTGTTGATCCCTAGTCACATGATCACACAGCCATGCCCACCAAGCCATGCCCACAGAACTGGTAGTAAAAACATTTGAATCATGTTGAAGATAAACAAATACTACAAGACTGGAATGGAAGTGGTAGTTTGGAAAGCCAGAAGACTGTCTCAAAATTGTCATCTGATATAGGACAGCCACCTGCTCTGATGTTTCATTTTGGAGAATCTACATACAAAAACTTTGGATGGGAAAATGTCTGCTTCAAAAACTAAAGTGACCAATATCTGTGGCCCCGTCTGAGAAGTCCCAAAGCCAATAGAGGCACTTGGCTGTTTGGCACACCTGCCTGTTGAAACCTAGCTTTGAGGATCCTCAATGGTGTGAAGCAATTCTAGAAAACTGCACAGACCTCAATGCCCCAAGGAATTTAGAGAACAAAGCAGTGACAAAACCAGCTTTAGGGAGTGCAGGTGGTCCCTTCAGGGTCTTTAGAATAAGGCACCATGGGAAACTGGGCCCAATGGACGTTTGGATTGTAGTGACATCACTCCAGGTAATGGAAAGAGGAAGGCACTAATAGAAAAACGGCATGAAGTTACAGAGTGAGTTTTTCTTGGGTACTGCTGCTAAGGTCCTTCAGAAATTGCACAAATAACTCAACTGACATACATAAAGGTATTTTTGAATTCTCTGTTGACACTTGGAAGTTGAGGAAGCAATGTATCGGCTTGCTTATCCTCAACGCGCCTACATGCAGTTATGACATGTTTCTTATGCTGTCACCATTCCTTAGAGTTATATTATCCTTTGCAACAACAGTTCTTCAGAAAGCTGGCAATACACATGGACAGCCGTAATTGAATTAGAGCCTCAATTAAAAATAATATATAAATCATCACGAAGAGCAGAACAAAGAAAGCCACAAGAACAAGCTGTACCTATCTCTGGCAGTTTAACTGTCAATACTTCACATATGCCTCAAAGGCCTGCCTAAAATTAAGCAAAGCAAGACAGGGAGCTAATCTGGCCTCATTTGGTATATACAAATGAAGTCAGTCAATCTTTATGTCTTTTTATATTGGAAAGTGTGTCCCTTACTTAGGAAAAAAACCCCAAACCCCACACCTTCATTTTTTCTTCTAAAATGCTCAATAAAGTATTTTCTGTTTTCTTTATGACTAACCTAAATTACCTGGCATAATAATTGCTAGATATCTGTAGGGTAGAGATATTGCTGAGGTACACATTTTCAAGAACAGCAGGTCTGTTGCAATGACACACATATCATCAATCATCTATCACCTCTCTCATCTCATATCCAATCTACGCATAATCTACAAGGATTATTTAATTATCAGCTCAGTGTGCTGGAAAACTTCTGAATAGCATGGAACTTCCAGCTCTCTCTCTCTTTTTCTTCCTGTTAATCATTTTATCACATACTGTTTCTTACAGTATGGCAGGGCTTGGCACTTCAAAAGTCCTCATGTAGCAGCCACTGAATCCTAGTGACATTTTTCGTGAGCGTGGCAACTTGAATAAAGCAAAGTCACAATCAGAATAATTATCAGTAAAGTAACTACTTCTACATTGAAAGAGGAATTGGGTCACTTGTAAAGTCCCCTGACTGGTTTTGGCAGTGTGGAAAAAGGGTGAGAATAGCAAGCTCGTATGTTACAGAGACAAAAGCTCTCTCTAGTATATTTATTTATTAATTTAGAAAATTTATTTCCTGCCTATCTTATATCCAACGACTCTGGGCAGTATATAGCAATGAGGCCAAGGGATTTGAGCATCTGTGAAATCTTGCTTATTACAATTTGCCCATTATAGTTTATTCAGTAAATATACTAAAGGTAAATATGTCTCCTACTCATATTTTTACAGTATAATCTACAGGTAGTCCTCTACTTACAACAGTTTGCTTATTGACCATTCGAAGTTACAATGGCCCTGAAGCAAGTGACAGTTTTTCACACTTACAATTGTAAGTGGGGTCCTGTGACTAAAATTCAGAAGCTTAAATATTTAGGATGGTTGCAATGTCCCAAGGTCATGTGATCGCCTTTTGCGACCTCTGACAAGCAAAGTCAATGGGAAGCCAGATTCACTCAACAACCATGTTGCTAACAGCTGCAGTGATTCATTTAACAATGATGGCAAAAAAGGTTGTAAAATGGGGCAAAACTCACTTAACAACTGTCTTGCTTAGCAACAGAAGTTTTGGGTTCAGTTGTGGTCATAAATTGAGGATTATCTATATTAGGTATAGGGATCCAGCTTATTCCAATTCAAGAATGTCTTTGGCTGATGCCATCTTGTGTGAAATCCTAACTAAGGAACAAGTTGATTATAAAAAAATGGAGGAACGCCATCATTTGCTCATCCAGACTACCATTTTATGCTCTATACCGATACGTGTTTCAGGTTAATTCCAGAAATCAACATAATCTTGAACAAATCAGTTTCAAATTGGTCAGAATCATTATATTGATTGTGGTCAATATAAGGAGGAGAACATTACATGTATTTCCCCCCACAATGATAACTTATTGAAATAAAATTGCTGGGCAGATAGTTACAGAGGCTATGGATGCATGATTGAAAGACTCAAAGGGTCAGTTGAGGGACAGTTCATTATAGAGGTAGCTAAGAGTCGACATGTGGCACATAAGCAATCAATCAATCAATGGCCTGAGGGCAAAACTTAAGATGACTGAAGGAGTCAACTCAACTCCAAGTACTGTAGTTTACACTGCTTTGAAATCTGTCTTAACTTCTTATTCTGGACAACTCAGATTATCTCTGAGCAGTTTTTAAATTGCTTGTCCAAGATGATAAAACACGGGTAGCTGCCTGTTTATTTCCAGTCTGCCAGCTGTGGCACTGTGAAGAGAACATTTAAAGTTATTTTAGAGCAAATTTTAGGAACCAATTTCTGGAAGTGATATTCTCCACTTATTACATAGATTCTGTATTCAAATTTTGCACTTTACAATCCAACTAGTAAGAACAATTGTGTAAACCTGAATGCTAATTTATGACCAGGGATAAGCATAATGAATAGGCACAGGAATCAATGGCAATTTATTTTAATATATTGAGCATGGATGAATATAATTTATGGTAATTGATATATTCCCCTGGGGCTGTATTGCTGTTTAGATCTAATTATTATTATTTTTATGTTTCTAAACAATGCAGTTTTTGTGCAGAAAACATACATCAAGCCCAATTTTCAAACTTTTTGCAAATAATGTACAGTAAGTTATCTGCTAGAATTACTTAGAGCAGTGGTTCTTCGCCATGGAGCCCCTTTAAATAATTTTTGTGGCCATGGACCCACAAGACTTAACTCAAGATTGAAATCATAATATTTGTTCATGCCTTCGCAGACCCACTGTGACATTGTGGTTGCATGGGGGTCTGTGGATCACACCCCAAGAACCACTGACTTGGAAGATTGATAATGTTATGGTTATAGAAAACCTATGGAGTCATTTTTGAACCATAAATATAACCCAACACTATGCACATTTGCTAGCTAGCCCAAAGTCTATGGTTTCCTTCAAATATTTATAGTTCAAAGGTTTACAGTCAGAATGAACTGTCCATGAGAGTGATGGCAGTGCACTAGTATCCTTATATACTAGATTGCTAACACAGCATCTCATTGGAAGTGATTATAACACCAGTGTCTTCATGGGCAATGAGAAATACTAAATGCTTTTCCACTGATGCTGGAATCAGTTGAATGATCTTTGAATGATGGTGTTCTACCATCACAAGTGGCATGTGTGATTTAAGACACACACGAGTTATACAGTTACCATGAGATAAGAAAGCGTTAGGTTGGCATTAAGTAAAGAAACTAGAAAAATCAAAAGACAAAGTACCATCTGAAAAGAGCAATCTCCTCCCCGCCCCCCTTTTTTTAATGCTGGATCAAGAGTGGATTTTATTGTTCTGTTGCCTTTGAACAACATCAGTGAGCAAAGCCTTCCTTTGGAACTTTACTTTTAATAAATCGATGTTCTCTCTTTCATGTAGATAAATAGAAGAGGAACAGTGTCCCTTTGATCTATTTATTTTTATGGGGAGCCATACATCTTATTGCAGAGGAAGTAAAGCATAGTTGGAGTGGAGCAAGCCCATATATATACGTAGTTGCTCGCAATATTTCCATCTACCATTGGCAATGGACTCAAATCTGAGCTGTATCTTTGAAGAATTAAAAAAAAAATTCTAGCTCTGCTGGATCCCTCCATCTTAATCCAGCATTTTATTTGTTGCTGTAGATGCTTCTGGAGTGCTTGCAAGCAGAAGAACTTGCTATTGGTTCTCTAGTATTTGGTATTTGGATGCATGCTGTCCATAACCTGGAGATAACGCTGGATAGCAGCACACTATAGACCATAGGTGTCAAACTCAAGACCTGCGGGGTCCTTAGATCTGGCCCGTGGGGCCACCCTGGAAACAGTGAAGGACCAACCTGCGGTGCCTCTGCCAGTGTAAACAGAGCTCATGAGGGTACACATGCCTCCCGGCTCCATTTCAGCTGGCTCCTGCAGCCCTCTGCCAGTTTTTGCTGGCAGAGGGCTGCAGGGCATCGAGTTGGCCATGCCAACCCTGGCCATGCCCCCCCCCCAGCCCCTTGAGGTCAAACACAGTCCTGATGTGGCCCTCAATGAAATCGAGTTTGACACGCCTGCTATAGATTGTTCAGTAAGAAGCAGCACTTATAAGGGTTATAAAGATGTCATTGAAGTAGGGTTCCATGATCTGTGATCCTCTGAGATTTCTGAATTTTATCTTCTAGAAGTATCACATTGGATGGTCAAAGAGGATAGGTATCAGGAGCCATAGTTCAAGCACAGAATATCTGGAGGAGCTATAGTTCAGATATATGTTATTTTAGCCTAGCAAATTTCCCTTAGATTCAACAACCAATTATTTTTAATGCACTGGAAAAGAGGGTTGCTTTTTTCCTCCTTCTCTTTTTCCTCCTTTGCCCATAAAATAGAAAATCTGATAGCAGAGGAAAGGAAAAGAGTTAAAAAAATCTGAGCAGTTAAATAGAACTAATCTCATTACCGAAAGCAGCTGGTGAAGGAGGAAAAAAAAGAATGAGAATGAGAATCAAACACCTGAAGGACTATCAAGATACAGTATCCTACTAATTATCACCAAATGAAAAGATTCCAGGTGTAGAATAAAATGTAGCTGGCCAGCACATTTTTCTTTCTTTAAAAATGGAATCAGAGAACTATGCTGAATTACAGAGCTGAATTACTTTGGAAATTATTTTCCAACTTTGCCAGCTACTAAATGTTCAGTTGCAGCTGAACAGTTTTCACTGAGGGGGTGATAAGATTTCTCTCCCCCCACAACAAACCTTATTTTTGAAAAAGTAAGCAAGCAAAAAATATCATTGTTTTATTCTTGTTCTGGTAGGGACTTTTAGGATATCACACAAGGTAAATTATTTGGGGGGCAAAGAAATCAAAAGTAGTTCTTTTCTGAAAGCCATCGAATGTATTCTTGGGAAAAGGACAAAAGCCACCTCGTATTGCAAATAGTTAAAAATCAATTTATGCATTTGGGCCTTGAGTGACAGTTTGATATACTGTCATTAGCAGCTGCTAAAGATGCTCTTCATGTGAAAATGCTTCCATGTTGCAATCTTATACTCCAGATTAGGCTATTTATTTAGGTTTGTTAATGGTTTCTCAATGTAACACTAGAAAAATTCTGCATCAAACAACACTTTACTCCTCTTATCTTACTTCTATCCTATGGGATGTTCTGGATCTCAATAAAGTTACTCTCACTGTGCCTGTGCCCCTACTTTGAGCAAACAAATACAGGGAATTTTTTTTCCTCAAGTTGAATTTGATGATCTTATGTCCATATAAAATAATTGGCCAAAAAAATAATTGCCCAATGCCACCTTTCAGAATAAAATTTGCACTTTCCATTCTATTTTACAGCTGTGATATTTCTTGGTGGTGGCCATTTCAAAGACCAACTTCACTTAGTTATGTTAATGATTAGTTTATTAATGATTTAATTAGCTACACAATGCCAGGTATTATATGAGCCACGGTGGCGCAGTGGTTAGAATGCAGTACTGCAGGTTATTTCTGCTGCCTGCCAGCTGCCTGCAATTTGGCAGTTCAAATCCCACCAGGCTCAAGATTGACTCAGGGTTCCATCCTTCCGAGGTCAGTAAAATGAGGACCCAGATTGTTGAGTGCAATATGCTGAGTCTGTACAACTGCTTAGAGATGGCTGTAAAGCACTGCAGTGGTATATAAGTCTAAGTGCTATTATTATTATGACATGCAAACTAATAATTTTGAATGGAGGCCTGCATACCAGTGGTGGAATTTAACCAGTTCGCACCGCTTTGGGCAACCCGTTGTTAAATTGCTGGCTGGGCCCTCTCCTCCTTGCCCCTTCCAGGAGTCCCCATCGCCCCGTTTTGGCTCCCAAATGTGCAAGGAAGCCCACTAGGCCCAAAACAGGGCCCAGGGAGGTGTGATGTGGCCGCCCGTGGCCCATTTTGGCTCCCAAGGAGTTGCAGGGAGGCCTAGTAGGCCCAAAACAGGGTGTGGGGGTGGAGGATGTGGCACGGCCCCCCTGTGGCCTGTTTTTGCTCACAGGTTGTTAAATTATTTGAATCCCACTACTGCTGCATGCTGTTTCCTTTAGAACAGGGGTCTCCATCCTTGGCAACTTTAAGATTTGTGGATTTCAACTCCCAGAAGTCCCCAGCCAGCTATTCTTAAAATTTCAAGGTTGGAGGCCCCTACTTTAGAATAATAATCTCCAGCATTCTCCAAATGCATTGAGACCAACAGCTCTCAGAATTCTTAATTGTAGCCACAACACATACAAAAGCCAAACACTCTAAAGAAAAAGAAACATAATTTGAAGGCATACTCTCAAGACAACTGATCAATAATTATACTGCTCTTTAATGAAATAGCTGCCTATTTTCAGAAAATCAGTATATGCTTTCACACGTAATAAAAAGCCACATATTGGATCATTTCATAACTCAAAAATATAAAATATGAACCAGTATTCAAAAATCTCAATTCCTTTATAGCAGAGGTTTTGTCTTTTCTAGTTAAAAGCTTGACCCAATTAGCCATTTTTCAATATGTTTCATAATATTTGAACTTTCTAACTGCAAGGAACTCTATCGATGGTGAATTAAACACTGAGGAACTCCAGTACAGCTGTCCTGCTTCTTCATAGCAAAGGATTCTAGGACATGTTTCGGTAAACACAACCAGGAAACCGATGGTAAACAGTAACTCATCTAAATTATGAATCTCAGATTAATCTAAGTTTGGTATCAGGAGAGTTCTCTGCCACTGCTGATGTTCACACTGAAAATGTTCCTTAAACTTTAAAACAGTCTCATAATTCATTGTGTGGAATGTCACTTGAAAACTATGTGGGTTCAGTCCCATTGGTTAGTGCTCTTCCGGTGCACAATGTTATTGATACTGTGATGGTAAATCATTACTAAAGTTTGCAGATGTCTTCTTAACATCTGAAAAAAAAATACTGGCAATTGTCATCAAGGATACTATGGATATAGCGCACAGTGAATTTGATTTAATATATCAATATTTTTTCAGTTTTCTCAATTGTAAAATATATGAGGAAGAAATTAAATTTTTATATATAATACATTTCTGAAGATTGCCACCCAATCAAGCTGTCAGTTTAGCTGCAGCTGAACTCTCCATGAAATAACAGATACCATTAAATTTTTGAAAACAAGAAGGGCTCCCATTGGAGTTTCTTTGAACCAGAGTTTTCTAGCTTACTTTAGTGAAGCCAAATATATTTAGTTTTAACGCCTGGTAAAAAATCTCACTGACAGAGCAAGTTATGGCCCCATTTCCTTGTTAAATATCGATATTAAACATTGGCAGTGCCCCTGGCATAGATTTTAGAAGATACATTTGATTATTCATCCTGCACAAAAATCATGCATTAGATCAGGAGTGTGAAACTGGCGGCCCACAAGCCAAATGTGTCATGGGGAGGCCACTCCCATCCTGGCTCCACAAAGGCAAAAAACATCACAAAACGTCACATGATGCGATCAAGTTTGATACCCGTGCATTAGATTATTGATATTTTATATGCATTTAAAATATAATATCCCATTTATAGCGAACCATTGGTTTGCTTGATGACTGCAGCATCTGCTTAACAGCCACAGTGGCCATTTTATGGCCTTGGCTTTCATCGGAGCCTGGTATGCAACAAATGGGTTGATCAACAAATGTACTGATTTGGAAGCAGCCACGAGCCCATTAGAGTCAGATTAATCAAGCGATCAACCAACTACGGCATCAACCATCTCTTCACTATGACATGAACAGTTGACTTCATGACCAACTGACTACGAGACCAATAACAGCCGAGAACTGAAACAAGACACTTCAACCGATGTTCTGATGATGATGATGAAATGTTTGGTGATGAAATGTTCAGAAGCTGAACAGCAAGCTTCGAGAACAAACCACCGTCAACTACAAATATTTTTTATCATCTCAAATGTATTTAACTGCCACAAAAACGGCTGTAAAATCGGGACAGTCCAGTGGTGAGATTCAAATTTTTTTCACTACCGGTCGTTGGTGGGTGTGGCAGGGGAAGGATACTGTAAAATCTCCAGTCAGAGGTGGTATTTGCTGGTTTCTCCAAACTACCCAAAATTTCCGCTACCGGTTCTCCAGAACTGGTCAGAACCTGCTGAATGCCACCTCTGGATCAGTCATATCATGACGATCCACTTTATAACCATCACAAGTTACAATGTGATGGGCAGACTCCATTACAGTTGTAATTCAAGGACTACCTGTAGATGGCTGGATATGTAAAACTTTTGTGTCTGACAATCCTCCTGCCTTCACATTCCAGGCTAGTGGTGTCAACAGGCTACTGAAGTTGTTCTATTTTTCAAACTCTGAAAAGCCACCTTTTCAGTTGCCTGCCATGGTCAGTTAATCCATGTATGCTGATAAATTCCAAAATGTTGATATATAATTCTAAAATATGTTCATATCATTTACACTGTATTGATCTTTGTAACATTGTACTTAGACACACTTGGTTTGACAGATCTGGGTCAATGGAATGTGTATACTTTATACCTATGAATTAGGTATCAATCAGCACAGGGGAAAGACTGATCAATATTATCTCGGTTTAATGATATGTTTAAACATTGGTTAAAATGTATTTAAAAACTTTTTTTAAAAAAAGCAATTAAATGTGGTGTCTGAAAAGAAAATAGCACAATAGTACAACATAGTGCAGCCCATAATCAGGTTGAGTGACACAAAGACAAGGAGGTAGGCAGCTCCTGGACTCGGAGACATTAACAATTGCGCAGTGGTACATGTGCTAAAAGAGAATCCTTTGTCTCTCCGTTTAAATTCCTTTCAAGCGTTTATCAAAAATTAACTTGGAAGAGGAAAATGGCACTTGCTTTGTCCTCTTTCTGTCCTCAAGTTGACAGGAAAAGACTGCTGGCAGATCAGGATAAAGAAATTTCAAGGGAGTTGGAGCTTTTCAGCAGGGAGGGCTAGAAACAGGAGATGTATTCTGTTCTCCCCTATTTTGTGTGCTCATTTCATGAACTCCTGAAGTCAAGGTGTCCACATGATTGGTCAAAAATGCCAAGGGAGCAGTTGTGACATCATAAACCAAGCTTCTGGGTAGAGAAGTGGACAAGGTAGCAAACATATAAATATGAGTGTCAAAGTGTGTTCAGGATTCTCCTTTGCTTAAGGGAGGCCCATCTTTATTCAGCTGAATAAACACACAAAGATTACCTAGGTAAATACCTGGATTCTTTCTTTATACTAGGGGTATCAAACTCGATTTCAATAAGGACCACATCAGGGTTGTGTTTGATCTCGGATGGGGGGGCGTGACCAGGGTGAGCGTGGCCAGCTCAACATCACTCATGTTGTGGGTGCCTGTGATGGCCTGAACAACCTGCCAGTGAAAACGGGCTCCCGAGCTCCATTTTCACCTTCAACAGCCTCCTGCAACCAGGGGTGGGATTCTACCAGTTCGCACCTATTCGCTAGAACCAGTTGTTAACATTCTAAGTAGTTCGGAGAACCGGTTGTTAGAAGAAATTACTGGCCTAATCCTGTAAGGAAGGCAGGAAGGAAACATTCTGGTGTTGCTTACAGAAACTGCCTCTCCATTAACTCTTATTACTTTCTTGGCAGGACTAGACTTCCTGTCTCAGGAACCTCTCTGGAGTTTTCTCCCCTCCTTTGCTGGTACTTTGCTTGTGTGGAGTGACCATTCAAAGTTACAATGGCACTGAAAAAAGTGACTTATGACCATTTTTCACACTTACAACTGTTGCAGCATCCCCACAGTCATGGAAGGCCAGGCGAGGAGATGCATGCCTTGATGTTAGTCATATTGAGTTGGCCACACCCAGCCAATAACATGACCACCAGCCACGTCCACCACCTAAGCCACGCCCACAGAACTGGTTGTTAAAAACATTGAATCCCACCCCTGCCTGCAACCTTCTGCCAGTGAAAACGGAGCTCCCTTTGCTGTTTCCAGGGCAGCCCCACGGGCCAGATCTAAGCACCCTGTGGGCCGGATATGGCCCCCGGGCCTTGAGTTTGACTTATACCAAGCCACACCTGAAACCGGCAAAAGTTTCCATCACATCATCATGGCTACCATTTTGTCTCTTTTGACCCTATCCTGAGGAAACCCCTGAGTTCAGAAGAAAGTTTCCATATTTATACTTGGCATATTCAGCTGTCCCAATTTTGGGACTCCAGCTTTTTCTTGGTGGTGATTTTTTTTTATAAGGGTATCAGCTATTTCATTTTATTTTTCAGAGCAGGCATTTCATGGTTGTTTCAAAATTACTTCTCTATACTCCTGGAAAGCTCCTTGCTGGAAGAGGACAACTGACTATAATTATGAGGAAAGGCAGCCAATGCCAAGATAAAAATTGCAGACAGAACACTAAGTCGCATCCTTCTCAGAAATGAGTTCTTGAACATTTATTTGGTTGAGTGGCATGCTTGGGGACTTGCATGTAACTCTAATAGAAGAACACATGGACAGGTGATGGAGGGCAGTTTCAACAGACGGGCCTCTTATTCACCTCCAGCTGCCTCTTTTCGGTCTCTTCAAACAATTTGGCTCCAGTGATGGAAAAGACTTCTAATTTGCATAAAGGGTTGCCTTGGAACAGCTTCCATGCAATCTTTCTGCTTCACAGACTCTGCATCTCGTTTAATAATCTTGGTAATTTCCTTCCCTTGTTTATGGCTCTTAATTTCTTTTGATGTATTATCCCTCTCTCGAATGTGCTGAAAGATGGGGGAGGGGAGCCACATGGAAGCAGTATAGGAAAAAAGAGAAGAAGAAGAAAAAGAGGTTTCACTGTTTTAGACTTGGGACCGATGCAAAGTACCTCTCCTCTTAACATTGTAGTTGCTTCTGAGAATTGCATCCATATGGCTGGTTCACCATTCAGTTTATCAAGACATTTTATACCAGCTTTTCATGGGGAACGAAGCAGATTGTACGGTAGTAGATATTCCAGTGCTCGTGTCCCCAGGGGATACGATATATTCACCAGATGCACACATATTTCTAAACGTTTAAAAACATTATTTTCTCCTATCTTCCTGCCTCTGCAACCTGATATCAGGTTTGTATACTGTGTATCATGATGCATACAGTGTAGTTAGAAAGACACTCCCTATTCTCTGTGATAGGAATGAAATTCCTGCAAAAAGCAGAAAGAGCAACAGGTTTGGCCTGCGTTACAAGGACGGATGTCAGACACAAAATGTTACCTCGATTTGATTCAATCCAGGAGAAATCTTTTCCCTGTAATCCTCATTTGAGACACAATAGCCTATTTTGAGTAAGATAAGTTTCCTTTTTTTTTAAACCCATTTTTCTGTCTGGATTAATAGGACAGTAACAAGTAATCCTGTTGTTGTGTCCGATTTTATGACTTTTTAATGTTTTTTGGCATGGTTGTTAAGCGACTCACTACAGTTGTTAAATGAATCATACTATTGTTAAGTAAATCTGGCTTTCCCCCTTGACTTCAGGGGTGGGATGCGACCGGTTCTGCCCAGTTCTATAGAGCCGGTAGCTCTGAAGAGCAGCAGACACGAACCAGTTCTGTGTTTGCTGCTGTTTGGCCCATCTGCCCACCCGGGCTCTTACCTGTCCTTTATTTCCTGCTTTTTCAACCTCAGCTGCTTTGCGCGGCACAGCTGAGGCTGAAAAACAGGAAAAAAGAGGCGCATGCAAAACGTAATCACCGAACCGGTAGTAACGCCGATTGAATCCCACCCCTGCTTGACTTGGCTGGTCAGAATCTGGTTGGGGAAGTTGCATATGGTGATCAAATGACCCTGGGACACTGCAACTGTAGTAAACACATGTCGGCTGCCAAGTGCCTGAATTCTGATCAACTGACTATGGGGATCTGTAACAGTTGCACTCGTTGTAAGTCCATTTTGTTTAGTTCAGTTATAACTTTGAATGTTCCCTAAATGAATGGTTGAGGACTACCTGTATTTGGTAGGCTAGCTTTTTTATAATGGGTATATATTTTTTCTAAGCACCTAGTTTTTGACACAAGTTCCACATAATATATGTCTATGTATATTCCTTTAGACCAGAGATGGGCAACTATGGCCCCCTTAAGATCTGCGGACTTCAACTCCCAGAATTCCTGAGCTAACATGATTGGAGGGGAATTCTGGGAGTTGGAAGTCCACAAGTCTTAAATCTGCCAAGTTTGAAGACCCCTGATCTTACATAAACATATATTATGTGGAACTTGTGTCGAAAACTAGGTACTTAGAATTATAAAAAAGCTAGCCTACCAAATCCAGGTATTCCTCAACTTATAACCATACATTTAGACAGACAGATTTCTCCTTGATGTTGTTCCTCGAGAAAACTTTTTTGGTGTGCAAATCTCCCTGAGGTTATTCTTAGTAATATACATTTATCCAATGCAGGCTCCTTAATGTAAATCTCCTTGAGGTTATTTCATACCACATACATGTTTCCAAGGCACAGTTTTTAATAGCCAGGATTTGCCAGTATAAGCTCTTTTAAGGTGTAAGTTCCACATGTTGTGTGTAAGTTTTGGAAACATATGACACAACTCTGGATTTTGGATTGGAGAAAGAGGTTATATTGCATAGGATGACAGTGTCATAGCCCAATCCATTTTGACACGTTCAGCAAAACCTGTTTCCCATAGAAATTGGCAATCAGGTCTCTCTCCCCCCCATTTTTTAATTAGGTCTCTTTTATATTCCTCATTCCAGAATGTAACATATCTAATATAGTCTCTTAGTTCAAGCAGCCTTTGTAAAAAAAAAAACCCATCAGCCCCATTTCTGTATTCTTCCAAATAACTCAACTATGTCTGTTTACCTCATATATTATGTGAATCAACTAGAGCCTTGCAGAATTCAAACAGATAAATTATATGAATAAACAAATAAACACATTAAAATGCCTACTCCCTCATTCACTTAACATATTGGTTGGTCCTAGGCTAAACTCAAGATAGGGTATCTGTATGTGGCCTCTGCAAATAGGACATGCTCAGTGGTGCAATTTTTGCTACTGAGAGCAACTTAAGGTTTTTAAGTAGTGAAAAGTATGCTGTTACCTGTGACGGTATAAAGTTTAATCAATAAAATTAACTAAAAGCATATACCCTAAACGTCAAGAGCTACTTTGCAAGCAGCCAACTAACCAGAGTTGGGATGCTGAGCACTTCGTTCCGGCGTTTGCTAGAACTCTTTAAAGGCAGAAGTGGGTCCCTTTTCTCATGTCCCAGATTTTTATTTATAGCTGCGTGCTATAATGAAATGTGCAGCCAGTTTTCCTAGGCAATTACCTCACTGAAGTGGAGAGTCTTTAATTGAGAATGAGGTTCTAATTAAAGTTTCAATCAGGGGTCAGTATTTTATAGGTCTGCATTTTATGCACCTTCCGCAAGTTAGATTTTGCTAGACTGTGAGAGATCAGAATATTTTCCCCCCTCATACATTCGTGGATTGAAAAGAAACAAATGTTAGACGGAAAAGAAGATTGAGTTTGTTGGCCAATGCTCTTAATTACTGGCAGCAAAACATTCAGATACTGTATTTGATATGCCTTTGATATGACTCAGTGATTATTAGTCTTCCTTCCTTCCTTCCTTCCTTCCTTCCTTCCTTCCTTCCTTCCTCCCTCCCTCCCTCCCTCCTCCTTCCTTCCTTCCTTCCTTCCTTGATTCAATCATCTTTCTTCTGCCTATACAACACTGTCCCTTTGGCTGAAAAATTCAGATTTTATAGACCAATCTCATTTCTTACTTTTGTCACAGAAACAGGTTTAGTAGTTTTGCTGAACTATGCCACATACGGGCTGATCAATTTGAACTCTCTGAGCCATAGTGGCCACTTACTAAGGATGAAATTGTGTTTTCCTCTCTTATATTTTTCAGTCATGGCTCTTGATATATTTCTTGGAGCCATGAGAGAGTAATGAAATTCCTGCACCATTCAACCAAGGGAAGATGGGCATCCAGAGAGGGGAAACAAGGAAAGAGAAATGCTGAAACATGCATTGTGATGTTATAGTGCAAACCCTATCTTTTTTGTACACATTATTATGGTTCGTCACAGTCAGACAGATGTTGAGTCTGGATTTGACATTTTGTCTACCTATCAAGCCCTTTCTAAGGACCTGGGTTTGATGGGTGTTACATACATCATTGCAGGGTATTATATACTATTCGATTGTGTACTATAGGTTATTTCATATTATTGAAAGGGATGGAGCTTCCACTGTATGTCACTGTGTGGTGGCACAGTGGTTAGAATACAGTATTGAGGCTAACTCTTCCCCTGCCAGAAGTTCAATCCTGACATGTTCAAGGTTGACTCAGTCTTCCATCCTTCCAAGGTCAGTAAAATGAGGACTCAGATTGTTGGGGGCAATATTTTGACTCTATAAACCGCTTAGAGAGGGCTGTAAAGCACTGTGGAGTGGTATATAAGTCTAATAGCTATTGCTATTTTAACTGTACCTTTTGAATTTTTAAATGTTATTGCAAGGATGTCATGAATGAGAACAGTTTTGGCTATCAGCTATTTTCCTTGTCAATATGAAACCCAGTTAAATGCCTGTACATCTGACAGTTTATTTACTTAATTAAATTTATATAGCCACCTATCTACCCAAGGAATTTATAGTTCTTCATCCTCATACCCTTTCCCTTGCACTTCCTCCTTAAACAAATAACTCTGGGCAGTTAATAGCCAATACAGAAAAAATAGTATATAAAAATTACTACAAAAAAGTATAATTAAAAGCATAATCTTAACACAATAACTAAGGCACTGAATAATTAATAACCTACAACACTAAAATATACATATTGGGCTGTGCTAACCTGCTTTCTGTTCTTTTCCCTAGGGGGGAAAAATTAGATCTTCAGAGCCTTCTAGAAGGCCAAAAGGGTGAGGTTATCTAAACCAAATAAAATTATTTTAAAATTCCAAGCATAGATTGTTGCTAGAGATAGACTTCCATATCTAGAATGTTGTAATCTCAAAAAGGATTGTCCCATATCTATAATTACTATTTACATGCCATATTGCATGTAAAATTGCAGTATGTCATTTGGCTTGACTCTTCACTTTTTGAGAAATCTCATATATGTATATGTATATGTGTGTGTGTGTGTGTGTGTATACACATATAACATGAACACATCACGCACACACATACACACACACAAACAATATAAAATAATTGATGCATAACAAAAAGTATATACAACACCAGCCTTTTTATTTCTCTTTATCACACATGTAGGAATAAAGCCACTGTTTAAGAAGGAATAGCTGTAATACACCTTGAAAGGAGATGAAGGAATACCTTGAAAGGTGTAAGAGTAGAAATGATAATGTTGGACATGAGCAGAGCTAGTTCACTGCTCAGTCAAAGGGCTGAGGTTTTAATAAAACTAGTTTCACAAAACTAGCCAAGGTGATATCCCTTTGAGAGTGATGGAACTGGGCTGTTTTGTCAAATATCAAATTTAGTTGTGACTATTTTAGCTGATGTTAGAATTTGATTGTGTGTTTGTGGAAAAGTTAAGAGAAACTTGTTACCTCTTTCTCTTTTGTTCACTCCACAGGTACCTTAAGATGGGCCAAAAAAAAGAGTTGGATAAAATCCCTACTTCTGTTTTAAATGACATCACTAGAAAGAAAGTTCTGGAGATGAAGTACAATTATTCATTTCAGAGACAAAGAGTTTGTCTAAAAATGAAATTCTTCTAAAACAGGTTTTATATTTTGGCATTTAATTTTCTTCAAAATACTCCCTTCACCTCTTTCCTGAGTCTTAGAGTTATGGATGAAAAGTAAAATTATGGAGATAGATAGAGGTATTATGTGATCTCTAGATGGTACTTCAAATCGCCATTCCAATTCTCTGTGACAGAAGCCATAGACCCTTTTAAAACATTTCTTTAGTATTTTTTTTATTATATGCAACAGTGATCCAATTAGATTTCAATTTATAAGACATTTTCTGTGATACACCACAAGCAGAAATCTTGTTAGAGTTTGCCAGCCTCTGTTATGTGTACTTCATTTTTAAACAAAATTATTAATGGGAAATGCTTTTTTTCCAGTACGATTTAAATATTACATTTATAGAGGAGGAAAAACAAAACAAAGGTGGAAGATTTTGATGCAGGATCATGTTCATGTTTTCTTATGATTTTTAAGATTTATGGTTACAGTATGAATAGAAATATATGTAAACAATTTCATCTCCTCATTAAGTCCAAGAATGAATTGAATGTTTGTTGATTAACTGGTATATTAATTGTACCTTAAAATATATATTTGCAACTTTTTATATAATCCATCCTTTGCAACCTAAGCTATTTTTCTTAAATATCTTTTGTTAAATATCTTGAGGTGCTTTATTTTCTAATTTACAAATATAGTCTTAAAAGCCATCAGAAATATCAGGACACTAGAAATAACTACCTCTTGTTATTATGCTCAGTATGGCATCTACCTAAATACAACACAAGTGCCATCTAAACACTGAAGTTTTTATCAACACACTTGCATCTTTTCATAATATAGTGATGTGTTTTGAATTTCATTTTGTGGTATGTAGTTAGGATGATGGAAGAAGCTTGCAGGCACTTAGTATATCACACATGACACAATGGATATATATTTAGAGCATTCTAATAAAGCCAGATCTCCATATAGCTCCACACTCAGCAACTTTTGAAGACAAGGAGCAATCTAAAATGATAAGTGCCTTTCTCTTCTTCACATTTGCTGTGTGCTAATATCCTTCTGCTTACTCACTCATTTCAAAAGAAAAATAATTTGAACAGAGAAAGTATTCTTTGTACTTGTAGTACTTTGCTGTAGGAATTGTATTGGGAGACGATGCCATATTTTGTGGCAATACAAAGTTCTCTGCTTAATCTAACGCTTGTTCTACTACTGATTGATAAAACAGAAATATTAATTGTTTGTGCACTGCATGAAATTGTTTAATATATTGGGAGCTCAAGCGTTTCTTTCTCAATCCTACTGATATCAGCAGGTTGGAGAATTTTTGTCTCCAGTCCCTAAATTTCTTAGAAAGGGAAGAATAAGTAAGCAGTTACTTAGACAAGAATCAGTCAAGCTGATTTTGCTTGATCTTTGCATTCAAAAGTTTATTAGAATGATGAAAACAAGAGCCTTGGTGGTGCAGGCTGTTAAATGCCTAGCACTTAGCTCCAGCTGCCTGCAATTAGTGCAGGCTCGAATCCCACCAGGCTCAAGGTTGACTCAGCCTTCCATCCTCTCGGGGTAGGTAAATTGAGGACCCAAGATTGTTGGGGGCAATAAGCTGACTTTGTAAAAATGCCTTTTGAGGGGGGGGGGGAAAAAAAGCCCTAGTAATAAGCAGGCATATACAATGGAATGAAGGCTATTGCTGAGTGCATTGGGTTGTGCTCCCAAAAAACTGTAAGCTGCCCTGAGTCTCCGGAGAAGGGCGGGATATAAATATGAATAAAAACAAAAACAAAACACCTCCTGAATATCAAGATAAGCACTAACGGGAACATGCTAAAGCAGGGGTCTCCAACCTTGGTAACTTTAAGACTTCTGGACTTCAACTCCCAGAAGGAATTCTGGGAGTTGAAGTCCACAAGACTTAAAAGTTGCCAAGGTTGGAGACCCCTGTGCTAAAGAATATTATGGGATGGTTCATATTACATGAAACCAATGGGTAGGAACAAAAAGGTCAGTGATGTGTTTAATTAGCGTAACTAATGAATGAACTCTGCTTGTTGTTTTCTCAGAAAACCACTCTTCTTCTTGGCTGAAACGTCAGCAAGAGGGCCCTCTTTACTTCTGAGCATAAAGAGCTTTTTAAAAATTTCACCTTCACTAGCAATATACAAGAAAATCTCACCATGGACCTCATCTGTCGTATTAACATTCAAAGTCCTACAAGGCATGGGTCCGGGGTACTTACGAGAACGACTCCTGCCGGCATCAAATACCAACCGCCCTGTATGAGTGCACAGACGGGGGCTCCTCGGGGTACTGTCTGCGACCCAGTGTCGCTTGGTGGTGACCTGGGGGAGGGCCTATTCTGTGGTGGCTCCCACTTTATGGAACCAGCTTCCCCTGGGGCTCCGGTCGGCCCCTGATCTCCGCACCTTCCGCCATGATCTAAAGACCTGGTTATTTGTGCAGTCTGGGCTGTGCTGACCTCCTGGGGGAGGGGGTTTGATGTTCGTTTTAAACTGTGAGGTTTTAATTCGGATTTGATTTGTCTGGTTTAATATGGTTTTAGGTAAATAATTTATTGTGTGATTTTAGTTGTTAGCCGCCCTGAGTCCTTTTGGAGAGGGGGCGGCATACAAGTCAAATAAATAAATAAATAATAAATAAATAAATCTGTCAACAACCAGCTAATGCTGGCCAGTCCACCATCTGCAGTTTGAGATTAATGAAAAAGTCTGAAATATATTCCCTTTTTTTCTTCTTGCTTATCTTCTACCATCTTTAACATCTAGTCAGGGGAAAGTTCTGTTGAATGAAAAAGCTTGAACGTTCTTTCTGGTGCTATTTGCTGGATGTCAAGAAAGATATTGTTCAACTACTATCCAAGTATTTCTTCAGAGACCTTCAAAGCTATGATTGCTTTTCAACCGGATTTTGTATCCCCTCTCTTTTGCTGGCATTTTTATTTCCATTGATGGGACATATTCTCGAGCGAATATGCTAGTTCTCGATTCATTCCTTGAAATGGCTGACAAATACGCAGTTGCTTGTGCTCCCTTTGGTGCCATGTTGCACAAGGTTTTGTTTATTTACACAAAGCAGGGGTGAGAGCTGTCTGGTGGTGCCTTATCTTTCCGCTTTTGATCCTGCCTGAGAGCAAAGGCTTCTCGGTGGCTAGAGGCTTCTTTTTAGAAAACAAATACAGCAATGATCCTTGTTTTTATTATATTTATTTTTTGGTCTTGGTTGAGTGCATTCCTTTCTCTTGTTCCTCCTTGAACTGCCACAAAAGAAACATGGCTCCAAACGCAGGAAAACCCCTAGACCTTCTTGACGGAAGGGCTTTACCAGCAGGCTACACTAGAGAGCGCTATACATGTTTCACCAGATTATTACAAATGGATTTATTGAACCAAATTGCTTTACTTAAGGACGGTAGACCTATGAAAGAGGTGGCAGAGGCAACAGCAGCATTATAAGGAGGCTTCTGCATGTGATGATAAGCAATTATTGCCAGAGCAAAAGAAGACTAGATAAGGCTGCAGCCTATCAGAAGGCAAAAAGGAGTACCATTTATTTTTTGTATTATTACTATTTCATTACGGAGAGCTTCTAAGAAATGTGTTTTCAGAGCTTGGATTTCTTGGGAGTATTTATCAAAACAAAAACCTGAATGCATATTCAAAAGTTTACAAGGGGAAGAAAGCTCTGGCTGGCCTCCACAGACCCCCAATGAGGAGCTCAGTGCCATTTTCAAACAAGACAGAAACAAATCCTTCCTTTGCTTGATTTTTTTTAAAATAAAAGGTGGACATTGATATTCCTTGAAACAGAATCCGAAATACAAACATGCAGACATGAAAGAGGAAAGGCAAGAAGCTCACTAGACCACTGAGAATCCTTTTAGCAATGATTTCAGATTCATATTCTTTATACAAATCATTACTCTGACAACAGCTACAAGCAGAGGCTTTTATAGGCCTGGTTAAAAAAAAACCATTTGCATTCTATCAAAGCAGTGTCAGTAGGTTCGGAGACCTCAGCGCAGTGTTTTTGTGAGGAAAAAACTGTAGAAGAAAATGTGTTGTTTTTTTTACATTGGAGAATACTATATATGTGCCTGATGAACAAATTCTTGTTTTAAATGGTGCCTATTAAGTGGTTTTGTGGGGGATTTTTCTTCCTTTTGCCAATGAGAAGGTGTGGGGTTAAAATACTGTATGCAGGTACTACCTTGGCTTTGGCCTCTGAGTGCAGAATCAGTATCTTTGACCTTGTCCCAGGATAAAATATGGTACATTTTGGCTTTGCCATTTGTTGTGTTGCTGTTGTGGCCTGTTGGCTGGTGGCCCCTCCAGCAGCTGAATCAGAGGAGGAGGTGTGGGAATCAGGATCAACTTCAAGGCAACTTGAGAGCTACGAGGGGGAAGAGGGAATGAAGCTGGCAGAGAGAGAGAGAGAGAAGCAGAGGCGGACCTGTCTGTCAGCCCTCAGATGGAGAGTCAACAGCCCCCAGGTCTGGAGGTGGCTGATGAGGAAGAGGAGGAACAGCTAGGTCCAGTGCCTGACCTGCAGATGTGCAGAAGGCAGAGGAGAGAGCAGTGGAAATCCGTGGGCTGATCCTTGGGAAGGAAGCCCCACCCTAGCTCTGGGGATAAAAGGCGGGGGGCGGGGCGAAGATGAATAGATCATCTCCCAGTCAGATGGACTTGTTAGCCTGCGGTGAGAGAGAAACTTTTTGCCGGGGCTGCTGGCGCTCCTAATAAACGAATCTTTGAGGTAACTTCAGAGGGTTTATTGAGTTTGGGGAGCTGGATCAGAACAGTTACATAGTATCTCCTGACTCTCATAATCTTCTTTCAGTTGGGGGTCAAGAAAACAAGTGGCACATCATATTTCGGATCAAGGCTTTTATAGCAACAGATGGTGGGCACCTGACTTAGCATATCTGCTTTTCCAACATTTTAGTTAAAAATGCTGGGGGCTGAGCATGCAGCCCTAACAGATACTAGCATAATTTTTTCTTGTCCTGCACATGATCACTGATGCAGAGGTTAATAGTTAATGTCAGCCTGACCAAACTAGATGCTTCTGCTCCAGTTGTGTAATAATTCTCCATGTTAGATTTCATGAGTAACTTTTTTTGGTCACTAAGCTGGTATATTTCAGATTAATTCAGATTGCCATATGCCTCTTCCTCAGGCATATTAATAGTTCTCTCTGTGAAGCTAGTAATTCTGCCTTTCCCAACAAATTAGCTTCTCTTTCTGCTGGCCAGCCTTGTGTGTTTATTTCCATTTCAAGACAGGGGCTCTTATATTTTCATTTGTTTTGGATAAAAATATAAGCGAAGGTTTACACTTATTTTGGTAATGGATTGTAAAGATTGTTTTTTAAAAAAATCATCTAATTTAAACTTTAAATTAGATTTTATTTCTGTTTAAATATACCTTTATTTATCCATCTCTTTTATATTATTTCTTTGAAGAAGAATAGGGGTTGCAGAATTGGACCTCCTTAACAAAAGAAGTTGCTTTGTGATGCATACCAGGTTTCATTAATCTTTTTTCTCTCTCTAAAGGCTGGATTACACTTTCTGTTTGGATCTTGCCTAGGATTCATAAAGAAGTGACTGACGACACAATATCATTAAAAGGGACAGGGTTGAAATTTTCAGACCCAGAAAAATATTGTGTGCTTATTTATTTATTTGGCAAAATTGGTACCTGTAATACCTGCAAAGGCTTAATGCACCCATTAAGAACATTATTAAAAAATAATATTAAAATGTCTCTAATAAAACAAAGATTTATTGTTTTATGCTAGTTAAAAGCCCCGGCTGTCACAGTACTAAAGATTCTACTGTATTCTGTCTTCGTCAACTACATTTTTGTTAAACTCTGCAGCAACATGTCATCACAGATTTAAGAGCCAAACAAAGGTGGCTGACAAAATTATATCATTTGACTCAAACAATATAATTCACAAAACAATATCATGCAGCAGCTGCAGGTAAAAAAAAATCAGGCTGTGCACTGACTGTTACTTTTCTGTTTAAGCACAGGCATTAATATGCATGTGTATTAGAGTAAGTTATGCTGGCAGATTGAAGCTCTCAATGCCTTGAATATTGATCATAGCTCTAGCATTATTTAGAAGACTTCCCAAATAATAAGGGATCATGCAGGGGCAATATTTTACCAAGAGAATCTTTGAAAGGGAAACTGTCCCTAATAAAAAGATAGGTAGAGTTTATATCTTCATCTTTTTCTCCCAACCATAGCTAATTTCCTGTTTTGCTTTCCCCTCAGTGTAAGTCCTGAAAGTGTTACTGTCATCCTTTGCACAGAATTAAAACAGAAGGATTCTCAGGCACCAGTATATTCTGAAAACATATATTTGCTCAGAAAGATTGGAAGATGCAACTGTTGTGGCTCGCCAGCTGCCAGTGGAGCTGGTGGCAGACTCAGATGATGAGGAGGTTGGCGTGGGGAACTTGGGCCAGTCCTGGAGTCTGGAGAAGACTCTGATGGATTCTCTGTGTTGGAAGCAGAGATGAAGCCAGGGCCACCTGACATTCCCCACCTGCCTTCGGAGTTGGAGATAAGTGGGGAAGAAGAACAGCTGGGGCCTGTTCCAGATGCGTGTATGAGCAGTGCTGTCAGGAGAGGAGAACAACTGAGGAACAGGGGCCGACTCGGGAAGAAAGGCACACAGGGACGCTGAATGGTCCCTTCCTGGGGAATAAATAGAAGCAAAAGGGGAGTGGTGGTTGCAGGAGACAATAATTTGTATTTTGTTCAGAAGATTTGCTTATCGTGGTTCGTGCCTCAGAGACTCCTTGCCAGGAATTAATTTACAGCTTTGCGACTAGAAGCTCTTGGCCTGGCAATTATCCAAGGACTGATAAGGTCTTTTCTTGCAATTGGAAGGATTATTGCTGGGACTTTTTTGTGTGTGAATGCCATGAATTTACAGTAACTAAATAAAGGGTTTTTGGGGGACAAGGAGTCCGTTTCTTGGTTCTGCTAAGGCTGGGTCAGAACAGCAACATCCTGTACAGTTACCAAGTACGGCCCTCATTCTTTTTCTGAAAAGAAAACAAGCTGGAAAAATTCTTGCTAAGTAGATAGAAGGTACAACTTGAAGAAAGCATGACTGATTTTTTTTTCAACAGAAAGCTTTGAGGGCTCTAACAACACAAGTTCAATTGCAACCAACACCTAGACCTCAGACAAAGCAACAGATTCAGCTCAAATGGAATTGGAAAACTGGCTTTCTCTGGGAGCTTAATCAGCACCAAGGGAGGTGATCTAGCATTCTGCTCAAGGAAGCAGTGAAGATTTAAACACAGCACACAGTATCTACACAATCATTTTTCCAGATATGGTATGCTGATGCCAGCACTGAGGACATTATCACCTGCTGACTGGCCCCTGGTTTGTTGTTATCGGTGGATATCAAAGCTGAATTAAGTTAATGGGCATTTATTAAGTGTCCAAATCTCAGAACACGGTTATATTACTAACTATAATGACACCGAGGCAGCAAACAATGTTCCACAATTCAGAGTAATAGGCCACCATAGTACTGGGTCCAGCCAGAGGAGCAGAACAGCCTTTGTGCTTAATGTGATCTAAAATCTTTTATTTGTAGTGTCTAAACAAGAATCAGGCTCTGTAGATAAAATGGAAGAGAAAATACAAGTGATTGCAGAGCCCAGAAACGGAAACTAAAGAAAAGAGTGACTATCGGTGCTTTTTTCACAATGCAATGTGGAAACTTTTATATTGGCTATAAGTGATACCAATAAAGGAGGCTATATGTAGCTTAGGGTTGAAATAAGGAGTCCTTGATGTTCTCTGAGCTTGGTTCTTTTCTTGCAGACATTTCATTACCAAAACAAGATAAATTAGATGATGTTACCTAGTTTGGGTAATGAGATGTCTGCAAGAAAACAACCAAGCTCAGAGAGTACCAAGGATCCCTCATAACTATAAGTGAATATGATAGCTAGGATGTCATGAAAATGTCCAAACTTTTATATCTTCATGAGATAATTAAAAAAAATCTGTCAAATGCTTATTAAACATCTAGTCCAGCCTTTTCCAATCTGACTTTCTTCAGATGTGAGGGGCTACAATTTCCAGGCTGACTAGGAATTCTGGGAGTTGCAGTTCTGGCATAACTGAAAGGATCAAGTTTGAAGAAATTTAATAGGCTCTACTCAGTCATCAGGACAACTGGTTGGCATAACTAAGGCCCAGATTAATGACTTTGTAGAATATATTCAAATCTAATTTAGTTGTTTATTGACCATCTTTTAAATATATAGCATACTTTTGTGCTGTAGCAAAAGGATGTGAGCCATAATGTTAGTAACCGAAGGGAAGAAGAAAATATCTCCAAATGTTGGGTCTGGTGAAATTAAATGAAGATTTCTTAGTGAATAATTATTTCTTGAGCTAGCTTGGTGCAGTGTTTAAAATTACAAGCAAGAAACCAAGTGACTATGAGTACTGTGCCTTAAAGCATGAAGTCAACTGGGTGAACTTGGGCCAGTCATTCACCCTAAGCCCTAGAAAAAATGCAAGGGCATGCCACTTCTAAAAATGCTGTCAAAAAACCAGTAAGGATTTGCCAAGACTGACACAAAGGCACATACAACCCTTGCCATTTTTACTGAGTTGATAATTCATAGAAATTTCACTGTGCATAGGATTGGTAGATAAAAGTATAATGTAAACTGGTTTCACACACAGGATTGTGTGTGAAATTGCTCCCAGAAATCTTTCTTATCTAGGCCCATTTCATGTTTTGCGCTATTGAAAACTGCTTTTAACTATTTTTTCCTCAATTCAAACTCTTGGTATACAAATAGCACTGGCACTTAAACTTATTTGCCACTTCATAGTACTTTTACACTCTCTCTAAGTGGTTTACAGAGTCAGCATATTGTCCCCAACAATCTGGGTCCTCATTTTCCCAACTTCAGAAGGATGGAAGGCTGAGTCAACCTTGACCCAGTCAGGATCGAACTGCTGGCAGTCAGCAGAGTTAGCCTGCAATACTGCATTCTAGCCTCTGCATCACCATGGCTCTTTAAATCACATGTGGTTTAACAGCTTTCTTTACTAAGAATGTCAAAAACTGGTCAGTGTTAAAATATAAATTCAACTATAGGCTGGAAGCATCTTCTTAGTGCCTTGTTTTGTGACCACCAGTTTTTATTTTGGTCACAACTGCTGAAAATTGATGGCATCAAGTCTCATCATTCAGAGGCAATTTTAGTATCCAGTCATGACAAGATTAGGATTATTAAAACTGCTGGAATGGGAATCAGCAGTATTTCCTTTGTACTACCGTGTTTCCCCGAAAATAAGACCTACCCTGAAAGTAAGACCTAGCACTATTTTCTAAACCTGCCCTAATATAAGACCTACCCCGAAAATAAGACCTAGTGTAAATCTCCAGTTCCAGGAAGACTTTTCAGGGAGCAACCGTGCACCCGAAACACCCCCTACACACTCACACCCACTATTTGGCACCATAAATATATAAGACCTACCCCGAAAATAAGACCTAGTGTGTTTTTGGGAGCCAAAAAAAAATATAAGACAGTGTCTTATTTTCGGGGAAACACGGTAGCTATAAAGCCATTGTCTTATAAATAAAAACACAATGCAGCTGTTTTCATGCCTATAGCAACACAGTGATGACAAGCTGACTGTCATTACATGACACAAACAAATGGCAAAGGTTACAGGGCTCTTTGACAGTTTTGCTAGCTTGGTTTGTTAGGCTGCATTTGGTCAGGTGTAGCGTCTCATGCTTTGATCATGTCAGCATCATCTTATAAAACGAGTCCACAAAGTGGGAAAAAATGATTTTGACGTATAACTTCAATTAAATACCAAGGGCAGGGTAGAAGGTTAAATAAAATGAAAGACATCACTATGTTGGTGATATTGGGTACGGACTGCAACATTGGATGATGAATCTCAGTCACATTCACAATTGCACCGAAGGTGTTTTAGGATCTCTTCAGGCAATTGTAGCCTCTCACTGATCTTCTACAACTATCCCAAAGCTGCTTTTTCAAGAGGCAACTGGAGTTTCTGGTTTTTCTTTGAAGATGTTTTGCTTCTCACCCAAGAAGCTTCTTCAAAGAAAAAAACAGGAAGTCCAGTTGCCTCTTGAAAAAGCACCTTCGGGACAACCATGACCTGGATGACTGAGAATCTCCATAGACCTGTGATGGCGAACCTATGGCAGATGTGCCAGAAGTGGCATGCAGAGCCATCTCTTCGGGCACACCAGCCATCACCCATTGCTCTTCCGGTTCCAGTGCATGTATGCTCACCAGAAATTGGAAGACCAGGTGGCTGGTGCACATGTGTGTGATGGACACTGGAAGCTCAGCTTCCCAGCGCACCGGGAAACTGCTCTTCTGGTTTCCGGTGCTCCCCTGGGTGTGCGTGTGCTCCCATTTCGGCACTCAGTGCTGAAAAGGTTCGCCAATACTGCCACAGACATTCTTCTGTAACTACATATTTTCATATACATGCAGCAAGTAACATGCAGGAAGGGGATACTTTGTAAAGGCAAAGTATACTTTATACTGAGCTGGATCAACTTTTGCAAAACCTTTGGAAACCGTCCTCCCACCATGCAACAAATTCCGGGTGCTTTCCTCAAGTTTTCGCAGAGCAAAGCTATCTCTTTTTAATCTGATTTAATCCCACTGTTATTTCTATCAATAAAGGAGAACGTTTGTAGCTCAGGGTCGAAATGAGGGTTCCTTGGTGCTCTCTGAGCTTGCTTGTTTTCTTGCAGACTAGCACTGATGTTGTTACCTAGTTTGAGTAATGAAACATCTGCAAGAAAACAAGCAAACTCAGAGAGCACCAAGGACCCTCATTATTTCTATAAATAAGAAATATTTTCAGCCAGCAACATACTAATGCTCCTTCCTTTTCTTATTTTCCCTCACAACAACCCCCTTGAGGTGTGTTGAGTAGAGAGCTTGTGATTGGGCTGAAGTTACCCAGTCAGCTTTCCTGCCTGAAGTAGGACTAGAACTCTCAGATTCCTGGTTTCTAGCCTGGTGATCCAAAAAAAAACCAAGGAAGTCCAGCTGCTTTTTGGAAAAACAGTTTTGGGACAACCATGACTTGGATGTTTGAAGAATCTCCATCAACTCCTAGCTTTACATTCTTATTTTCAGAGCTTCATCACATTCATTTCATTTTTTCCTGAAATGGTGTGCTTACATAGACCACATTCTTCAATTTATGACATTCATGATATTTGATAAACGGAATGTATTCTGTGATGTTTTAATTTTTGAAGGTTATGCAAATGGTAAGTTTCTTTTTAAAAATGCACGAGTTATTAAAATCAAATGCATGTTCCAGTAACATCAACCTTGGTTCCATAACCATTTATCTAACAAAAGCACATTAGCAGTTTGCTAAAGAATTATTCACTGGCCTTTCTTGCTGAATAGCCATCCATTCTCATTTCATCCAGCTGTTCTCACTGTTTCTGGTATCCATACTGTGAGCTTTGCAGCTCATAATTAAAGTCACATCATTTTGCTTACACAGCTGTTCTTAAACTATCACCAATAGTGCAAGCTTCAGATTGCTGAGGTCAGCCATTTGGAGAATGGAAGTAGGGACAGGCTGTGCTAGAACACCAAAGTATCATAACTGAAAGAAATGCAGATTGATCATCTTCTTCTCCACCCTTTAAAAATGTTTGTAACTCTTTCAATATATCTTAAGGCAGGGGTGGGATTCCACTGGTATAATAATCGGTTTGTTGATCGTGCGCTTTGCATGCGCGCGCTCTGCATTTTAAAAAGGCAAGCCCATACTTACCTTCAACTGCAGCTTCTGTGAAGAAAACAGCTGATGCGTGGCAAAATGGTCTGCCAAGTGAATCAGCTGTGCTCTAAACAAAGGGATAAAGCACAGGAAAGAGCAGGGACAGGCAGGTGGGCCCACTTCCTTGTTGCAGTGAACAGATTTGTAGCGAGCTGAACATGGGACCAAGGGGTTCACCTGAACCGGTCCAAACCGGTAGAATCCCACCCCTGTTTTAAGGTCTCCTGCCTACAGTTTATTCCTCATCAACCAATTTAAAACTCTAAGACTCATTTAGAAACGTAATAACAGGTTCCCACACCCAAAGTGAAGAACTCGGTGCCAACCCATTGTTTTGTTTTCACTACACCAAAGGAAGGCATTTCTTTTATTAACTGGTCAAGCAATATGGCAAGACCTGATTGACACACTGCATATGAAATACACAGTCAAATTATCCGAAGGAAATATATGATTTACTAAGTTTAATCAGCTTTTCATTAGCCGAATTTCTGATTTACCAAAGTGCATTGTGGGGGGGGGGGAGAACAAAAAGAGACTCTCTCTCTCTCTCTCTGATGTGGTATGTTTGAAGTATAATTGCTTATGTAGTTTCAGACAAGTACTAATTTTTGCTAATGCTTGTTCTTGATTGATTAGATGCCCCATTTTCAGACTGAGGCAAAGGTGCCCATAGACAAGTAAAGTATTTTATAACTGTGCAGCAAGAGCAGAAAATATGATCATTTGCCAACTACTTATTATATGAACACCTATATCAAAGCATGAAAGCACTAATTAGAAGGGCTACTCTGCTATTGTGTAGTGCTTTTAGAAAGTGAGCCAAAAGTTACAAAAGATACAAAAGGACCATAAGCTTACTCCACTATGAGAATGCATGTTCTTGCATTGCTTCTAGCCTGGACTTTTGAAAACTTCAATTGCTGCAGATGGCAAAAGTCAGAAAATTGCACCACTTCTGCAGTATTAGTAGAGAATGACAGCACATGACAAAAGTCCTACTGGATCAGACCTAGGTCCATCAGACTGTGGCCCACAAGGAAGCTCACAAACAGGACATCTTTTTCCAATTATCTCTCTCATACACTTTGGCAAGTGATCATGAACCCGTGACACGTGTCAAAAGTGACACAGCACACCATTTGGGATGACACACCAGCATTTGCTTACACCCAACAACTGTTCTCAAAAGCACTACCCATTCTCACATGTTTTTCAGAGGCAGCAGAGGCCACGCAAGAGAGTTGTGTTCTTGCATGGCATCGGGAGCCATTGAAAATCATGCAAGAAAGAGATGTGCTTTCATGTGATTTTCGGAGGCTGCAGAGGCTGTTAGAAGAGAATTCTCTGAAACTGCTTCAAGAACAAAGGCCTCGTGCGACATGGAGCAGCTTTGAGTAAACCACAGGGACATGTCAACAAAAAGTGAACACCATCTGAATATTAACAGCATGCAGAAGATCTCGGGATGCACTGGGCCAGTGGGATAATTGCACCATTCCCAAGGCTCGTGTTTCTTGGGGAATGGCACAAGGCAGCCTTTTTGAGTGGCAGTGGTGGTGCTAGGGCTGAAGATGAAGGCTAGGCTATCCTCAGTAGTGCTCCTGAGTGCTTCAGGATGGCCTATATGGAGGGGAAGGGAAGATAATTATAGTGGAGCCTCAGGTTGTGACCGTAATCCATTCCAGGACTATGGTTGCGACCCGATTTGGTCGTGACCAGAAGCACGACCGTCTGTGCATGCATGGACAAAAAAAAAATGGCACCAAAGGGGAAATCGGCATGGAAATGGAATCTTTCCATGCCGATTTTGTTTGCCACCTGATTTTTGAATCGTGACAGGATTCAAAAATCGGGTGGATTTTCAAGTCGTCACCTGATTTGGTTGCAAACTGAAGCATTTGTGGCCTGAGGTTCCACTGTATTTATTTTTTATTTTGGCGGGTGGGATTGATATACCAGCAGAGTCAAGTTAGGCATTTTCTGAATTTCTGACACACTGAGGTCAGAAGGTTTGCCATTACTGTTTTTGGAGGTAGAAGTGAATTGGCCTTATGTGTGGAAGCAACATTAATTCACTAAGCTAGTAGCCACTGATAGTTGTCTGAGAATCTGTCTACTCCCTTTCTCAAACCATATAAACATTTCGTGCCATATTCTATGAGTTGATTGCACAATTCATGAAGAAACAGTTCCTCTCATTATGTTTAAATTAATTTCATTTGATGGCCTTGAGTACTGGTATGATGGTAAACAGGAAAACATGGTAGCGGAAATTCTGGAGAACCGGTAGCGGAAATTTTTAGTAGTTCAGAGAATCAGTGGTAACCTTCCCCCTGGAGTGGGGAGGGAATGGAGATTTTACAGTATCCTTTCCCTGCCATGTCCACTAAGCCACACCCACCAAGCCATGCCATGCCCACAGAACCAGTAGTAAAATTTTTTGAGTCCCACCACTGGAAGACTGGATATGTTTCAGAACAAAAATACTATGGGACATAAGCTGCAGAGGTGGTATTCAGCAGGTTCTGACCAGTTCTGGAGAACTGGTAGCAGAAATTTTGAGTAGTTCGGGGAACCGGCAAATACCACCTCTGACTGGAGATTTTACAGTATCCTTCCCCTGCCACGCTCACCAAGCCACGCCCACAGAACCGGTAGTAAAAAAATTTGAATCCCACCACTGGGCAAGACACAGCCACAATGAGGTGTTGGATATGATCCTTAGGTGCATTATGGCTTGACAGTCATGGTGCCCAACAAACATGAACATTGTCTTGAAACACTGAGAGCAATATTTCCCAGCTGTCTATAGAGTACAAGGTTGACAGCAGAGATATTTTTCTGCAGACAAATAAATGTGGACAGTATTTCACAGAAAGCTGAAGGAAAGGAAACGACTGATCTAGTGCATGAGGTTGTTGCAGTGCATATTTAAAATGCCACGTCTGTGACCAGGTGTCATGATGGATGACAGCACTGCGACAGCCATTTAATCTTTACCAAAAAGTCAACAAGTACAACATCTGAATGTCTGTGCAATAAGGAAGGCGTCATGACCATTATGCCTTGCTCCCCCTTCTCACATCTTCACTCCTCAACAGCTGATCCCATGATTAAATTATTTACCAGGGGGCCAGTAAATACTTACTAATGGTTCTGAGTCTGTCCATGAAAGTAGGCTGCTCTCATTTCTTCTGCTGCTAGTAAGAATGTCATTGTTTATCACTGCTCAAAGACAGTAATCATATTCCACAATGTACGGAACATGGTTTTTTCACATTCTCTCATGCTTCAGGTTGCCGATAATATATAATCATGCAACAATTACTTGTACCTCTATGGATGATGCTCAGAGCACAGATTTTTTTTTTCATTACAGGTACTCCTTGACTTACAACAGTTCATTTGATGACTGCTGGAAGTTACAACGGCACTAAAAAAAGTGATTTATGACCATTGCAGCATACCTATGGCTATGTGATTTATGTTTGCATGTTTGATAACTGTCTCACATTTATGATGGTTGCAGTGTCCCAAGGTCATGTGTTCCCCTTTTGAGACCTTCTGACAAGCAAAGTCAATGGGGAAACCAGATTCACTTAACAACTGCGTTACTATTTAACAACTGCAATAAATTCCCTTAACAAATATGGCAAAAAAAGTCATAAAAATGGGCAAAACTCATTTAAAAGATTTTGTCAGGACTCCAACAAATCCACCCTCATTCAAATCATAAGTCTCTAGCCACATCTCTCAGAAGTAATCAAATGGATTTATTAGAAGTGGCTAAGTTGGTGTTAGCTGAATGCAGCCTATACTAAAATACATCATTCATTTCTTCCTTGACCCTGGTCTTCCCCCCACCCCCTGGATGTATATTCTCCAGTGGGACACATCTATCCCCAAGAGTCATCAATCATGCTCTCCAGTAATAGTCTTGTGCTCTGACCACTTTGGGCTGCCAGGGTGATTATCTAGGCACTTAAGGAATGCCCTGTCTCCCCCCCCCTCCATTTCCTTTTTCTGGCAGCTAAAAGGACCAAAGGAATATCTTTTTAGTTGACAGATTTCTCATTTAACAACATAAATTTTGGGCTCAATTGTGGTCATGAGTTGAGGACTACCTGTATTATTTCTTTTCATTGAGCTTGCTTGTTTTCTTGCAGACGTTTCATTACCCTAACTAGGTAAGATCATCAGTGCACTGTTGATGTTACCTAGTCAGGGTAATGAAACATCTGCAAGAAAACAAGCAAGCTCAGAGAGCACCAAGGACCCCCTCATTTCAACCCTGGGCTGCAAATATTCTCCTTTATTGGTATTTCTGTTCAGTTTCTCCCACTTTGACAGGGAGAGAATGCATGTCGGTGTATTTAATACAAAGGAAAGAAACTCCAGCACATTAATCGGTAGCAATTTTCCTTTCCACAAACCCGAGTGGAAATAAAACACACATGACACAGCTATCGTAAGCTAAGCAGAATTAGTTTTATCAAAACATAAATCAGAAATGAAGATCCTTTGGCGAACATATAACATGATGACGCTACTGCATCAAATAAGCAAGCCTACATTTGAATTCCAGATACTGTAGAGCTGCCAACTGACTCCTTTCGCCTATGCATTCACCAGCAGTCTGAACTGTAGAAACCTACAAAATTTAAATCTATTTAATGGTATGTGGAAATGACCTTGGGAGACAGGCGGAAGAACTGCAAACTGGACAAACATTGTGTAAAAGATATCTCAACCCACAGAAAGAAGGAAAGTTTGAGAAGTATTTCAGAAGGGAACCTCCCTCATTTTCTGGAGAATACAAGGAAAGGATGAGAGACACCAATCTGTTAATGTAGCCTTACAATAAAGATATATGTAGTTACTCTTGGTTATGCTTTTTGCCCACTGTTTAGGGGTAACAATCTTTTGGTTTTAAGGGATTTGCCAAATTTTAACAAGAACAGAGTTCACTTCGGGATGGGAGGAAATATTCCGTAAGATGGAGTCCATGACAGAGAAGGGCTCACTTCCAGGGACCTGCCAGATGTAGTTTCCTAACAGACAGGACCTTCTCTGCTAGATATGATGGGATGGGAAGATATAATCAATTTGGAAAACTCAAGCATATTTAAGTACTATTATTCAATAGCAAAATAACTCTTCAATTAGTGATTATGAATTCCAGCTCTTACTATTTCTTCTCTTCTTATCCATCCCCATCTTCCCTTTCATTTTGGATAATTGAACAATTTGATTCACGGGAAAAAAAAAAAAAGAATGACTGTTTCAAAGAATTTCTAGCCAGGACAAATGAAATGAAAATCAAGCGATGTAAAATGGCTCTTCACAAAATACATCTTAATTAGAAAGAGGTATGTGAAAGTATTCAAATGAGAGCTTCAAATAGGAGGTAGCTTTTGGGGGGAAGAAAGGAACCTTCATCTGTTTTCAAATAAGGATATTTGGTTAGTTCATACATGTGGCCTAATGGTTAGAGTAGCAGACTGGAGAAACTCGGGTAAGATCCCCAAAGATTGGCTAAGATCGGGGCCAGGTATTCATGTTGTGTGGGAGTTTATACCACCTAGTCAGTCTTGATTTTTGATGAATGCATAAAATTATCTTGGCAGCAGATAACTTTCAGAAGTGGTTTGCCATTGTTTCCATCCTAGGGCTAGGAAGGAATGACTTGCCCAAGGTCACCCTGCTGACTCAATGCCTCAGGCAGAAGTAGAATTCCCCTGGTTTCTAACCCATCACCACTACACCAAATGTCTTACCCAAGTTCATAGAACTGCTGCCAGATCTGCCATCTTGAGCTTTTCCACTTTGCTGGCATCCTACCTTAAACTTCAAGGGTGGGGGAGGCAGCAATGGAATGTGGAGTGGTGGAGGTGGGAATAGGGAAGGTAAAACAAATGGAGGGAGGGGAGGGGATTATACTCTTGATGGAAACCAGCTAAATATGAGCCAGCAGTGTGCAGCAGCAGCCAAAAAAGCTAATGCAATCCTAAGTTGTATTAAGAGAGGGATACAATCAAGATCAAGGGTGGTACTAATACCACTCTATAAAGCCTTAGTAAGACTACACCTAGAGTACTGCATCCAGTTTTGTTCACCACATTATAAAAAGATGTTGAGACTCTAGAAAAGTACAGAGAAGAGCAACCAGGATGATTAGGGGACTGGAGGCTAAAACATACAATGAACAGTTGCAGGAACTGGGCTTGGCTAGTCTAGTAAAGAGAAGGACCAGAGGAGACATGATAGTGGTCTTCCAATATTTGAGGGCTGCCACAGGGAGGAAGGGGTCAAGCTATTTTCTAAAGTGCCTGTAGGCCAGAAAAGGAATAATGGATGGAAACTGAACAAGGGGATATTTAACCTGGAAATAAGGAGAAACTTTCTGACAGTGAGAACAATCAACCAATGGAACACCTTGCCCTCGGAAGTTGTGGGAGCGTCATCACTTGAGACTTTCAAGAAGAGATTGGACTGCCATTTGTCAGAAATGGTGTAGGGTCTCCCACTTGGGCGGTGGGTTGGACTAGATGACCTACAAGGTCCCTTCCAACTCTGATTATCTCTGATTATCTGTTATCTGTTATCCCCTGCCCTTAATCTAGAGTGGAAACCAGAGGTGCCATGACCGGAATACCCTGGAATCTTCAAGGACACCTGGCCCAAGAACAGAATGTGAAAATACATTGAGTGGCACCAAATACCAGAATTTCCCAAAACAGCTAAACAGCATGCCATTGATCAACGGTGGACTTGTCAAGGGGGGGGGGGAGGCAAGGGAATGGGAAAAAAATGTAACCTTTGTGCAGGAATATTCAGATCTAGCCTTTCTTTCACTGCGACCACTAAACTTTAGCAAAAGAATCTATCAGTTGAACCAAATGGAGTCGAGGGTCTTTTTTCCTAAAGATCTGAACTGAGGCAGGCCTGACAGCTGTAAAGATAAAATGGACAAGCCAGTGTACTGCTTCAAGCTTCTGAAGAATAGGGAAGACATGAATGAATGATTGAACAAACGAAGTAACCAAGTACCTGTTTGCAGCTCTACTCTACTAACCCTTTGGTCATAAAAATATATCACCTGGAAGCTTGGTCATAAAGCTAGTCACCACTGTCATTAAAGAAATCCATTCTCCCAAATGGGCACTTAGGCAATAACTTCTCAAACCATGGTCACATGAGTCTGGGACATTGCAACTAATCGTAAATATCAGCTGGTTGCCAAGTGTCTGAAATGCAGCCTTGTGACTGCAATGGGATACATTAATTTTTCTAATTTAACCTTCTAAGCCTGAAAGCAGATTAATTCATTAAAAATTTGGAGATGCCCTACCTGGACAGCCATATTGTATCATTAATGGCAGTTACAAAACCATTTTTTCATTACAAATACAATTCATTGCTTTATACAAAAAATTAAAGAACTGAATAGTGAAATCAATTTCACTATTATCTGCCAGATCCATATAATGTTATATACTGTTTAGAGTCTTTTAAAAATACATTAAATGGTTGATAGCTCTCATAAATCATTGTGAAGCTACAGATCACCAATTCAATACTATCCCATTGAACTACACAGAACTAAAGGTCTTTTTACACACAGAATTAAGTAAAATCACTTTAAGATACAAAATATTCTGTATTTTACTTCTAACATAGAACAATAACACAAAGACAAACTACAGCTAAACCATCTATGCTGATGTGACAATCCGTTTTTCATAAAAGTTCAAATGCAGATTTAATAAGACATTTATTAACGCAAATGACTGTATTGGGGAAGAAAAGGAATAACATTGACTTGATTGTATTCAGCTTTTCCTTTTTGCTCTGATTCATGTTTTGTATCATTTAGTTTTGATTTTAATGCTACATTGATTATTTCTTGTGTTTTGCTTTCGTAAACGGCAAACTTGCCTTGAGGGTACAAAACGAAAATAGGAACATGTAAATGCTGAAAAATGGATAAATGTTCTTCTGAAAAAGAAGATAAGTTCTATCTTGCCAATTGTGCAGCCATTTGGGGAAGTTTCAGACCCATAGAAGTTGACACGATAGTTCTTCCTTCCAGCAGCCTTGCCTAAGAGGTGCTTGTAGGGGAAAAACACTATGAAATATTAACTTTCTGATCTAATGTCTGAAGGAGATCCTGAGGCTTTTTTCCTCATGACTATGTTCATGTGCGTGTTTCTTCCATTCATAAGGTGGCACAAAACTATTCTGGCATATCCTGCCCTGTCTCTTCTACTGAGTCATTTTCTATCTCAGCAATGAGACCAGAAAGTGATGATGTCCCTACACCTAATTGATGAGCACTAAAGGAAATTTATTTATTTGTTTATTTATTTATAAAAATTATTAGCTGTCCATCTTACCACGAGGTAACTCTGGGCTACTTACAGTCGTAAAAAATGTATCTATATATGTACATTAAAACAGGAGTCTCCAACGTTGGCAACTTTAAGACTTGTGGACTTTAACCCCAGAATTCCTTAGACAGTGTGGCTGGCTGAGGAATTCTGGGAGCTGAAGTCCACAAGTCTTAAAGTTGCTAAGGTTAGAGATCCTGACATTTAAACATACCTAAAGTAAAACCAAACATTAAACTCTAATGACATGTGGGGGGGTGGGAGGTGGGATCCATTGTCACTCGATCAACCATCTCCACTGCTCTGTTCCCCCATTGGGCCCCAAGCCAACTGGCTGAGCCAGCTCTTTAGGCCCTTACAAAAGGAGAGAGGAAGGCTGGGGCCAGCCTCACAACAGGGGCCAAGATATTTCAGAGAGCAGCAACAGTAGAGAAGGCCTTCCTCTTGGACACTGCTCGCTGGAATAATTGGGCTGACAGGACCTGCAGCATGCCTCCTCTGCCAGCATGATTGGGATGGGTCAATCCCACTGGGGTGAGACAGTCCCTCAGGTAGCCTGGACCCATGCCATGAAAGGGTTTAAAGGTGATCATTAACACCTTGAATTACACCTGGGAGAAGAGTGGCAGCCAATGCAGCTCACAGAACAGTGGTGTTACAGACACCATTCTTGGGGCCCTCAAAACTGCCCGCCACCTCACTCGGCATCAGTTGTAACCTGATTGACTTACTGAGGGACAACTTCCTCTCTCAACAAGTGGTGGTAGGGGAAAAGGCAAGTCTTGAGAGATAGCTAGACCCATCTGTCAGATCCTCATGCATGGAAGAGTTGAAGCTGCCTTAAGTAGAGCAGTAAGACTCCTCCACTGGGCAGGAGGGAGGGAGTAGGATTCTGGATCCTGCCCTGCTTCTATTATCCCACCTTCTTGGATTAGGCATTGCTAATCATTTGTGGGATTGATGACCTCTTTCCTGTAAAGCAACAGAAGAGAAGCTGTTCAACTTTATTGGGAAGGACCCATAGACCATGCCAATGTCACTTAACCTGACTGTCTCCTGGCTTTTTCCCCAGGCTGGCACAAGTGGTGAGAGCTATTTTGAAATATGGGTCATGTACTTTCAGATGCTTTCTAAAAATAATTTTCATACTTGTTCTGTTAAATGTTTGGTAAGTAGGAGTAGCATTTTTAGAGAAGCCCGGAAAAGCCTGGATGGGTCAAATAGTGAAGGGGTCCCCAACCCCCGGGCTGCAGCCCACTAATGGGCTCGTGCATTTGGAACCGGGCTGTGCAAGTTGCGGACACACAGTGGTGCGATTCAACTGGTGTAATAACAGGTTGGTGAGCGACGCTTTGCCCGCGTGCTCTACATTTAAAACAGCCCATTTTCAACTCAATTACTTACCTTCTGCTGCATCCGAGTGAGTAAAACAGCTGATGCACGGCAAAGCATTCTGCCGCATGAATCAGCTGTGCTAAAAACCAGGAAATAAAGCACAGGAAAGAGCAGGGCGGAGGGGAGTGGCAAGACCAAATGATCGCTGGAAACACCAGTTTGTCTGAACCGGTCCGAACCAATAGAATCCCACCCCTGAACACGCACACTTAGTCAGTTTCACTTGAGTGATGGGCACTTGCATGAGCGATGGACAGTTGTGTGAGCGTGTTAAGCTCTATAAGAGCCTTGGTGGTGCAGGCTATTAAACGCCTAGCAATTAGTTCCAGCTGCCTACAACTGCTGTAGGCTCGAATCCCACCAGGCTCAAGGTTGACTCAGCCTTCCATCCTCTCGGGGTAGGTAAACTGAGGACCCAAGATTGTTGGGGGCAGTAAGCTGACTTTCTAAAATGCCGCTTAGTAATAAGCAGGCATATACAATGGAATGAAGGCTATTGCTGAGTGCATTGGGTTGTGCTCCAAACATAAGCCACTCTGAGTTTCTGGAGAAGGGCAGCATATAAATATGAATAAAAATAAAATAAATAAAATAAAAAAATATTTGCGACCGCCACTTGATATGGAACTGTACATGTGAGCACATACACCTGCCACTCCCCACAGAACCTTCCCATCTCCTCCCCAGCCGGTCCACCAAGCTGGAAAGATTGGGGACCGCTGATATAATGATCAAGAACGGTTCACTATATCGGTTGTGGATTGCTGATATAGTGAATCTGTTTCACTGTGCTCTTATCACTGTCTGTTCTTGATTGGACTGGCTTGGCTGACTGTAGAATCAGTTTCCTACCCCAAAGTCTGAAAGGCAAGACAAAATGAGGAGAGACACGAAGAAAACCTATGTGGTTATTGGGATCTGAAAATGGGTTGGATGACACATAATGAATTAATCAAGCTTTTGAATGGCTTGATGTGGGTACAATAGAGTTCTCTAAGTTTTGGAGTCTTTAAATAACAGCACCGACTTGGTAAACTTTCAACACTGTGTATGGGAAGTACAGATGGCCAGAGAATTTTACTTTTCTTTAATCGCCCTTCTGAAGTTAAGAGTGTGTATTTAGTAGATGCATCAACTGGTGGCTCACAAAATTTGCTTTTATATTTAGGTTTTCAGAAACAATGACAGAGAAACAGCTGCTGCTCATAAGAGAATGCCGCTTTCCTCATTACATTGGTGCGTCCATCAGGGAAACCAAGCATTCTTCTTTGCTAATGAATCCATCTGTACCTTGCACAGTTAAAAAAAGAAACAACGGAACAAGGCTTAACACCCCCAAAAAACCGCCCCCTCCCAATTAAGTACAAACAAAAGAGCCATTTCCTCCAGCAAATCCAACCCGGTGTTTGTAGCAGAATTTTAAGCAATGGCTGCCTTGCTTCTTATCTTTCTGATTAAAAAAAACAACAACTTTCAAGCCAGCACAAAGATTTCAGCACATCAATGAAGTTTTCTTTCAGAAAAAGGGGAAATGCCGCTATAGTGCTTAAGAAGAGAAACTATAAGAAAGTCATTTTTTCCCCAAATCCAGTGGCAATCTGATCTGAAATGGATTAGAGAAATAATCTAAAACAAATATTTAGGATAAGCAGCTTACTTATACAACTCTAGGCAAACACAGCAGAATTAGGAGAAGATATATTTGCTTGTGTATGGGAAAATCCCCTTTTCTTTCCAAACTAAACAACAGCAACAAAAGATAGTTTATGGATATTTTAATCCTATCTCCTGCCTCTCGGTGAACCTTGACTTGTTCTAAATCAGACCCTTTCAAGATTTTGGACAGGGCAAAATGTATTCTGCACCTTTATCATCTTCCACTGTAAGTAATACCCCGCCTCCCCACCCCAAATACCAGTAATTACACGGAATATCATTTTGAACGGAATTGTGAAGATAGTGTTAATTAAAGAAATATTGCTGGCTGTCATCTGAACAGAGACGGGTGAGTTAATTACATGGTTCAGTAGCAAGAGGGGGGAAAGAGAAACTACATTAGAAAGCTTTTTTTTTCTTTTTACAAAAATTCCTATCAATTAAAGATTCAGGAATGAGCATATGGTCCTACATTTCCACCAGCAACTCACAGTTTTAATTTAAAGCTTCCAGAACACCGTTAATGCAAAGTTTTGCTTCTCCACCCAGCAAGGTTTGCATTTATGTGACATAATAAAAGTTTCATCCATCCTTTAGGCCTTCTGGAGCTACCAAAAGAATGTCCAGCATCTGTTTTCTATAATGCCAATAATAGGTTTATGAGAAACCTTCATATAAAACTGGACCATTGGTAAATACTCAGTTAAACATGGGCTGATGTAGGAGATGATCAGGCTAGGCTGGAGAGAGGAGTCAAATGCGTTATAAGTCACGAGTTCCTGCATGGCTGCAAATCCATCCCACCTTGAATGCCTTTTTTTATCCCCCTCTCATTTCCCTTGACTGCTAGTTGGTCAGATTCTTGTAGAGAGCTTAAGCGTGCAATAAATCTTTATATTCATTTGAAGTGCCAGAATCTCCTGATTTCCTGGGTGCTTGATAGCCTCAAATCTTATTTCCGTTCAGGAGTGCCAAACATGTGAGTGCACTGGATGATCCCATCACACTCCACTGATGCTGCTGCTGAATGTCTGTAGCAGAAAAGGGTTGTGCTCCTACAGTTGCACACGCTTTGGCCTCTATCTGTGCCAGCGCACCAGTGCTGCTGCAGACATTTGTGCTGAATTCAAAGACACTGCGTGAGTGACATTGGCTTGAACATCATTACCTTGCTGTTGAAGGCTAAGATATGCAGATAGAGAATGTGTGGATGGAACACCTATGCTGTCAGTATTTGTGCCAGTCTTTCTATCAAGCATCTCGGCGTGACATTTTATCTTTCAGACAACCTTCTGTGTCTGAGGCAGGCAATGATCAGTCCAACTTGAGCCACACCTATGATAGTCTAAAACTCTAATCAACACATCACACTGATTTTGTGGGTAAATATAAATATAAAACACTAGCATCTTCAGGTGAAGTCTAATATTCAGTAATCTGTCCAGTAGTGAAGAAAGTGCATTTCTTATATCGGCAATCAAATGAGAAGAAAAGAATGTTATCCTTTGGATTTAATAAGGACGTTTTGTATGATGAAAGCAACTTGAGGGGCTAATAGGGGAAGTTTTTAGACAGAGGGGGTCTGGATCAATAGTAGATGGTTGTTTCTAATGGTTGCCTTTTGTCTGTCTGGGTTGATCTAAGGATTGGTGGTGGCATCATGTGATTTGGGTTGTGGTACATGTTTTCTAAACTTGTTGAAATTACATTGTCCTTTAACTTCTACAGCAGGCATGTCCAATCTGAGGCCTGTGGGCCACATGTGGCAAAGTAATGCAGCCCTACAAGATTATAAACTTTTAACATTATTATGAATAGATATATATTATATATATATATATATATATATATATACACATATATACACATTATATATACACATTATATATATATATATTTTTATCGGTATATATATATATATATTATTATATACATATATATATAGTCTTGGTGTATAAGATTGGAATACCTTGGCAACGCTTCGACAAATCTCATCCGTCATCTTCAGGCTGGGGTCTTCAGCTTCGTTCTCCTGGGAGGTGTGAATGCTGTCCTTTAAACTTAGAGTTGGATGTGTTGTTACTTTTTGATTGGTTGTGGAGTTGATGTATGCAGATTGGATGGCTTTTTCCGAGACCCTGTGTTGAGGTGCTGGCTGTGTCTCTCAGCCTTTTGTGTTGTAACGACCTGGGTAATGTGTGATGACCTTCTGAGTTCTATTGTTGTGACATCCTGGGTGTGTGTGTTCCTGGTCGTGTCTGTGTGCAACCTCCTGATGTTTTGTGTTTGATCTCCTGAGTTCTGTGATGTAGTATCCTGGGTGGAAGGCTGTGATGTGGCATTCTGGGCCTTGGTTTGGCTCCCAGTTTGAGGTCTGGCTATGTGTTTATAGCGTGTCAGTTTGCTTAGTTTGGGGTTGGAGGGGTGTAGCAGCTGGTGTTGCAGCCATGGTCTGGTTATGTGGTTGCCTTTCAAAGTCTGCCACAGGATGCCACCACCAATCTCCTTCACCAGACTCAAACCCAAGCCCACGCCACAGATGAAAGGCAACCACCATCCAGAAACCAGACCATGGCTGCAACACCAGCTGCTACACCCCTCCAACCCCCAAACTAAGCAAACTGACACACGCTATAAACACATAGCCAGACCTCAAACTCGAGCCAAACCAAGGCCCAGAATGCCACATCACAGCCTTCCACCCAGGATACTACATCACAGAACTCAGGAGATCACAACACAAAACATCAGGAGGTTGCAACACAGACAACGACCCAGGAGATTACAGCACCACACCCAGGACGTCACAACAATAGAACTCAGAAGGTCATCACACAGCCCATTACCCAGGTCGTTACAACACAAAAGGCTGAGAGACACACAGCCAGCACCTCAGCCACACAGGGTCTCAGGAAAAAGCCATCCAATCTGCATACATCAACTCCACAAACCAATCAAAAGTAACAACACAGCCAACTCTAGAGTTTAAAGGGGAAAACAGCCACATCACACACTTCTCCCAGGAGAACGAAGCTGAAGACACCAGCCTGAAGATGACGGATGAGATTTCTCGAAACGCTAAGGTATTCTCAATCTTACACGGACAAGACCGAATACACCAAGACCTACATACCTTTACCCGTGATATATATATATATACACATACATACATACATACATATACATATACACACACTAACTATACTATATACGTGGCCCAAGAAAATTTTTCTTCACTCAATGCAGCCCAGGTAAGCCAAAAAGGCAGGGGTGGGATTCTACCTGGTCGGTCCGGTTCTATAGAACCGGTTGTTGTGATTCTGTGCAGTTCAGAGAACCGGAAAATCGCTCCACTGGCTGGCCCTGCCCACTCTGCCCACTCACTCCTTACCTGGCATGCACGGCATCCATCTTGCCTGCTTTTGGTAAGTTGCTATTTTTCTTTTTTTTCCCCTGACCATCAGCTGTTCTGTGTGCGGATTTAGATTAGCTAGAAAGGAGGAAATCATTGGATTTCTTGCTTTCTAGCTAATCTAAAAGCAGAGCTGAACCTTCCTTAGGACTGAAGCTTCTATTTTTCAGTGCAGACTCAGGTAGCCAATAGCAGAAAGGTAGATCTCTGAGTGAATCTGTGATTCTGTGAGCAACTCAATCTGCCTGCCTGCTTTGCCTGATTTTGGGTAAAAGTTGCTCTTTTTTTAAATAAAAAATTCAACATTTACATAAATATTTACAATATTTACATATAAGGCACGCCCAGACAGTCACATTACCGCCAAGCCATATCCACAAATTAGGCCACGCCCACAGAACCGGTTGTTAAGAAATTTGAACCCCACCCCTGCAAAAAGGTTGAACATGCCTGACTTAGAGGCTGTTTAGGTGGTCTTGTTCTACTTGGGAAGGAAGTAGATTGCATAATATTAAGGAGAACGAAGCTGATAATAGCATACCAAATCAAATTTGGACTTTACAGATAACTGGAATTTTGTTAAAGTTGGTTTCAGATAGTGGTTAAGATGCTGGCCTAAAAAGCAGGAGACTGGGAGTTCGAGACCTGTCTTAAACATAAAAGCCAGCTGGGTGACTTTGGACCAGTCCTTTCCCACAGGCCAGCCTACATCACAAGGCTGTTGTTGTGAGAAAAATAGAGGTGGAAAAGTATTAGGTCTGTTTGCTGGCATTTTTAAAAAGTGGCAGATAAAAATCCAATAATAATACTAATAATGAATACCAAATAAATTAAATATCAAACAAATAATAACAATAATATTTGTGAATATTTTATTATATATTATAAGCAAAACTGCTAGTTTCTGTTCTATTATTTCTGATTTGTACATTGTTCTTTCTAGAGCATTCTTTTCAGATATTCTCCTCGTTGGATCTGACTTTTATAACATTACAAAACATATTATTTCTTTCTTTTTAGTGTTTGTATATTTGCAACAGATAAGCAATTTTTCTTCAGTACACTTAGTCTCACTATTACTCTTTGTCACTGCACAGATTCCCTCTGTCAAGAATACTGAATAAGTCAGGCCATGGCTATTAAACCAGATTTTAAAAATAAAATCTGCCAGGCTACTCCACCTCCTTTTCAGGGATGATTAGAAGCTCCATATGAAATAGAACTGCTGCTCAAAACCATCTGTAGTTACAGCCAAGATATTGCAATGGAGTTTGAATTGGACAATTTGTGCCATACTCATTCCGAGTAGGGGAAAAATACTGAAAATTTAAAGACTCACAATGCCCCGTGGAAACAACATCAAAAGAGTCTGGATGATGACGATCACTACAAATCCTTCAAGCTGACAACAGTAGGCACGCTGAAGTCAAGAAAAAGATTAAAAGTGAATACATCAAGACAGTGAAGAAGATCTTAAAGTTCAAATTCAGTGGAGGAAATAACATGAGGGCAACACCTGGGCAATTACAGACGTTAGATACACAGCTGGAATAGTGGACTGAACTCAAACAGAACTAAGAACCCTGAAAAGGAAGACCAGAAAAATAATGACAGTGAATCATGTCCATCATCTATGCAGTGATGTGGACAGTCTCTACTTACCAAGGAAAACAGGTAGGCATGGAATGTTGCAAGTGCAACAACAACTGAAGAAAAAATGAGGAGGCTTTGGAAAAATATCTGAAAGACAGTGAAGAAGATGCACTGAAGCTACTACACTAAAGCTACCACACCATGAAGGCTTATTGGGTACAGGCAATAGCAATCTGACCAACAAAAATGACCAAATGAAGAACAGAAAAGAGACATGGCAAGGCAAAGTAATACATGGCCAATACATGGCTAGCAGGCAAAGCCAGATAAAATGATCTGGCGATGACTAAGAACAGTAAGTTTGAAGAAAGAGTCAGTAAGGCTAATCCTAGCTGCCCAAGACCAGCTTTAAGAACAAATGCATACAGAAATGAGAAGACAGCAATAGACAACAAGTGCCACCTCAGAAGGAAGCTGAAGAAACAGTGGACCACCTGGTTAGCTGCTGCAAGAAGATCGCACAGACTGACTATGTACAACAGCATGACAAAGTAGCAACAATGATGCATTGGAAGATCTGCAAGAAATACCATTTGCTTGCAAGCAAGAAGTAGTGGGACCACAAAATAAATAAAGTAGTAGAAAGTGAAGAAGCTAAAGTGTTTTGAGACTTTAAAATGGAAACATATAGGAACCTATCACACAACAGCCCGCATGTAATAATTGTCAATAATGAAGACAAAAAAGTCTGGATAGTGTGTGACTAATCATAATAATCAGCTGACACTGTACTTTCAGTAGTCCACTAAAAGTACCATGTTGGTGCTGTGATTTCGCATTGTTATGTACATAATAATCAGACCTTGACATATCTATTTCACTTACAACAGCAATCACTAACCTGACTTAATTCTCCTTTCTGATATATGAAACTAGGTACTATATATTGATAATCACAGCCCTTATATTTTGAGGGATGAAAATTGGGCAAAGGCTATTCTAGATCAACTCTCTTGGCAAACCCACAAAATCATTGGAATTTAATCAGGCTACCTTTGAATAGGACAAACCCATTTGTAAGCATCCAGATATTGGGTTGTCCATTTATCTGAGTTCTTTCAAGGCCTGTATATTCATAGCCAGGATATACTATAGCTTGAAATAATATGGAAAGTTGGGGGACAGGATATGAACAACATTTAAGTGTGATGCTGAAACAGGACATAAAACTGTTGCTTTTAAGTTGGTAGTAAACTGTGTCCAGTTGTATTAGATCAGGGGTGTCAAACCCAATTTCATTGAGGGCTGCATCAGAGTTGTGTTTGACCTCAGGGGCTTGGGTGGGCATGGCCAGCTCGACATAACTTGTGTTGGGGGCGCCTGTGGTGGACTGAGCACTTTGACAGCAAAAGGCTCCCAAGCTCAGTTTCTGGCTGCAACGGCCTCCTGCAACCCTCTGCCAGTGAAAATGGAGCTTGTGAGTGCTGCACGCGGCCCTCCCGAGCTCCATTTTTGCTTGCAGAGGCACCGTGGGCTGGTCCTTTGCTGTTTCTAGGGCGGCCCCATGGGCCAGATCTAAGCACCCTGCCGGCTGGATCTGGCCCATGGGCTTTGAGTTTGTCACCCCTGTATTAAATGAACAAAATGCTAGCCTAAGGCAAATATCTGTACCAATAGGATGAAGTTTCAAAGAAATCAAATTTATAATATGAGTCTCTTGGAGAATTCAGTCTGTCCTATTAGGCAAACTCGCTGCAATATGATGGCTTCTTTGAAATTATGATATGTTTTTTATGAGTCTGTCCTGTTTCATGCATTGCTGTAGAGATGGGAGGAAAAGAGACAGAATAATTAAAGCAAAGAGGAATCCAATGGGTAACTTATCCCTATCACTGCTGTCTTGTACACTTTATATTCATACAACGTTCTCTTAAAAGATTAAATGGGTAACACTTGAATGTTAGGGAGCTGCAACACAGCTTCCTCATATCATCATTTCCCAACTTTCAATGTTCCCCACAATTTGAAAAAGTCTAAGATTAGGACCTCAGAGCAACAGAATTCAATTTTGTGGGGGGTAGAGGTTGATGAGTATTTAATTTTGGAGAATTTTTTAAAAATTCCACTGACATTTGGCCACTTATTCCATTTTCGTGACATCGTTCTGAGGGCAGCCAAGGAGGTCTTCTTATATCCATTTGCCCAATTCCTCCTAGGCTTGTTTGGAAACACTTGTTTAAACTTGTTGTCATAAAGATAGGTTTGGCAATTAGCCCTGGAACCATCAATCTTGATGCCTCTTGGTGATTACAATGGACAAGTTATGTAGTTTGATTGGCAACATTTTGGAAGTGATTTGTCTTTGCCTTTTTCTTCCTAATAGTGACAGCCAATGATTGGCCAAGGTCACCCAGCTGGTTTTCATGCCTAAGGCAAGACTAGAACTCATAGTCTCCTGATTTTTTTAGCTTGATGCTTAACCACAATGCCACATTTGGAAAGCCACATTTATTACCGTTAATTTGCCACCATATTTATCACTCTGAGACCTTGCAGTACGTACATGAGATGTAAGTCAAATGATGTTCCCTGCAAGAGCAAGGCAGCACAATCATTACATGTAGTAACTCTGAGCTGTAATATGTAGGCTAATTGAAGAATCTGACACATAATCCCTTAGGTCTTAAGTAGGAAAAGTACAGAAGAAAAATGCAGTGCACAAGGAACATTTTATTTCTTCAAGATAAAATCAAGGACATTCCTTTTCTGAGCTCCGTTTTTCTTGTCAGCTTTAATCTACTGTGATTTTCTTGTTTGTTCCTTTGAGAGGTTATGCTGCTTTGTACAAATGAATTTACACCAAAACTTAAAGTTATTATGTGTATCTTTTACACCTCCTTTATAAAGAGGAACATGGCTTTTCCTGGAGAGATGAACTAACATTTCATTTTAATCTTGATCTGAGTAAAGCAAAATCCCAATACCACAGCACCTCCCTTTGGGAAATATATATTTTAATTAAGAAAAGTTCCCAGTAGATGTTCCTTAAGTCTTGCAGGGTTACTGTTTTTTTTTAAAGAAAGTATATTTTCAACCAGATTTTGAAAGACTTTTATCATCTAAAAGCATGTATTTTTTTAATATTTTCAAACTATTATACATCTTTTTGCTAAATTCAATCTGCTGTCTACAAATGTGGGAGATAAACATAGAACATCATTATGGACAAGGGCTATAATAAAGGTGTTTGATCAAGTGAAGAGCTTCAGTGAATATACGTTATTGTAAAACATCATGTTATATTGCGTCATTTGTTGTTAGTTGTGAAGTCGTATTTGACCCATTGCAACCCTATGGACAATGTTCCTCCAGGCCTTTCTGTCCTCTACCATCTTCTGGAGTCCATTTAAGCTCACGCCTACTGCTTCAGTGACTCCATCCAGCCACCTCATTCTCTGCCGTCCCCTTCTTCTATTGCCCTCAGTCTTTCCCAGCATTAGGCTCTAATGAGTCCTTCCTTCTCGTTAGGTGGCCAAAGTATTTGAGTTTCATCTTCAGGATCTGGCCTTCTAAAGAGCAGTCAGGGTTGATCTCCTCTAGGACTTACCAGTTTGATTGCCTTGCAGTCCAAGGGACTCGCAGGAGTCTTCTCCAGCACCATAGTTCAAAGGCCTCAATTCTTTGGTGCTCAGCCTTTCTTATGGTCCAACTTTCACAGCCATACATTGCAACTGGGAAAATCATAGCCTTGACTATACGCACTTTTGTTGGCAGGGTGATATCTCTGCTTTTTAATATGCCATATAGATTTGCCATAGCTTTCCTCCCCAGGAGCAAGTGTCTTTTAATTTCTTGGCTACAGTCCCCATCTGGGGTGATTTTGGAGCCCAGGAAAATAAAATCTGTCACTACCTCCATTTCTTCCCCATCTATTTGCCAGGAATTGAGAGGGCCGGATGCCATGATCTTAGTTGCCATGATGCAATCATCATTACACACAATAATATCTGGAGTTCTCCAAATTCTGAAGATTGCAGAAAGTTTCAATAGACTCTTCCAGTTTAATAGTTCTTTTCAAGTTATATGATCGCAAAGGTTTCTAAATTAAGATAATCTAAGACTGTTTACAAAGGTTCTATTAATTTTTTGCTGTAAACATTCTGTTTACAATATGCACACAGGCATGCATGCACAAACACACACACACTACTATATTTCATAATATATAAGGGCCAGTTTGGTCTAGTGGTTAAAGGATTAGGCAAGAAACCATGAGACTGTGAGTTCTAGTCCCAACCTTAGGCATGAAAGCTGGATGGGTGGCTTTGAGTCAGGCACTCTCACTCAACTCACCTCACAGTTCTCAACTGAAGAAGCTTCTTGGATGAAAAGCGAAATGTCTTCAAGGAAAAACAAAGAAAGGCCAGTTGGCTTTTGGACAAAAGCACCTTTGGGAGAAGCATGATCTGGATGATTGAGAATCTCCACAGAACTGAAAGCTCAATGTTAACTCTGGAATCTATAAACCCAAAAGCAACTGAGAAAAGCCTTCATTGTTATTTTATGTGAATGAGGAAGGATACATGGTCAAAGCAGGACAACCAAAAAGAGTATAATATAAAAACAACAGCAGCAACCTGAACTTTGCAGAAATAGCTTTAAAAAAAACCAAAGCAGAAATGAAACATGTACAAAACAGCCAATGTTCAGTAGATCACAGTGTTCACGAGTTGGGAAGAAAATGTAATTGGGTATCAAGAAATTATTAACAGAAGAGAAGCAATTTACACTGCAATGTTTTTTCACCTGGGTTTTGCTTTTTTTTCTGTGCTAAATCAAATGATATTCTGGTTTTTAAATAACAACATTGTCATGGGAGAGATATTATAGGAGGAAAGCTGTGATACTTCATGAGGTCAAAAAAAAAATCAGGAATCTGATAGCACCTTTTCTGACCAGCAAGTTTTATTAAAAGGCCTAAAGGTTATGCTTCCTAATAAAATTTGCTAGCTGGACAAGGTGCTACTTCCACTCCTGATTTAAAATCTAATGTTTTGTCTGTATCTACGTGTTCAGATTTATAATTATTGTGAGAGGAAGCATCTAACGTAGGGATGGAGAATCTGAGTCCCTAATATTACAATTCCAATAGTCCCAATTAACAGACATTCTGAGGAGGGGGATGGTTGTTAAACGTTAGAGTTTATTAACACATGGAATGCTAGTTTTCCTTGCTCTAAATATTTTTTTCCTTATTTCCTGATCTTTGAAGGGGTTATACATCTTTGCTGGGGTGAGAAGAAAAATCCAAGAAACTGAACTCCATTGATGGATTTGTCACTTATGGGATACGCAACTTTTCCAGCATGAAACTGCTGAAAAACAGCCTTGGTGGTGCAGGCTGTTAATAGCCTAGCACTTAGTTCCAGCTGCCTGCAATTAGTGCAGGCTCGAATCCCACCAGGCTCAAGGTTGACTCAGCCTTCCATCCTCTCGGGGTAGGTAAATTGAGGACCCAAGATTGTTGGAGGCAATAAGCTGACTTTGTAAAAATGCCGCTTAGCCCCCCCCCAAAAAAAGCCCTAGTAATAAGCAGGCATATACCATGGAATGAAGGCTATTGCTAAGTGCATTGGGTTGTGCTCCAAAAAATTGTAAGCCACCCTGAGTCTCCGGAGAAGGGAGGCATATAAATGCAAATAAAAAAAAAATAGTAGCCATTCTGGCAATTGCAATCCTCCCATTTGTTGGAGGGCACTTGGTTGTGGAAAGCTGCAGCGGAGATGCACTTGTACAGAAATCCGCACAGACTGGATGCAAAAATATGAGATTGGGGTATTAAGTTAGAAATAGTATATGTAAAGATATTGGGCTATGGATTAAAATATTCCTGACCACTGCAACTGAATTGACTTGGAAGATTATTCATAGCTTCTACAGTAGGAAGTACAGAAGGGTGGGAAGGAGAGAGGGGATTAGAAAAATCAATCCATTTGTAATTAAACATTTCTACGTGTTACTGATTTCCATGGGGAAGATTAGAAAGTGGAGCTGTATTCCGCGATCTACTTTACAATGTCACCGCAGATCTCCAGGACTGCTTAATCCTGATTACATTTTTCATGCTGAGTTGGTCTTGCCTGGTTTTTGCTTATTAAGGCAGATGATGCCCCAGTAATTGTTAAGTGAAAGACATTTAAATCATGCATTTGTATAGGCTTTCTGATCAAAGCTGCAAGTGTTTTTTGCTTAAGAACAGATCTCCTGAGAGATTCCCTGTCTGTTTCCATATGCCATGCTGTAAAGTGATCTATTATTAACAGATAAAAAAATTGCTGACATAGCTTATGTTATAATGGCTGCAGGGTTTTTTTTTCTCCCTGAATTATCTATTAATAGGTTTATATTTGTTTTATATTTATCCTGAACAGCCCAGGTGCAATGCATTGATATAGGTGCTTTCTCAAGAAACTCTTGTAAGCATCTTATAGCTGTTTTACTGTAAATCCAAAAAGTGGATGTAATCAGCTTTCTCTCTTAAAATCTGTAATGTTCCCCACCTTTTAAAACTACACTTAAACCCCAGGAGAAAGTATCATGAAGTCACATTTTCCATGGGAGTTTTTCAGACCAGGAAATTCAGGCACCTGGGAAAGATATAACATAATGGGGACATTTTAACAGGAGGGAAAAAAAATACAGCGTCCTTAGCTAGCACCTGAAAAACAAAACAAATGCAAAAGAAATACTCAACCATTGTGAAATAAAGATAAGAAAATGAAGCTATTTGGCAGGTAGCAAAAATTCTCAGAAAATCGAAGGATAATGAAAATGTGACATAAATGCGATATTTTTCTCTTCAAAATATGATAATCCAAGGAAAGCAACCAGATAGCTCCTATATCAGTGGTGGGATTCAAAATTTTTACTACCGGTTCTGTGGGCATGGCTTGGTGGGCGTGGCAGGGGAAGGATACTGTAAAATCTCCAGTCAGAGGTGGTATTTGCTGGTTCTCCGAACTACTCAAAATTTCTGCTACTAGTTCTCCAAAACTGGTCAGAACCTGCTGAATACCACCTCTATTCCTATATGAAAAGGTCATTTTGCAAATTTGCTAAATGGTCAGCTGCCGCTGAAATGAATGCTATATCAATAAAGTGTTAGGGATGAACGGAAAGTCTTCATACATGTAAATTGTGGATGGGAATCCGAAACAAAACACATTCTAGGTCTCATAAGACCTATTACAGAAAACAAATGTGGACCTCTGCTGGTTTTTAGATCTAGAAACTCAATGTATCTGAGAAGGTTACTGAATAGGTGATTGCTTCTCTTTAACAATCGTCCTAATCTTTTCGGTAGATCCTACCAAGATGGTCAAAATGGTGGCAGGACTGCACAATGAAAACTCTTCTCCAGGTAAAAAAGGGCAAGGCTTAAATGTTGCACCTCCACTGGTATCTTGATCCCAACCAACATGCCCTTGGGAGGCTGCTTTTATTTAAAATAAGGGTCTATGTGATAATCAGATTTTGGACATTACCTCATCTGTTTAATTAATCACTGGAGGTCTAAGTGATGTGGCTTTTCTTATGAAGTAATAGCTCCATAAGGTGCAATTAGTGCCCAGGTGAAACAATGAACTTGGTATGTAAAATAAACAGTTTCTTGTTTGGAATGGGAACTCCCTTTCTAATTAACCATTAGAGTTAACAGAACAAGTAGATGTTCCTCTACGTGCGATTTTTTTTTCTTAAATCCCTCTTTGTTGTTATAGCCATACATGTCAATCAACATTAGTGTTTATCAGAGAGAGTCCTTAAAAGCTCTGGAGGAATATCCCACTACACTGGGACTGTATCATTCCTACAGACACCATGGGAGCATGATGTAATCTGCCTGAGCATTGGCAGTAACTCAAGAATTCCAGAAAGAATTTCTAGAAGAGAAGTTGTGTTTCCTGGAAATGTTGCAGTCATTTCATCACCAAGGATGCATTATTTGTTTGGGGGCAGAAAGTATCAGGGAGAAAAAGTCCCTAGACTACTTCCTATAGGTAGTCCTCGACTTATGACCGTTCGTTTAATGATGGACTGGAATTGTGATGGCGTTGGAAAGGGTGCTTTATGGCCTGTAAAACATTACTGGCCATTTCCAAAAGTTGCACCACCACTCCTGCAGTCACTTGATCTCAATCTGGGTGCTTGGCAACCTGTTCACATGTATGATGGTTGCCAAACAGCCTCCGATCATGGGATTGCCATCTGCAACTTTCTGTGCCACAGGCTTCCCCAGAAAGTCAATGGGGAAGCTGGCAGGCAGGTGCTGTCATCTGCTGAGAGGACTCCCTGGCTGAAAGAGCTACTTAATGAGGGGAGCTGAATTTCTTTGGTGGGGTGCAGAAATGGTACCATTGCTCTTCTGTGTAGGGCGGGGAGCTGAACTTCAGTGGGCAGATCTTTCAGCCAGACCCCAGAGATAAGATGGAGACAAAATCCAAGCAGAGATTGGAGAGACAATATAGTGAGGTAAGGAGTGCAGGGTGTCTCAGACAGGGATGGGAGGCCCTGGTAGGGTTTATTTATTTATTTATTTATTTATTTATTAATGGGACCTGTATGCTGCCCCATCTCCGAAGACTCGGGGTGGCTCACAACTAAAAACAGCAACAACAATAAATAGTTAAGAAAAAATTAAACTAAACAAGCCCCAAGAGAATACAAATACAAAATAAAAATAAAGAATAAAACCACCCCACCCAAGAGGGTCACAACCTGGATTGGTCAAACAACCAGGTCTTCAAATCATGACGGAAGGTGCGGAGGTCAGGGGCCAGGTGGAGCTCCAAGGGAAGTTGGTTCCAGAGGTCAGGGGCAGCGATAGAATAGGCTGTCGGGGACCGCCGCCGCCGGCATTGGCCGGCCGACGGAACCCCAAGGAGTCCTTGCCTATGTGCTCGCACAGGGCGGTTAGTATTCGATGTCGGCAGGAGTCGCTCCCTTAAATATTGAGGACCCATGTCGTGAAGGACTTTGTATGTTAAAGCTAAAACCTTGAATCTCACCCGAGTGCAACCGAAACCAATGCAGGCAGCGCAGGAGGGGGTAACATGGGAGAATCGGAAACTCCCATCACCACCCGCCGCCGCATTCTGCACCAGCTGCAATCTCGGATGGTATGCAAGGCAGTCCTAAATAGAGAGCGTTGCAGTAGTCGAGTCTAGAGGTAAGAAGGGCGTGAGTAACCGTGCGCAGGGCGTCCCAGGTCCAGGAAAGGGCGTAGTTGGCGAACTAGGCGAGCTGGGCAAAGGCCCCCTGGCGATGGCCCCCCCTGCTCCTCCAACCGAGTCGTATGTCCAGGAGGACCCCAGATTCCGCGCCCTATCCACAGGGGTAACACCACTCCCCTATGGCCAAAGATGGACATTCCTGACTGGGCCGAGACGCTGATATGCACAGCCACTCAGTCTTGGCTGGGTTGAGACGAAGCATGTTTCCGTTCATCCAGATCCGCACCGCATCCAAACACTGGGTCATCAGGGAGAGGGCATCACCGATCTGGTTCGGGTGGAGATGTACAGCTGGGTGTCATCTGCGTACTGATGGAAACTCACCCCGAAACCACAGATGATCTCACCCAGTGGCTTCATATAGATGTTAAATAGCAGGGGGGAGAGAACCGACTCCTGAGGGACCCCACAAGAGAGCACCCTCGAGGACCCTCTGTCCCCCTGCCAATACCGACTGCGACCACCCGAGAGGTAGGAGGTGAACCACTGAAGTACAGTGCCCCCATACCCAACCCCGAGGCGCCAGAAGGATACCATGGTCGATGGTATCAAAAGCCGCTGAGAGGTCTAATAGGACGAAGACAGAGGAAAAGCCCCTGTCCCGAGCCCTCCAGAGACCATCCATCAGTGCGACCAATGCCGTCTCTGTGCTGAAACCAGGTCGGAAACCCGATTGATATGGATCCAGGTAGTCCGCTTCATCCAGGAAAAGTGGAAACTGCCGAGCCACCACACTCTCAACAACCTTCGCTAAAAAGCGAAGGTTGGAGACTGGACGAAAGTTATCTAACACGGCTGGGTCCAGGGCAGGCTTCTTCAGGATGGGTCTCACCACCACCTCCTTCAAGGCGGAAGGAAAGACACCCTCCCTTAACGAAGCATTGACAACTGCCCGGAGCCAACCGCAGGTGACCTCCCTGGCAGCATAAGTCAGCCAGGGCGGGCACGGGTCCAACAAACATGTGGTGGAACTCAGGCGTCGCATGATCCCGTCCACTTCATCCTCGGAAACAGGATCGAACTCATCCCAGATCACACTGGCCAGACTGCCTGTATCCCGTTCCTCAGACCACTGCAAATCAGAGGACAACCCGCCCGAATTCGGCGATCTTATCCGACAGATATTGACCAAACTCCTCAGCCCTTCCCCACAATGGGTCCGCCCCCTCCCCTAAACAAAGGAGAGAATGGGTAACCCAAAACAGGGCGGCTGGGCGGTTATCTGCAGACGCTATGAGAGTGGAGAGATAAGACCTTCTCGCCGCTCTCATAGCTACCAGGTAAGTCCTAATATGGGCTCTTAGCTGGGCTCGATCGGCCTGGGAGCGGGTAGACCTCCACCTGCTCTCTAAGCCCCTCCGACAGCGTTTCATCTCCCGGAGCTCCTCCGAGTACCAAGGAGCCATCCGGGATCCACGACGTGTGAGGGGTCGCATGGGGACAACCCTGTCGAGGGCATCCGACGCGGCCTGTTGCCAAGCGGCTGCCAGATCCTCGACAGAGCTGTGGGCAAGGGAAGAGGGAAGAAACCCCAGTTCTGCCTGGAACCGCTCCGGGTCCATAAGGCGCCTGGGGCGGAACCATCTAGGCGGTTCCTCATCCCAGCAGTGGGGGGTGGCCTGTTGGAAGACCAGCCATAGGAGATAGTGATCAGACCATGGAACGGGCAAAGCCACAACAGTGGCCTGCCCTCTGTCACTACGCCACTGCTCAGAGACAAAAACTAGGTCAAGAGTGTTTCCCACCTCATGAGTGGGCCCTGAATTAATTGGGTCAGGCCCATGGCTTCCATAGAAGCCATGAATTCCTGAGCCAAACCCGGCGTACCCCAGGGAGGGCAGATTGAAGTCCCCAGGACTATAAGACCCGGGAACTCCACCGCCAGCCCCGAGAGGACGTCAAGGAGCCCAGGCAGGGCTGCTGTCACACAGCTGGGTGAAAGGTATGCGCAGCAAGCCCACCCGACCATTGGGCCCCCACCTCAAGAGGAGGGTCTCACTCCCCTATCTCTGGGACAGTGACCTCCCTTGGAAACAGGGTCTCCCGAATAACCACGGCCACCCCACCACCCCTGCCCTGGGTCCGCGGCTGGTGCACGACCCGAAAACCGGAGGGCAAGATCTACCAGAGGGACACCGCCCTCTGGGCCCAACCAGGTTTCGGTGATACAAGCCAGGTCCGCAGCCTCCTCCTTAATGACCTCACGGAGGAGGGTGGACTTGTTAGCCATGGACCTGGCATTAAAATACACCAGCCTAAGCCCAGGGGTCCCAATTCCCATGCCCCTTGGGAGGAGGCCATAGGGTCGAGCACAGCGACCGCACAAAGATGGCGGGTGCGTGCTCCCAACACATGATATGGCCCTATGCCTCGCCGTCTCCTGCCAACTCCAACCACCCTGGGGATCGCGGTCCCCACCTCAGACCCTGGAGCCCCGCTGGCCCCCAACCCCCTGCCACCCCCGCCATGAACCGGATTGCACAAAGACCCATTGGCACAAGCCTCATGCAAGTGTGTCTTTGCTTAGAGTAGGGGTGTCAGACTCAATTTCATTGAGGGCTGACTGGGTGGGTGTGACCAACTGGGTGGGCATGGCTAGTTTGACGTCACTCCCCAAAGTGCTGGCATGTTTCCTCTTCACATTGGGTAGACCTGGACGAAGCAGGCTGCCCTGATCTTTCCTCTTCGCATTCGGTAGACCAGAATGACTACGCAGGCTGCATCCGACCACATTGCAGGCCGGATCCGGCCCACGGACCTTGAGTTTGACATCCCTGGTTTAGAAGATGAAATACTGCTTGGATTGCAGCAGGAAAAATTTTTCAACTCCTGAATGGAATCTCCCAGGGTCTCCCCTACCCCCCTGCAACACCCAGTGGTGGGATTCAAAATTTTTTACTACCGGTTCTGTGGGCGTGGCTTGGTGGGTGTGGCAGGGGAAGGATACTGTAAAATTTCCAGTCAGAGGTGGTATTTGCCGGTTCTCTGAACTACTCAAAATTTCCGCTACCAGTTCTCCACAACTGGTCATACCAGAACTGAATACCACCTCTGGCAACATTCCAGGAATCTTATCTGGGATTCAGTCTGCTTAACAACCCACACGATCACTTAATGACTAGAATTGGGAATGCTGGGATTGTGGCTGTTGACTGAAGTAGTCATGTGCCAAGCCTTTTGCTCAACAGCTGATATTCTGGTCCCAACTGTGAGTGTTAAAATGAAAACTACTTGGATATTTGAAAGGATGATTATGCTTGACTGATATTCCTTACACTAATACATCAGCATTAAAAACACTATACTTAATTTGATGGGAAAGGTTTTTTTTAATTTATTCTTTTATTGCTTCTAAAATAATGAGAAAAAATGGGTTGTCAAAGATACAAAATACATGGGTTGTCAAAGAAAAAAATTGTGTTTTTTTTTAAGTAAAAAATACAACAAAAGAAAAAGAGGGCATAATATACCATTTTAGCTGTAAATATTTAAAACTCTTAATAGCTTCTTAATATAAATATTATTCAAGTACATTAATATATTTATATAACTATCATATTTTTAACCTACTGTATTTTGTTTAAAAGAGTCCCCTACTTCATTGTATTTATCCATATAATGTCTATGCCAATAAGCAATCCACTCATACTATAGGTGCCAAATGCAAAGTCTTCAATCCATTGGTAAAAGGGGCCATACATTTATGTTTCCAATACTGTAATCCCAGTCTTTTGACTATAATAAAGCCATAGAGAATTCATTTAGGTTGTCTAGTTGTCAAATTCTAGGAATGTAGTTCAAAAGAGTATTATCTGAAAATTTTAGCTTTTGTTGCACAATTGTATTTATGTAATCCAATACTTTCTCCCCAAATTTTGTAAGTGTTGGACCTTGTAAAAACATGTGTTTTAAAGAAGCATTATCCCTATCACTTCTCCAACAAAATGCTTTTCACAGTCTTTTTCTATAACCATAATGAAGTCAAAACAAATTCCAAATATCTTTTTTTGTATCAGTTGTAATTTGAAGTTCATTGACAACCTTGCTTTAGAAGTTAAATTACTCTCCAATTGTCTAGGCCAGGGGTGTCAAACTCACGTCGTCATGGTGGCGTCATGTGACGTATCAGGACTTCCCCCCCTTCGCTAAACTGGGAGTGGGCATGACCAGCGCGTGATGCATCTGGCCCACAGGCCGGGATTGGACAGTCCTGGTCTAAGCAACGGTGTGACAGCCCTGGTCTATTTTTTATTCCATTCATTTATTAACATTGCCATATCAAATTGATTAATAGATAACAGATACGTATAGAAACTAATAGTAGGTTTTTTTTAGTTTTAAATGATTTAGCAAGTTATCCTAGTATCTCAGTGTCTATGAAGATTCTCAGTCATCCAGATCATGGTTGTTCCAAAGGTACTTTTTCAAGAAGCAACTGGACTTTCTGGGTTTTCTTTGAAGACGTTTCACTTTTCATCCAAGAAGCTTCTTCAGCTCTGGCTGGATGGTGGGAATGGAAGGATTTATACTCCTTGCAGACAGCTGGTCATTTGCATTCTTTTAGATAGTTATTGAGGCCACCTGGAGGTTTATCTGTGTCCTCAGGGTCATCTGAGTAGTGAAAATGGGTGTGCAGCTTTATTGGAACTGCTGAAAGGACTGTGTTGTAGTCTGGAGATAAATGGTGTTGTATCCCTTCCCCTCTGTTCAGAGAGGGCTGTTCAATTTTGACATAGATGGCCTCTTTGACCCCTCTTTCAAACCAGCAATCCACTCTGTCCAAAATATGGACTTTGTTGTCTTCAAAAGAGTGGACTTTGTCTTGTCAAAATTGAATAGCCCTCTCTCAACAGAAGGGGAGGGATATGACATCATCTATCTCCAGTCTACAAACAGTCCTTTCAACAGTTCCAAGAAGTCTTCACACCCATTTGCACCACTCAGGTGACCCTGATGACACAGATAAACATCCAGGTGACCTTAATGCCTCTCTAAAAGAATGCAAATGATCAGCTGTCTGCAAGGAGTATAAATCCTTCCATTCCCCACCATCCAGCCAGAGCTGAGGAAGCTTCTTGGATGAGAAGCGAAAGATCTTCAAAGAAAAACCAGAAAGTCCAGTTGCCTCTTGAAAAAGCTTCGTTGGGACATTCTAGTATCTCAGAATTTGAAAATGCTGCTGGTCCAAACAATTTTGTTTTAAAAATGTTGTAATTGTAAATATTGTCATTGGGTTACATTTAATAGATGATATTTAACATTCAGGTATGTTAAAAAACAATCTTTACTTCATATATCTATCCATATGTCTGAAGTCAATATACCTGCTTTCATCCAACTTTTCCATATTATCTTTTCCCCAATTTTCATATAGTTGAATAAAATCCACAAGTACTCACATCTCTAGATAAAGGTTTCATTGGTATAAAATATAGATGACATTTAAGGTGTATTTATTTAATCAGTCCATTCTACACATTTCCCTCAGCATGTGGTGGTTGATGGCAGCATATTTATTTACTTCTTACATTTACACACATTTCCCCCTTTTGTTCAGGAGGAAAACAAAAAGAAAGGAAAGGAAAGGCATACCCAACTAGTTGCACCAATCCTATTCACTATACCACCCTAGACTTTTCCATCTTTGCAAACTATCCTTGTTTCTACCATGTTCATGTATTAAATTGCTGGCCTAACTATGCTTTCTCAAAGTACTTCTTATTGATTTCAACAGGCATTCCTTCCACGCAAGTATGAGATCACAATTTTAAATACTCTAGTTATTTTTCCTGAACTTTCTCAAGCAAGAGAAGAAGGTCCTGTCTGTTCTTAATTTTCAGTTTGTTGCTTTTTACTGAAAAATTCTATCTTACCTTTCTAATGCATGTGAAATTGGGTCAACTATGTCTTGAGTTTTTACATGCCTCTCCTCTATTATAATTTACGTCCTAAAAATCTTCTGTAGGAATCATAGGTACTTCTCCCAAGTCAGTAACCCAAGAATAGTATAGAAAGTATATTATTGCACTTAGATTAAAAGAGTTCTCCAGATGATGAGGAGTTTGGGGAGGAACTTGGGCCAGTCCTGGAGTCTGGGGAAGGCTCTGATGGATGCTCTGCATCAGAAGCAGAGAGAGGGCCAGGGCCGTCCGACATTTCCCAGCTGCCTTCGGAGTCGGAGATAAGTAGGGAAGAAAAGGAGCTGGAGCCCATTCCAGAGGTGTATATATGCAGAGCTGTCAGGAGAGGAGAACAACTGAAGAACAGGGGCTGACTCGGGAAGAAAGGCACATGGGGACACTGAATAGCCCCTCCCTGGGGAATAAATAGAAGCAAAAGGAGAGTGGTGGTTGAAGGAGACAATAGTTCTTATTTCTTTCTGAAGATTTGCTTATCATGGCTCAGAGACTCCTTGCCAGGAATTAATTTACAGCTTTGCGACTGGAAGCTCTCGGCCTGGCAACTATCCAAGGACTGATAAGGTCTGTTCTTGCAATTGGAAGGATTATTCCTGGGACTTTTTTGTGTGTGAATGCCATGAATTCACAGTAACTAAATAAAGAAGTGTTTTTCGGGACAAGGAGTCTGTTTCTTGGTTCTGCTAAGGCTGGGTCAGAACATCTATGTGCTTTTTGATTGATTCTGATATCTTGACATATTAGATAATTCCCTCTCATGGGAAGTTTTCTGCATTTATTAGCAGATTCATTTTTTAGTTCTATGAAAACTTTTCATGGTTTAAAATAGATTGTCAAGTAGAAGTATCTGTGTTAGCAGATTTGGGCAACTTAAGGAGGTGCATTTCATGCTGGGCAGCTGAGGCCTATAAATTAGGTGAAGCCATACTATTTATTAGGATGCTAGTACAGGTAGTCATTTCACTTATGACCACAATTGAGCCCAAAATTCATGTTGCTAAGTGAGACATTAGTTAAATGAGTTGTACCCTGTTTTATGACTTTTCTTGTCACAGTTGTTAAGTGAGTCACTGCAGTTGTTAAATTAGTAACATGGTTGTTAAGTGAATCTAGCTTCCCCATTGACTTTGCTTGTCAGAAGGCTGCAAAAGATGATCACGTGACCCTGGGACATTGCAACTGTTATAAATATGCATCAGTTGCCAAGCATCAGAATTTTGATCACATTTATTTATTTATTTATTTATTTATTTATTTATTATTTGGACTTGTATGCCGCCCCATCTCCGAAGACTCAGGCTCACAACTAAAACAACAACAATAAATAATTAAAAAGAATTAAACCGTCACAAGCCCAAAAGTTACAAATCTAAAATTTACAATAATTTAAATAATTTAAAACCCATTCCCCCAGGAGGGGTCACAGCCAGGATTGGTCAACAACCAGGTCTTCAGATCATGGCGGAAGGTGCGGAGGTCAGGGGCCAGGCGGAGCTCCAGGGCAGTTGGTTCCAGAGGTCAGGGGCAGACAGAATAGGCTCATCGCTGGGGACCGCCAGCCGACATTGACTTGCCGATGGGACCCGAGGAGTCCTTGCCTGTGTGCGCACAGGGCGGTTGGCACTTGATATCGACAGGAGTTGCTCCCTTAGATATTGAGGACCCATGTCGTGAAGGACTTTGTATGTTAAAACCAAAACCTTGAATCTCACCCGGAGTGCAACCGGCAACCAATGCAGGCGGGCAGGAGGGGGTAATATGGGAGAATCGGGAAACTCCCATCACCACCCGTGCCGCCGCATTCTGCACCAGCTGCAATCTCCGGATGGTATGCAAGGGCAGTCCTAAATAGAGAGCGTTGCAGTAGTCGAGTCTAGAGGTGACAAGAGCATGAGTGACTGTGCGCAGGGCATCTTGGTCCAGAAATGGGCTGAAGCTGACGAACAAGGCGGAGCTGGGCAAAGGCCCCTGGCGCGGCCCCACCTGCTCCTCCAACGGGCCGCACATCCAGGAGGACCCCCAGATTCCACGCCCTATCCACAGGGGCAACACCTCTCCCCTATGGCCAAAGATGGATGTTCCTGACTGGGCGAGATGCGGTATGCACAACCACTCAGTCTTGGCGGGTTGAGTTGAAGCATGTTCCCACTCATCCAAATCCACAGCATCCAAACACGGGTCATCAGGAGAGGGCATCACTGATCTGGTTCGGTGGAATGTACAGCTGGGTGTCATCCGCTGATGGAATCTCACCCGAAACCACGGATGATCTCACCCAGCGGCTTCATGTAGATGTTAAATAAAAGGGGGAGAGGACCCACCCTGAGGGACCCCACAAGAGAGCACCCTCGGGTTGACCTCTGCCTCCCTGCCAACACCGATTGCACGCCCGAGAGGTAGGAGGTGAACCACTGAAGAACAGTGCCCCCACTCCCAACCCCGCGCAAAGGATACCATGGTCGATGGTATCGAAAGCCGCTGAGAGATCTAATAGGACCAGGACAGAGGAAAAACCCCTGTTCCGTGCCCTCCAGAGATCATCCATCAGCGTGACCAATGCCGTCTCTGTGCTGAAGCTGGATCGGAAGCCCGATTGGTACAGATCCAGGTAGTCTGCTTCATCCAGGAAGAGTGGAAACTGCCACCACCATCTCAACAACCTTCGCCGCGAAGGTTGGAGACTGGACGAAAGTTGTCTAACACGGTCGGGTCCAGGGCAGTCTTCTTCAGGAGGGGTCTCACCACCGCCTCCTTCAAGGCGGAGGGAAAAACACCCTCTCTCAATGAAGCGTTGACAACTGCCCGGAGCCAACAGCAGGTGGCCTCCCTGGAGGCATAAGCCAACCAGGAAGGACATGGGTCCAACAAACATGTGGTGGAACTCAGACACCACATAGTCCTGTCCACTTCATCCTTGGAAACAGGATCGAACTCATCCCAGGTCACACTGGCCAGACTACTTGTACCCTGTTCCTCAGACCACTGCAAATCGGAGGACAATCCGCTCCGAATCTGGGCGATATTGTCCGACAGATGTTGACCAAATTCCTCAGCCCTTCCCCGCAATGGGTCCGCCCCCTCCCCCATACGAAGGAGAGAGCGGGTGGCCCGAAACAGGGCAGCTGGGCGGTTATCTGCGGATGCTATGAGAGCGGAGAGATAAGACCTTCTCGCCGCTCTCATAGCTACCAGGTAAGTCCTAATATGGGCTCTTAGCTGGGCTCGATGGATTGGGAGCGGGTAGACCTCCACCTGCTCTCTAAACCCCTCTGATGACGCTTCATCTCCCGGAGCTCCTCGGTATACCAGGGAGCCATCCGGGATCCACGTGAGGGGCGCATGGGGACAACCTGTCGAGGGCATCTGGCGCAGCCTGTTGCCAAGCAGCCGCCAGATCCTCGGCAGAGCTGTGGGCAAGGGAACAGGGAAAAAACCCCAGTTCTGCCTGGAACCTCTCAGGGTCCATCAGGCCTCTGGGGCGGAACCATCTAAGTGGCTCCTCATCCCAGCAGTGGGGCGGCCTGTTGGAAGACCAGCCGTAGGAGATAGTGATCAGACCATGGAACGGGCAACGCCGTAAAGGTGGCTTGCCCTCTGTCACTACGCCACTGTTCAGAGACAAAAACTAGGTCAACAGTGTTTCCCCCCTCGTGAGTCGGGCCTTGAATCAGTTGGGTCAGGCCCATGGCATCCATAGAAGCCATGAATTCCTGGGCCAAACCCGGCTCCCCAGGGAGGGCAGATTGAAATCCCCAGGACTATAAGACCGGGAACTCCACCGCCACCCCGAGAGGGCATCAAGGAGCCCAGGCAGGGCTGCTGTCACACAGCTGGGTGAAAGGTATGCAAGCAGCAAGCCCACCCGACCATTGGGCCCCCACCTCAAGAGGAGGGTCTCACTCCCGCCTATCTCTGGGACAGTGACCTCCCTTGGAAACAGGGTCTCCCGAATAACCACGGCCACCCCACCACCCCTGCCCTGGGTCCGTGGCTGGTGCACTACCCGAAAACCTGGAGGGCACAGATCTACCAGAGGGACACCGCCCTCTGGGTCCAACCAGGTTTCGGTGATACAAGCCAGGTCCGCAGCCTCCTCCTCAATGATCTCACAGAGGAGGGAAGACTTATTAGCCACGGACCTGGCATTCAAGTACACCAGCTTAAGCCCAGGGGTCCCGGTTCCCATGCCCCCTGGGGAGGAGGCCATAGGGTCGGAGGGTGCCACCGCGCAGAGATGGTGGGTACGCGCTGCCAGCACATGATATGGCCCTATGCCTCAATGTCTACTGCCAATCCCAACCACCCTGGGAATCGTGGTCCTCACCTCGCACCCCAGGGCCCCGCCGGCCCCCAACCCCCACCCCATCCCACCACGCACTGGGCTGCAGCCCACATCCCTGGGATCGCTACCCACCCTCCTCCCTAACCTTCTTAAAAATTTTGTTAAAATTTTTGCTAAAGGGGCCCTAGTGACCCTCTTTTTCCTTTTAATAGTGCCCCACCCACACCCCATACCCCTGCCATGCCATCTCTCTGGGTTCCATGACCCATCCTCGAGATAGGCCAGAGATAGTGTAGCAGGCCAAACCTGTTGTTTTAACAATAAAACAACAGATATTTACATAAAATTTACTTGAAAACAAATTAAACCTACAAGTCGAAATAAACACTAAAACATTAAAACCTTAAAAACTAAAACAGTTAAAAACCCCCACCCGGGTCATTCCAGGCCAGCCTGTTGAAACAACCAGGTCTTCAGGTCCCGGCGGAAGGAGTGGAGATCAGGGGCCAAATGGAGATCCACAGGGAGCTGGTTCCAAAGGGTGGGCGCTCCCACAGAGAAGGCCTTAACCCTGGGAACCGCCAGCTGACAATGCCTAACCGACGGTATCCCAAGGAGGCCCCTCCTGTGGGAGTGAACAGGGCGATCGGAATGTGATGCTGGCAGGAGGCGTTCCCGCAAGTACCCTGGACCCAAGCCATTTAGGGCTTTATAAGTTATTACTAGCACCTTGAAACTAACCGGAGGCAACCGGCAACCAATGCAGGTCACGCAGGAGGGGTGTAACATGGGAGTATCGGGATACTCCCATCACAGCCCGCGCAGCCACATTCTGCACCAGTTGTAACCTCCGGGTAGTTCGCAAGGGCAGCCCCATGTAGAGAGCATTAGTCGATTCTGGAAGTGACAAGTGCATGAGTGACCGTTCGAAGGGCATCTTGGCTCAGGTAAGGGCGGAGCTGGTGAACCAGCCGAACCTGGGTGAAAGCCCCCCTGGCCACAGCCCCCACCTGCTCCTCCAAACTGAGCTGTGGGTCCAGGAGGACGCCCAGATTTCTCACCCTATCCACGGGGGGCAACACCTCTCCCCCCATGACCAAAGATGGAACATAGCCCGAAAACCGAGATGCCGGTAAGAACAGCCACTCGGTCTTGGTCGGGTTGAGCCGGAGCCTATTCCTCCCCATCCAGACCCGTACCGCCTCCAGGCACCGGGACATCACAGAGAGAGCATCACTGATCTGGTCTGGGGTGGAGATATAAAGCTGGGTATCATCAGCATATTGATGATACCTCACCCCAAAACCTCGGATGATCTCTTCATCTCTAATGAAGATGTGTAGCCCAAACTCAGCATGGCTAGTTGTTTAGGGAATTGAAGTAGGTTTTAAGAATCTGATGTTCCTACCAAAGGTCTAATATCTGTTTTATAAGATTATCATCATAGAAAATTGAGAATGTGTGTTACAATTAGTGAAAGCTGATTTCCAATGGCTGCTGAGATATTACATTTCCATTGGAATTTGGCCTCAGTTGGATACAGAATGCTAGATTAGTTGAACCCTTGATCTGACCTGGTAAGCAATTCTTTCATTCTAAATTCAATACATTATTATTATTATTATTATTATTATTATTATTATTATTAAATGTTATTTTGGTGCTCTGTTTGCCTATCAAACAGTCTTTCAGTAGTGTTTTTTTTTCATCCTCAACATAGTTCAGAAAGAATTTACCTTCCATGATAGGTCTCTGGGGAACAGGCCATGCAGTGAAGTTAATCTGGGTGATGTCATAGATCAATAAGGGAATACTTATCTCTGTAGGCCTTTCTTAAAACACTGTTCTTTCTTCACAGCTGCACAACTAGCCATAAAAATAATCTGCAATGTAAATCTCTGAGTGGGATCATTGCAGCTGGACTTACTTTGATTTATTAAACTTTGTATGAATTAATCATTGGCTTATAAATGCAGTATTCATCGGTTATGCAAACGCAGTTAAACCAGGATACTTCTTAATTATCTATAGTTTCCCAGTTCATCAAAAGCTGAGAAATTATGTTCTTGTTTTGTTTTTGAACAAGCCCTGCCATTAATCCAATTAGAAACCCATTCTAAACTGTCCTAGCTTATTTCAAAGCGGGTGATCAAGTTTCCCCACTGAGATTAAAAAAAAGAGAGAGAGAAATTATGGCCAATTAAAGATTTTCTGACATAATTGCAACTCCTGCAAGCAAAGAAGCTGTACAGATGAGCAAAAGGTGTAATTATGCTTTGGCTTATTAAGCTGACATGTGATTGTCTGAACTTGGTATTTTCAGTGGTATGTTCTAGGCGTACTTGTTCCAATTCTAATTTTCAAATCAAAACAAATGAAATATGGAAGGAATATTACTTTCCCCATTTAAAACATGATTCAGCCACCAATGTGAAGCTCTTTATTTTGTCAGTGTCTTGTAACACAAGGAAACTATTCAGCTCCCTCAAGTTGCATGTCTCCAATATCATCCCATGATTGTACTGTTGATTTCCAGCGAGCATAATGTATTATTCATATTTTTTCCCAGAGTTCATCAATGTCTCAGCTTATTATTCTTACCATTCCCCAGAATAATAGAGCAAAGCAAGGCAATTTATCTTCAACTATAGCTGTGTATGCGGGTAATGTAGACTATTCAAGAACATTAGGAAGAGGAAGAAAAAAAAACAATTGTATTTAATCACCATCATTTCCTGTAAGATTTGGGACACCATACAGCTCTCTGCAGCTCTCCTCACTTGCCAGCTTTAAAATATAACCTATCAGTAGAAATCACTGGGATCCAAAGGCTTCAGAAACTGTAAATGTAAAATCAAAATTGTTGATAACTTTGAGGAAATCACTATCCTACAGCCTTGGCTTCTTAAATGAAAAGATGATGCTGCATAAAATATCAATAGGGTGGTTTAAGGCCTGAAGTTGAGTAAGGTCATCTCACTATATCGTGGCTTTGTGACTTTGTCCAATCTCTGGCTCTTAAGTCTTTTTAACATGCCTCTTTCTTTCCCAATATAAAGGACCTGGCTGGCACCATTAAAAAAACCAAGAATGTTACAATCTGAGAAGTATGAGAAGAAAATGGTGGTCCCCCCCCCCCGCTTTTTCCACTTCAGGCCTTTTTATTGTGTGTGTTTATTTTTTAAAAAAACATCCTTATTTTGATAAGTTCTTGTCAAACCTATGTAGGTTTGAATGTCATTGGTTTAGTTTGAATTGTTCTTGTAAAATGTCAAATAGGATTGGTTTAAATAGTGCGGGAAAACCCTGCACTCTGATTGGCTGGCAACTATGGCTGCTGGCTATAAAAAGCAGCCATAGCCCAGCCAAGTTGGGTCCATTCGAGCTGTAGTCACTTAATAAACTCTTCACTGAAGCTCTTCGCGTCTGACTCTTCATGCAAACTTAACACTGGCGACGAAAGTGGGATTCCCCTGAAGAAGAGACGACATGGAAGACAAGCAGAAGAGCGAGATGGCTGCGCTGAACACCACCCCAGCCCTGTTCGATCCGGTGGCAGAAGACTGGGAATCGTATGCGGATCACTTCCAAATGTATTTGGAAGGAAACGACCTTGCTGACATCCCCGAGAAGTGGAAGAGGGCGGTATTTCTCACGCACTGCGGTCCGGCAGTCGTCAAGATGGCGAAGGCATTGGCGGGAGCTGCAGACTTGAAGGTAATGGAATGGCCTGATTTAGAAAAGCTTTTAAGAGCCCATTATGCCCCACAAGTATCGTGCCTCATTAAGAGACATGAATTTTATCGTCGGGATCAAGGGGAAAGCGAAAATGTTAACGACTTCATGGCAAGTTTAAGGGACATTGGGGGTGCTTGTGAGTTTACCAACTTAGAAGAGGCCATGCGATCGGTTTGTTCTAGGCATTAAAGATAAGGTCTTACAGAGCAAATTACTAATGAAACCTAAGATCACGTTTAAGGAGGCCATAGAGGAAGCTGTTTCAGTGGAAGCAACCAAGTCCTCAGCAGCAGTCATGAAGAAAATTAACAAGGCCTCAAGCCATTCTGATGTGGAAAAGTCCACAACAACCCATTGCGAGCAAATAGATTCTGATTCAGACTGTAGTGAGGTGGAGGAAGGAATTTATAGACTCAGAATGGAGAAGAAAAGGAAAGACCTTGGAAGAAAGAGGCAAGAATTTTATTGCAGAGGCTGTGGGGGCACCCCTGCACTGAATGCAAGTTTTAGACACCATCTGCCTACGTTGTGAGAAAAGAGGTCACCTAGCAAGAGTCTGCAAATCATCCAGAACTCCACCTAGTAGGAAGAAATTTCCTGAGAAAGAATTCAAGCCCAACAACTTCAGTGAGAAAATGGGGCAACTCAGAAGCAAATGGGAAGAATGAAACTCATCAAACAGTCACCATTGGTCATTCTTCACCCTTGAGAAGCAGAAAAGTACATGTGAAGGTATTCATTGAAGGAAGGCCTTGCCAAATGGAAGTGGACTCAGGCTCCTATTTATCTATGGTGTCATGGGACACTATTCACAGGCTACTTCCCAACATTCAGAAGAAACATTTCCAGAAGCAAGCACTGACTCTTAAAGACTACCAAGGAACAAGATTCCAGTAGTTGGAACAAGAGAATTCAACGTGAAGTTTAAAGGCCACACCAAACGTTTGCCCCTGACCATCGTGGACAAGGATCGCCCAAGCTTGCTGGGACTTGAGTGGTTCAATCCACTAGGCATCGAGGTGACTGGCATCAATCACGTGAGCAACTCTGAATGGGAGGAGGCCTTGAAGTCTGAGTTTCCAGAGGTCTTCAGCGAAGGATTGGGCAAGTATATGGGGATCCCTATCACTTTCAACCTAGACCCCAAGGTGCCCCCAATTCGTTTAAAGCCCAGAAGGGTCCCATTTGTTTTAAAGAAAAAAATTGATGCACAATTAGACAAATTAATAGCTCAAGGTGTTTTAGAGCCCACTGACCACTCCAGATGGGAGACACCCATAGTCACACCAGTCAAGACTGATGGGTCAGTAAGAATCTGTGGAGACTATAAGGGAATACTGAACCATGCGCTGCAGCAGAGCGCATATCCAGTTCCAGTGCTGCATCATCTGTTACATTCACTTGGCAGGGGTACAGTCTTTGCCAAATTGGATCTGGCCCAGGCATATCAACAACTAACAGTTGATGATGCCACTGCAGAGGCCCAAACCATTGTGACTCATAGAGGTGCTTTCAAATGTAAAAGGTTACAATTTGGAGTAAGCGTGGCACCAGGCATCTTTCAAAGCCTTATGGAAAGATGCTCCAAGGACTGCCAGGGTAGTGCCTTACTTTGATGATGTGTTAATCTCTGCTGAAAATGACACTCAGTTACAAGAAAGACTCAGAGAAGTCCTTACCAGATTCAGGAAAGCGGGGTTAAGAGTCAAGGAAGAAAAATGCACTCTTAAAACTGACAAGGTTGAGTTCCTGGGCTACATGATTGACAAGCATGGCATCCACCCTACAGATGCCAAGGTTCAAGCAATCAAAGAAGCCCCTAGACCTAAATGCAAAACAGATTTGCAAGCTTTCCTTGGACTCATTAACTTTTATCACATGTTCCTACCTCAGAAGGCAACCATTGCTGAACCATTGCACAGATTACTTGATAAAAAGTCTGTTTGGGTCTGGGGCAGGAAGGAACAATCAGCATTTAACAGTATTAAAAGACTAATCACGTCTGATGCTGTACTGATACAGTTCTCTGAGAATTTGCCTGTTGTACTGACTTGTGATGCATCCCCTTTGGAGTGGGGGGGTTTGAGCCACAGGCTTCCCAGTGGGAGAGAAGCCCCTATTGCATTTTACTCTCGACTTTGACCAAAGCAGAGAGGAATTACAGCCAATTGGACAAGGAGGCATTGGCAATTGTTGCAGCTGTTAAGAAATTTCATGAATATCTGTATGGGAGAACATTTACCATTGTTACAGATCACAAACCTTTGTTAGGCATTGTGGCAGGAGACAAACCTACACCTACTATCCTGTCACCAAGAATGCTGAGGTGGACTGAATTTCTTGCTGCTTATTCATACAAACTTATCCACAAGCCTGGCAAGGACATTGGACATGCTGATGCACTGAGTCGTTGCCCACTTCCTTGCCACAAGGAGGACTTTGAACCTGAAACACACACCTTTTTCCTAGAAACTGTTGCCAAGCTTCCAGTTCATGCTGCTGAAATTGCCAGAGAGACTGCCAAAGACACTGTGTTGGCTCCTGTTATAGGCTGGATTAAGAAAGGTTGGCCTCTTCAAGATCTACCTCACCTTGCCCAACCTTTTAAGTCCAGGCAAACTGAATTATCTGTATTAAGAGGATGTATTTTGTGGGGTAACAGGGTGGTTATTCCTGCAAAACTGCAAAGAGAGGTTTTGGAAATGTTACATGGTATTGTAAGGATGAAGGGATTGGCCAGGAGTTATGTATGGTGGCCAGGTATTGACAAAATGGTTGAAAACTGGGTTGCATCTTGTCCCAACTGTCAGGTAGTCAGGCCTGCACCACCTCTCACCCCCACACAGGAATGGGAATGTCCTAGGGGCCCGTGGTCCAGGATTCACATTTGGTAGGGCCACATTTTGCTGACCCTACCAGAGGGCACACCTTTCTTATTATAGTAGATGCATATTCCAAATGGCTAGAGGTAATCCCCATGGCATCCACCACAACTGATGCTGTCATCAAACAGCTCAAAAACTTTTGTAACCCACGGGTTACCTGATGTTCTTGTCTCTGACAATGGCCCTCAATTTACATCCAACCTCTTTGAATCCTATTTAGCACAACAGGGTATCAGGCATGCCCTTACTGCCCCTGGGCACCCTTCAGCTAACGGCCGGGCTGAACACATGGTACGTTTTACCAAGGAGAAGCTTCAGCAACTGGGTCCTGGGGACATCACTGAGAAAGTTGAAAAACTTCTTAGTGTTCAGCACATCACTCCTAACCCATCTAATAACTTATCCCCAGCAGAGTTGTTGATGGGTAGGAAACTTAGGTCTTCCCTTGACTGCCTTCATCCCACTTACGCACCCAACGCTCCACTAGATTCCACTTCCAAAGTTCGCACATTCAGTGTGGGTGATTCTGTTTATGCTAAGAACCTTATAGGTGAACCTTTGTGGATTCCTGCTGAGATAACAGATCACAGGCCCTCGTTCTTACAGGGTGCAAACAGAGGATGGACTCCTCTGGAGCAGGCACATTGATCAACTTAGATCCAGGTTCTCTCAGGAACATCGCACTTGTTCCTCTCTAGTTCCCTCACCTGATGTCAATTCTAGGGGGAAGGGGAGGAACAGGAGGAAAATCAGCAAGCAAGAATCAACCCCATGTGTAATGAGCCATTACGACAGGAACCATTCCAAAACCTGTCACAATGCCAAAATCCATCCTTAGAAGTGGAAGATTGTACATCACTACCTGACTTGGGTGCTGACATTGGGCTGGAGATGGGTTGGGAGGAGAGACCAGATTCTAACAATCAAACAGGGTCTTCTTTCACAGGAAGTCCCAGTGGGGAAATGTCAGCAGACACATTTCCTCTCTCACTGGGTGAGAATGTTAAAACTTCTGAACCACGAAGGTCTCAACGTACATAAGAGCCCCACCTATTTAAAAGAATACATTAGATAGGTTGGGGTTTGGTATGGACTGAACCTAGTGGGGAGGGTGTTATGTATGTAGGTTTGAATGTCATTGGTTTAGTTTGAATTGTTCTTGTAAAATGTCAAATAGGATTGGTTTAAATAGTGCGGGAAAACCCTGCACTCTGATTGGCTGGCAACTACGGCTGCTGGCTATAAAAAGCAGCCGTAGCCCAGCCAAGTCAGGTCCATTCGAGCTGTAGTCACTTAATAAACTCTTCACTGAAGCTCTTTGCGTCTGACTCTTCATGCAAACTTAACAGTTCTCATCAAAAATAAACCAAAAATCTCTCTAGTCCACACCAGACCAATTCAATAGGCACAGATGTTTTATTCAAAAAGATACTATATTAGATTTTCCTCTGAGTAGCTAATAAAGAGAAGACTACTAGACCTAGATATTTATCAGCTATCCCCTTACTCTGGAATCAGACAAATCTACAGTAGCTGTCTATGTTGCACAATTGTATCTTTTAAAAAATTTCAAATGTTTTCCATCTCATTTGTGAGGAACTGTGCAAATCTTTGCACATTTTACCCCCAAATCAACCCAATGATTCCTCACCTAACCTTGATGAATACAAATGTCAGCAGAGGCACCATTATAGATTTAGGAGATACAACAAACTTTCACTGGGAAATGGAGGAACAGAAGACTGCCATCAAAGTACAAGGCTCAGTTTTGGATAGATTTAAAATTAAATGGTTAATAATGATAACAATGCTGTTGAATTTCTTTGATTTACACCTTGTAATTACTACAAAAATATTTGTCAACATACTATTTAAAATAATTGTTTAAGATCCTTTACTGTCTGAATGAGGTTAACTATTTTCACTAAATTCATATGAATATTGATAAAATTAAATCTTTTCACATGGTCTGTGCTAGAATTTCTTCCTGCGAGAAATATTAGTGATAAAGAGATCAAGTGATGCATTCATAGCATTATTTCACATTAATCTGTATTAAAAAGTGACATCCAACTATCTAAATGACGTTTTGAACTAAATTCATCAGCATGTTTCCCCTCATTTATAGTTATATGTTATTAATTAAAAAAAAGAAAGTCTAATCTGATGGTAAATTGCTAAAGTGCAGTTCACAGACTGCACAAAATCTTCACATAATCCAAAGTAATACTATTCTGTCAATAACTTCACAAAGGTTTTTAGCTCTGCCTGCCTGCTTTTTAAAGCAGCTCATATTTCTTTGGTTAAAAAAGGAGAAAGAACATTTTTCTTTGAAAGTTTCAGGATAGTGGCATGAAAGACAATGCTGGCTAATGCTCTGTGATTGTTAGAAGTGTAAATTCAAGGTAGATGGAGACCGACCAGATTGCTGTTACTCCTCTTGGATTCTATTGTGATCAAGACTTAGCATCTCCTAAGAATGCCTGTTGTAATACAGCTGATGTTGAACTGATGCCCGCTTCTATTATAGCAGTTATGATATGGCATTGGCTGAAGAGGGAAGAATTGGCTTTCATGGCTTAAGAAAGAAAAAGAGATGCAGGCAGAACAAAGCTGGTTACCATAGGAAATTATACAGTTCTGCCACAGGTTTTTTTTTTGCTGTTCAATCTGAAATACACCATTGTTTCTGCAATTCTAAAATGCAGATAATATGAGGCGCACTTTGAAAGGATATTTTTTTCCCCAAGATGTGTGTGGAGCATGACAGGTGTGCAACTCTGCTGTTAAAAAAACAACAACAACAGGAAGGTGGCTTTCCTTTGTGCAATGTACAACCTCCCCCTTCCCTCTTTAAGGCTAAACCTTTTTCTCGGTGCGACATGAAGCGTTAACAGTACAAGTACACACTGAATGGACTGCATTGCATTAGCTTAGGTTGCATTTCAGCATTTACCTTCTGCTTCTGCTTGAGACAACAGACAATCCAAGATAGAGGCAGGGATTGCTGGGGATGCCACATTTGACAGCTTTATTCCAACCATCCACCTCACGACTCTCAGTGACAAGCTTTCTTGTTTTAATCAAGAAAACAGAAACAAAGCTGCATCGCTTGTGCCTGAAATGGCAATCTCTAGGAAGCCTCCACACATCCTTATTATAGACAGGGAAGAGAAAGGCGTGCTTCCCTATACATAACAGTATTTAACAATCGGATGAAATCAGCTCTACCTATGAGATCATTCCTCCTGAGAGAACGTGCTAAATGAGGCAGGCGCCAAGCCTTCGAAGAGATATTTCTTGGAGAACTAATGCATAAACAAAAAAAAATCATACAAATACAGTCACATTTATCCTCTTCAGAAAGCGTTATCATATCATGTAAGCTCATTGATTTATACAGGTGTGTTCCCGTAACAAGAATGATTCATCTGGCGCTCCCGCTAGATTCTGCTACATTAAAGGAAGGATTTAGATACCTGAAAAATGGCATATTCCAACACTGGTGTTTGAAATATTGGATGTAAAGTCCTTGCGAAAGAAATGTATAACAACAACAACAACAACAAATGTCACATAGAAAGTTGCCTTAGCCAGAGTCAGAAATAGCCCAGTAAATTAACACCAGAACCATGGCTTAATATTGTCTCATCTAGCTATATACAGTAACTGCAAATGTTGAGATTCAAGTTTCAGGATAATCCTACATATTATAATAATCCACATGGGATGCTACTGAGGTACAAATTCATTGGCTAAGATAACCAAGATATCCCTGTCCACATGCTCAATGATCACGATGACTAGTATGGCAAAGTGATCTCAAGATACTATCTAATTCTTCATATTGAATGTAAATAATCCAGAACAATCTTGAGCTATACAAATTTTCCTGGATATGAGAAGCTCCTGTCTATAGTAATTCGATTCACTTATTTACCTGCACCTAGCTCATGACCAAATCCCAATTTCAGTTAGCATCTGAACACACTGACCTGTTTCAATTATTGATGGCTCTTTAAAAAATCTTGCTCAGGAAGGAAATGTTAATGTTGGGAGTAAGCGTTATTACAAGCTTCTTTCTACCGCTCAAGAGGGTTGCACAAAACTCCAAAATATTTTTACTTGGAGCCTGGCTGTAGTAAGACATTAATAATTGGAAAGGTTCTGACAAGTAGATATTTGCATATCTGTGGATGCATTGATTGTGAAGTCATTTAATGACCCAGGTTCAACACAAAAATATGGTCTTGCTTGAATTGGTCATGGTTACTCTGAAATTTGCAGTAGCTGCATCCTAAGCATCATATAGTCTGTATCTCCAGTAAATTATTTTGGCTCTGTGGAACTGGAGAGGATGGTTAGGAAGAATTATCTTCAATCACAATAATACAGGGGCAAACAACTGATACAAACTCAAGGTAAACCGCTCTACATTCAATTGCAGAAAATACAACTTCAGCAACAGAGTGGTCAGCGCCTGGAACAGCCTACCCAACTCCGTTGTTACAGCCTCAACCCCTCACAACTTCAACCATGGACCTCACCCCATTCTTAAGAGGTCTTTAAAAGGGGCATGCTTACCGTCCTGTCTTACTGTCCCCATTTAATTGTACTTACTTCCTTTGTTCATGTTTATGTTCATACCTATACTTGTTATCTTGTACATGTTTGACAAATAAATAAATAAATAATGTTGAGAAAGTTCTCGACTGCATTCCATAGTTAGACAAGAGTTTGGTAGTTCAATAGCCATATGTATTAGTTCTTGTAGGAGAAGGAGTAGGGGCAGAGACAAAAGAGGAATCAGCCTGGCATCATTATGTTCCCATAAGCGATCCAAGTCCAACCTCTCTGGAATTCTATTAACCCTTATCTAGCTCCAAATTAATGCTGACCATTGCCAATTAGATTCTCATGCATGGGCATGAACAATAAATCAACTTAATTCAATCTTAACATGTGGTTTTGATCCTTTGTGCCTGTCAGTCCTGATGCGAAACATATCACAGTTTACCTCCTATCCAACTCTCATTGTCAGTCCATGATTTACAATGGTCACTACATTCCTGGGAAAAAAAGCAATCCTGATTAATCATTATCATCTGAGCAGGTGTTGTTTCACACTGTAACATCATTTTAATCATAACACCTTCATCAAAATGGAATTTGCTTCTGCTGCTCCATTAACATCTTTAATTAGGAAAAACAAAATGTTCTAATACCAATGGATAACATTTTAAAGGCTAAAAATAATAAAGTGAGAATTTCTACCATCAATATTCCCAAGTAATTGTTGCCCGCCTCAAATTGAAGCAACATGATACCACACCTAGGGTGCATTGCTTCTTCTTGTACCAATGTTGACAGAACCTATTTATCATAACCACATTAAAAATCAATCGCTGGTCATTTGGGGATCTTCTGAGCTTCAGGGCTCTTGATTTTGAACCCAAAACCCAGCCTTTTAAGAGTTACAAAACTTGTATCCTAAGGTTTTAAGTCACCTTGGGCTGGATGAGAAATGGGCAGAAGGATGGTAGAATAGCAGTAGACTCTGTCTCTTTAACCTCTAGCCCAGCGTTAAGCATTCAATAGAAACTCAAAAATTGATGTTTTTTGCTGAAGGAAATAGACTTCTTAATGATGATAATAAGATATGGCATCTGGATGATAGCAATTACCTTTTGCTCTCCAGATTAAATAGTCTGCACTGTGTACCCAGAGACATGTACCGTAGCAGTAGGAGATGTACAGAGACATATAGCGGTAGAAGATATAAACCAATGGGGAAACCCAGGTACAACCTAGAATGGGACAGTTGCAAAAGCAGGCATATTTTATTGTTGCTTAACCCTTGTTCAGAATCTAAGATCCCTGCCATTTTCAGCATCTGGACCAGTGGTGGTATCTACCAGTTTGGCCCAGTTCGGCCAAACTGGTAGCTCTGAGGATCATCTGGGAGTGAACTGGTTCGCTCCGATGATCAGCTGCTGTGCCTGCCCACCTGCTCGCCCTGGCTTTATACTGACCTTTATTTCCGGCTTTTGAAGCTCAGCTGCTTTGCGCGGCACAGCGGATTGCCACGCATCAGCTGTTGAACACACAGGGAGAGTGCAGGATTGCAGGAGAAGGTCAGTAGCAAATCCGCTGTGCGCATGCAAAGCACGTGTGCAAAGCCCACCCACCAAGCCACACCCACCGAGCCAGTGGTAAAACAATTTGAATCCCACCACTGATCTGGGCATCCTGGAAGCAGCAAGGTCTACAATGGCGTCAACATTATTCCAGTCTGGATGTGTTGAGACAGCAAAAAGCTGTGTGAGATTCTTTTCAACAATATTGTTAAGGTTCGACATCCCTTCGAAGAAAGTTAGAGGGTGACTAGATGAGAGCGATATCATATTATTTCAAAGATATGCTGATAAGGCTACTCGGCTAAGCCAGAGAGAGATGTTGAAAGTAGCTATAGGCAAGTTGCTAACAACCTGTTCCCCAATGAAGGTTTCAACAAATGACCCCTGATCTGCTTTAGGCACTGAAATGGAGTTTCTTGATCTATAGCAGTTCTAGTTTTGAAACAAATCTGTGTCAGTTGTCCTGCAAGATGCCTTACTTTAGGGAGAGTGCAATCCTGTTGATTCCCTTGGGAATCTGTGGGACTCTCCCATTGACTTTCAATGACACCAACTAAGATATCCTCAGGTCTTTTGAGCTGGGATATACAAGCACTATCTTAAAATAGTTCTCTTCCTCCTTGCATGATTCATTTGAAAGAGTGATGCTGGGGGATTTTTACTCTGCTCCATAGCAATTAAGCTATAAACTTCTTCAGGGCTCTGTTTTACCCTTGTGCTTTTAAACATCTGATTTAAAGCCCTGAAAGAAGTTAACAAGTGACATGTTGTTCACATGACTTGATGGGACATGACATGACACAAGATGTGGCACTAAACCAGAATTTGTGCACATGAATGGATTTGTCCAAGCCAATAAATGACACCGTCAACACAAAACATATAATATTTGTGAATAGATAATCTGCTGTGTTATATCATGGTTACCAGATTTCAAAATTCAAAAAAGACATTTGTGTGTGGTTTTGCATGACCTTGAATAAATTGTCTATTGGTTTTCATACAGATTTGTAACATGAGAGGAGTAGATGGGAAAGAACATGCATTTATGAATGAAATGAAACAAAAATAGTTGTGAAAAAAATGTGAAACTAAGTGAAAGGGGAAGAAAGTAAAAGATCTAAATAATTATTGTCTGACCTTATGGAGTGGAGTTGATGAAGGAAGAGAAGAGGTTGGTTTAATAGCGAATTGATTGGCTAAAATATGTGTCAGAAAGTATAAGCTGGTATCATCTGATGGTAAGGGGAATTCAGAGAATGGCAATATTTGAGTGTTTTGCTCTTGTAAAGAATGATAATAAAAGAAGTAGAGATGAATTTTAGGAAAATCAATTAGGAATTTTAGGAAACATTTTTGGAGGGGAGTATGTTTTGTTAAGATATGCCAATGGAGAGATGGGAATGAGACAAAAGAGGACAAAACCAGTGACTGGGTCAATTCAGAGATCCAAGAATGTACAAGAATGGTGACAAGCGAATATTGGCTTTAAAAAAACCCTGTTGCCTTACATAGATGATTCAAATAGTAATCTATTCATGTGTTTACTTAGAAAAGTTGGGATTGAAAAAAGCATGATTGATTTGTTTATGAGGAAAATTTCAGAGAATTAGAAGAAGATATTCTTTTCTCTCATGCCTTCAATTTCCTTTTTAAAAAAAACCTATTTCTTGCTTCTTTATTATGCTTTGCACAAAATTGCTTGGCACACGGTTTATGTTCATAGATGTAATTAATCTGGCATGCAATTTTTGAGTTTATAAGTCTACCATTTAAGAGGTGATAGTTATGATATAAATGTTCGTACTGAATTTTGGGATTTGAGTAACTGGTTGATAAAACATTCATTACAAAAATCAGGATACATGGAACTTTGTTCCTTTTATTTGCCTTTTTCTTAAAAGCACAAAACAATTCTTGTTCTCTCTGTTGTTGTTTCTTATTCTGTCAAAATAGTCCTAGTTTTAATTTTCTTCCTCTGTACATTTAACATAATGTAATGTATTTCTATATAAATACACTATTGTTAAAAAGGCATAGATGGCTTGGGAAATTTATGTAGAGATAATGGAAACAGAATTCTCTTTTCAACACATTGCAACTTTTGGATAATTTTACTGCAAGCATATTTGTTTTAAGATGAATACCACAGCTCAGAGAGGTTGCAGTAATTCTTTTTATTCAAACCACAAAATGTATAGAGCTTAAAATAATGGGTAATTTTATGCAAAAAACAGTAGAAGAGTGTGTTTCAATTTCTTTCAATTGTGCAATTTTGTGTGATGGCCTGATCCCCAAATAAAACAAAATTGCCCAAAGCCCACAAATTGGCAAATCTCATGAATTTTCAACATTATTACCTTCAGATTTTTTGAGATCATGCGTACAAGGTTGGCCTTCATTTAGATATTCTAGTACTCTTATGCATGATGTCATGAGATTTTAGAATTTTCACTAGATTTTTAAGACTAATAAACTGCCTTGAACTTTTGCAACTGCATAACTTATCATCATTATCGATTTCAATTTAATTTGGGAGATTATGGGTATCGAGATAAGGTACTGAAAAAGCCTTCACTTAATTAAACTAGTCATAATCCATCGAAGATGAAAACATCTTAAAATGTGTAACAAACGTTGCAAACCATAACAACATACGGAAATGATAAATTACAATTACATTAGCCCAGATGAAAACTAATCAAGAGACCAAGTTGCTATTGTAGGAACTGTTGTTTCAAAATATGATCATGGCTTTATTAAAAACCTCACTTGGGAGGGAGCTGTACTTGTTAAAGGCTTACCTTGCTAAATGTCAGTGGCCACAGGGTGTAAAAAACCCACCTTTGAATCAAGTTTCTGAGTACCAGTTTTTGGGAAGAAGCGATAAGAGAGGACACTTAGGGTTCATGTCCTATCTGACTAAGATGCCAGATAAAACAGATAACTATCATAATCTACAAGATGTTTATATTTGTATGCATTGGCATCCTTCAGTCTCAAAAGACTATGGTATCGTGCTCTGAAAAGAGGTCCTAAAACAGCATCTAGTGTGGCTAAAAAGGCCAATTCAAGAATGGCAATCCCTTCCACACTGAGGACAGATACAGTCTGTGTCCTGTCCAGCCTCCAGATTTTGCTGGTTCCGGGACTGCCTCTTTGCCTCAGCCTGCTGAATGAGTGTCTCTTCGAATTGAAGAAGGCCATGCTTCAAAGAAGCATGGGCTTATATTTGTATGTTTGCAATATTTCTGCAGCTATTAGTCCTAAAATAATTACCTTTTATTTTGCACTCTGTCGGGATCCTTAGCTGTTGACCATGTGGGATGCCCCCCTGCCCCCAGAGAATGAAATATTTTGAGGAATATTAAAAGAGGCAGAATATTATATTTCCCCAAAGGAGAATGGAGAAACATACTCTTAAAGGCAGAAAGCAGCCCAGTCTTCCTGCAATAGGAAAACTTAAGCTGCCTCAAGCAGAACCCTGAAGTCTTTAGAGATGGATATTTTGGGCCCATTAAGAAATCCAGGCCAGTCTGTTCATAAACAAAATGCCTTCAGCCCGGCTCCCCCAGGCTGGAGCTGATGGGATTAAGAATTTACATTCCCCCATCCAAATTCTAAGGACAGGACATGACTTTTAGGACATAATAGTAATCCTATTACCACCACCACTGAAATAGTAAAAGACACAAGGCTACATTGCACAACCCCCTGGAGCATCTCAATCACCAAACCCCAGATTATATAAATCCATTCTCTCATTCAGCCATTTTGTCAGCCACCCCAGACACATGCTGCTGTCATTGAAGTTTCTGGAAACCAAATAAATAGAAACCTTTTTTCCTTGTAGCCGGCCTCCATTTTATTTCCAGCTATTTTCTCCCAGATTTGAACCAGACTGGATGTTTGTTCCCACAAACATTTCAGCAAAAAGTCAGCTTTAAAATGGTTCTCCTTGTTTATCAAAATTAGCTTATATTTTATTTTCTGTGATGGCACTTCCAATGTTTGTTTTTATCTTATTCTCCTATATTTTCATAAATAGGGCATCCTTGTATCAAGTTCCAATCAAGTCATGCCTGTGTCTATAGCACATGGACATATACAGGAGCCATGGTGGCACAGTGGTTAGAGTGCAGTACAACAGGCTACTTCTTCCGACTGCTGATTGCCAGCAGTTCAAGTCTCACCAGGCTCAAGGTTGACTCAGCCTTCCATCCTTCCAAGGTCAGTAAAATGAGGACCCAGATTATTGGGGGCAATGTGCTGACTCTGTAAACTGCTTAGAAAGGGTATAAAAGCACTATGAAGCAGTATAAGTTTAAGTGCTAGTGCTACAGGTACATCTATTGCAATTCAGTTTGTCAGCTATGCAGTTTGGAAACAAATTTTCTACTACAAAGCAACTGTGAATATTATGTCTTGAACCAATCCCTTTTTGGGCACCCTATCTCCTAAAATGGACAATTTTATGTATGGAGATTAATGTTTAAATAACAACAAAAGTAGGACAGTTATCATTCCACTGGCAATGACCTTGGTCCATTTGACCAAGTCAGGTCCACAGTCACCAGTCTGCATTTATTTGTTTTAGTTTTACTTCATGAAACTCATCAGTCCTTCTTTTAAAGAGAAAGATTGAGAGGTACTTTTTTTCCTGGATGCACTTAGTTTAGCCAGAAGATGTAATTGGAAACAGCACAGAGACTATCAAGCTATTCCTAAATGGGACTAAAGAATAAGAGATTAACATAGGATTTACTAATAAAATAGAAAGAATACAGATGCTATTGAATTACAACTCCCTGCTGTCTCAGTTAGCAGCGCAGAGAGATATTGGTGTTGTACTACACCTGGACATTAACAGATGGAAATTAATGTTCCCATTAATGTTAACTTCATTTCCCAACAAAATAATATTTGAGGAATCTCTTTTGATACAATTATTTATCTGTTAAGAAATAGCAATAGCACTTAGCTCTAGATTTATACATCACCCCATTGTGCTTTACAGCACTCTCTGAGTGTTTTACAAATGTCAACATATTGCCCCCAACAATTTGGGTCCTCCTTTTACCAACCTTGGAAGGATGGAAGGCTGAGTCAACCTTGAGCCAGTCAGATCAAACTCCTGGCAGTGGGAATGCTAATATAAATTTTGACTGACGGTGGCTTGCTGACATTGGTGGGAAAGTCGGTCCCATATTCCAGAGCTGCAATAGTCACAGGACTGGCCTGTGCACTGGCCTGCAATAGATGAGCTGCTCCGGGATGACCAAAGGGCCAGTCTTGTAACTACTGCAGCTCTGGAATATGGGACTGGCCCATGGTGGGGTTGGAAATCTCCGCCGTAGGGGCTGGCAACTATAATGTACAAATTTGCAGGTGGTGCAACATACAAAAAGAAGAGCAGCCCTCGATGGCCAGGATGAGGTAATGGTGCTGTTGCACCAAGAGGGGGCTGGCGGCGCAGGTGGGCTGAAGTGATGATGGAGTTGGCTGGAAGGTGCAGGAGCGCCATGCTATTTGCATTTGTGCAGCACTCCGCACCTTCCAGCTCGCCTCTCCTGGCCTGGGCTCTTCCTCGATGGCCGTGGGCTGTAGGGACGGCCCAGGGCAGGAAAAGTACTGGCTGGTGGTGGTGGGAGGGGGTGGAATGGGCAAGTCTGCACTTACCATCCAGTTCAGAGGTCCAGAATGGGGCGGCGGTGGTGTCAGTTTTCTCGTCCTTCTTGGCGCTCTGCTCTGTTAAGGGTGGGGCGCAGCACAATGGCCAGGCACCTGGAGCCTCTTCCTCTGACCTGGGCTCGCTGCTGGTGGGTGGGGGCCTCCTTGGGAGACGCCCTCACCCCGTGGGGAGAGCCCAGCATGTGCGCGCTCCGGAGAGAGGTTTCAAGGCCTGGAGGGAGGGACCTTCTCTGCTTGGAAGTGGCGGGAGAAACCTGGAGCTCAGCCTCGGGGAGTTCTCTTGTGTGGAGGCGGAAGTGGGGTGGTGTCGGATGCCCAGACCAAAAGAGCGCTAAGGAAGATGGGCTCCTAATAACCAGGCAACTCCTTCCCTTTGGCCTTCAGAACACTGTCTATGTTCTTTTTAGCAGTGCATTGCAAAGCAATTTGAAAGAGGTGAAGAAGAGGACTTTCCAAGAGCACGACTGCCCAACCAATCTGCTTACATTTAGAAGTCAGTGATAAACTCCAAGGATCGTAAAAAAAACTGGAGGTTTGTGAATCACCAATGATAACAAGTTAAATCTTCTTCTTAGTCTGGCCTTGGAGATTTCAAAGACCAATTGGTGAGTGAGTGAGGAACACACACACACATCCAAAATGTTTCTTACTGAATGTGTAAGGGGGGCCCAGGATATCTGCAGGGTGTGATAAAAATGTCACAATAGCAATCAAAGCTACGCAGCACACATTAAAAAAACATGTGAAACTTTGATCACACCATTGCAGTCATCATCTTGACTTATTTTTTTTAACCAGTTCCCTACAGATAACCCTGGAGAATTAGCATGCTAATATTAAACATATGCAGTACTGATTAAAAAAAAATTACTGGCGTGCTTCATTTTTATTTTTTAGCTGCAAATATTGTAGCAATAGATCTCACGTGACTGCAAATGTTCGGACCAGTGATAGCTATTCCTATATTAAGGCCGAAGGCATAATGCTTACTAAGATGTTTCAAACCACACCATCCAGTAAGTATTTCATTTTCATGTTACTATATACATTCAACCTAACAGACAAAAAGATTATTTATAACGCTCCCCCAAGGCACTTGTCCAATCACAATCAAAATGAAAAAGTACACGCTAACAACAGTTAAAATCACCCAAAAGCAATAAAATTGATAAACACCATGATAGATTTACAGTCACATTAAAAAGAGCATTTACTTCACGATAAATCCTAAGCCTATAAACTTGATGCCAGTAACTTTACTAAAAATTTATAACAAAACCATCCTAACCTTTCAATTTTCTTACCATTCTGATTCCACTTGCAAATACTTCTACCAAAAGTATTCTTTATTACACAAAGTAAATTTTCAAAATTCATCCTGTTACTCTGTTCTGAGCATGAAAGGACTAGATTGAATGTGCACAAGAGTTTTCCCTTTGTTTTTTATATTCACATCTTGATCAAATCAAAATAAGTCACTGATATCAGCTGCATGCTAATAATGGGAGTTATACATGGTTGATGTCTTACATTGTTTAGCACTGAACTATTATTTACTCAGAAACGATATGCATGAACATGTATAAATAAGCACTGAAGATCTTCTGAAATGATTATGGCTACTTCAAAAAAATAAGAAATCTTGCACTCATTTAGTTTACTTCTCAGTGATAGGATACAAGACCCAACATTTTATGATTTGCAGGAAATAAGAACCTATTAAATGATTCACTGAGTATGCCCCAATGAATGGAGCTATACCAGTTTGAGAATGATTAATTCCATGGGTAGGTTTCTATTTCATTATAGTATTTCTTCTCCATACTCCATATCAATGTTTATAGTCTTCTGTTCCACGTTTGATTTTATTTTTCCTTTCCTCTCTTGTTCCATTTCTTTAAAAATGTTATAAATGCATTCTTATGATTACTCTCATTGAAGAGTTCAGAACAGAACAGTCAATTCTGTTCCTCAGACTACAGTGGGAGCCTTCACAGCTGATCAGCTGAGAATAAAGTCAGGTTTAACCTTGGTGTGTGAGGCCAGGAGGGTTTAAGAGATGCTTGCCATTGTGACAAAGGACCTAAACTTCACAAGAGGAAGAATGAAGAGTCACAGCAAATCACTAGTGAAGGCAGCAAGGCCTCCAAGAACTCCACTACCACTGTAGTGGTAATAGTAATAAGTTAATAATAATAGCAAGTTATAATTAGTAATAATAAGTAAGTTATAAGTAGTAATAGTAAATTATAATAGTAATAGTAAGTTATAAGTAGTAAGTCCCTTCTTCCTCTTCTGTTAGGTTACCGTTGCTGCTGATGTTACCAGTGCTAGTAGCTCTTCCTTTTCCTGTTCTTGTCTTCTTTTCATGGCCTCACTTCTGTGACTGGCAGTAAGTTACTGGTGGTTACTTGTGGTGGTAGGTTATTGGCTCATATATCAAAAAGATAAGAAGTTAACTTGATTGGTTGTGCCAATTATGCCAGAACATAAGGAGCCTTGAAGGGCTTGGCCAAAATGAAACTTTGTACGGAAACGTATTATAGGATGCGCTCATTTGTAATAGTAGTAAAGAGATATAGTTTGGGCATCGTGCTAGAAACCAGGTGATTTTAAGTTCTAGTTTTACCACAGGCACAAAGGGAGCTGGGTGATCTTGGCCTAATTCCTTTCTCTTCATTTTGGGAAGAAGGCAACAGTAAACCACTTCTGGAAAACCTTGCCAAGAAAACTGCAGGGACTTGTCAAGGTAGTCTACAAGAATCAGACACGACTGAATAGAAAAGAAAAAAGTAGTAACAACACTGTCATCAATCTATAATCAGGATCATTGATTTGTTGTGCTCATTTTGTTTTCAATCACTGTTAGCCACTTAAGAGTTATGTACAAGTAGTCCTTGACTTTCAATCACAATTGAGCCCAAAATTTCTGTTGCTAAGTGAGACATTTATTAAGTGAATTTATTCCCATGTTATGATCTTTCTGGCCACAGTTGTTAAATGAATCACTGTAGTTGTTCAGTTAGTGACAAGGTTGTTAAATGAATCTGGCTCCCCATTAACTTTACCTGTCAGGAGGAGGCAAAAAGTGATCACATGACCAAGGCCCACTGCAACTGTCATAAATATGAGTCAGTTGCCAAGCGCCTGAATTTTGATCATGTGACCATGGGGATAGCTGCAATGATTGTAAGTGTGAAAAACCATTATAGCTCATTTTTTCAACTTTCAATGGTCGTTAAATAAACGGTTGTTAAATTTAAGTCAAGGACTACTTATATTGACTTTGAGATGGGCAGTGAATGAATGAATAAATGTATGTATGCTACTTTCAACATTGTGGACTGAATTTGGGCTTTGGCATGGATAATAACCTTACATTTTTCTGAGAGAGTGAGAGGGCTTGTTCATTTTTTATCTACAACCTTTTATTCTTCGTGCCAAAAAACCTGATGCTGCAGGAGATAAGGAAAACCTAATGCTAAGATCTTGGGGCATGTAAACAAATCATTAATAAGGGAAGGTAAGAGTTATTCCTGCTTTGGCTGTCAGGTAATAAGAGAGACTCTTCTGAACAAACCCAGATGGCTTGAAAGTTGGATGGCTGATCAGGAGCTCAAAACTTGAAAGAGAACTTAGGCAGGAAAAAAACCCCAGAGGCTGGAAGGAGGAACCTCTGCAAAGCAGTGTGGACTTTTTGAGAGAAAAATAATCTGAGGAAAAATTTGCCAGGAGGAGAAAGAACAATTCTGACACATGGCTTGCCTCCCACACCTCAAGCTTTTCCAACAATACACTCTTGTGTTCAACCTCAACACTCACTTTGCTCTTCTTATGCCTTGTATTAATAATAGTCCTTGCTTCATTGTTCATTCTGAATTAAGAAGAATTAGGCAGGGACTCTATAGTTGTCAGAGTGATGATTTCTCTGTATATGTGGCTTTTAAATGCAAATAAACAAAAAGTAATTGTTACAAGGCATTATGTCTTGTTGTAGGCACTTGAATGAGCTGCAAGCATACAATGCAAGTGGGATAAAATAAGACCTGATTATAGGCTTAGTAATCATATGAAGTTGATCTACAAGGATAAAAATATTAATCATTATGACAACTTTTGGTCAGTGTTTGGAAAATAACGTAACAAGAAATAATATTATTAATAAAGGAGAGGATTATACACCTATATATTTTTGCAGAACATAATGAAACATCACCTTTGATGCCAATACGTTTTTCTGTCCTAGTGAAGTGAATTGTTTAGAGACAGGAAACAAAAACTGAGGTAAAAAAATGTAATGGAAACAAATGAATGGTGAATAATCATAAATATCAGAGGAAAAGACTAATGCATAAGTGTTGTGAGTGCTTTAAAAAAACAATGATCAAGACTTACTCCTGGTGTTGAGTAGCCTAAATGAGGCATTTTTCTGTTTCCTCTTGTTAGGAAAGAATGCCATTTATACAATAATTTACCTTATGACCTGTATATGTTCTGAAACAAAGATTGAATGGTTGTTCAAAGAATTGTTTGATCCATATGATTTAATTAATTGGTCAATGAATTGACACAAACTCATCAACAAGGAGAGTCCTGACCAGATGTTTCACTGGGCCAGTATCCATATCCCTATTTCAATCCATATTAACAATCCACTTTCTGCAGATTAATCTTGACTTCTTAAATTTATATCTTCATTATAAACGTTGGCACCTTTTCGAGCCCCACATCTTTTCTTTGCCTCCACATTTTTAAACTGGGAGATATGTACAGATTTTATTGCATGATTGCACCACGGGGTGGAATAAAACTTCTATTCGCAATTCTTTTTAAAAACAATTTCCAGCACCAAATTTACCCTTTTTCATGGCTGCCACATACTAGGCCAATGCCACTACTAAGCTGTTCAACAAAATCTCAAAAATCTATTTCCTGTTCAGTCACCATCAGTTCAGACCAGGGGTGGGATGCTACCAGTTCTGCCCCGTTCTAAAGAACCGGTAGCTCTGAAGAGCAGCAGACACTGAACCGGTTCTGTGTTTGCTGCTGTTTGGCCCACCCGAGCTCTTACCTGTCCTTTATTTCCTGCTTTTTCAACCTCAGCTGCTTTATGCGGCACAGCTGAGGTTGAAAAAGCAGGAAAAAGGAGGCTTTTCAAATGCTGCGCACCTGCGCGCAGCGCTTTTCAGCTGTCCGGGCGGTACAGCTTAAGTTTGTTGTACACGTGCAAAACGTAGTCACTGAACTGGTAGTAACACCAGTTGAATCCTACCCCTGGCTCAGACCCGCTGATATATCACAGCACAGACATTTAACAGAACAGAGATTTACCTCTTGGGAACACCAACTGGTTATTAAATGATGTAGCATACATCTCAGAAGTAATATAATGCAGTAGCACAGAAGAGCATAGCATAGCAAACTACTTTACCTTATTATGGAACTTTTAAAACAAAAACTGCATAAAAATATTATCCAAAGAATTACACATTTCTTATACAGAATGTATACAGAACAATAGAATTGGAAGGGACTAGGAGACCCTATTCCGGGCAAGTCCAATTCTTCTTAAAAGCCTCTAGTGATGGAGCATCCACAACTAGTACGAGCCTACTCTGTCGCGGCCCCTGACCTCTGGAATCAACTACCCTTGGAGCTCCGTCTGGCCCCTGACCTCCGCACCTTCCGCCGTGAGTTAAAGACCTGGTTATTTGACCAACCCGAGCTGTGACCCCTCTTTGGGGGTGGGATGGATCTTTTAATTTGTTTATTATTGTACTGTTTTAATACTTGGGCTTGTAATCTAGTTTAATGGTTTTTTAAGTATTTATTGTTCTGTATTTTAGTTGTGAGCCGCCCCGAGTCTTCGGAGAGGGGGCGGCATACAAGTTCAAATATAAATAAATAAATAAATAAACTTCTGGAGGCAAGCAGTTCCACTGATTAATTGTTCTCACTGTTAGGAAATGTTTCCTTAGTTTTAGGTTGCTTCTCTCTTTGATTAGTCTCCATCCATTGCTTCTTGTCCTGCCTTTGGACAAGGTGCTTTGGAGAATAGGTGGACGCCCCTCTTCTTTGTGGCAGCCCCTTAGATATTGGAATACTGCTACCATGTCATCCCCGGTCCTTCTTTTCACTAGAGTAGCCATACCCAATTCCTGTAATGCTTACCTTTATGGTTTACCATAAAGCAAATAAGAAAAGTAACAACAGAACAGGGGAAAAACAATGGGGTGACAATTTTGTGCCCTAATAGCCTTCTACTCATTGTCCAACTTCTAGCACCTCTGAGTTTTCTGTCTTGAGTAGAGGGTATTTTTTTTGAATGCAGATAAAATTTTCTATAGATCAAGAACATTGCTGAAGCAAGAGTTCTTGACTGCTAGAGGCCTCTATTCAAATATAGCCTTTTGTCTGTGATAGGCAGATTCTGCCTCCGCATATCTCAAGGAGAAATGGGAATCAGGGTAGATGATTAAGTTTCAAGTTAGCATTCCCATTTGGGCCATGTACCTGAATATATATGGAAACATGGCAGGCAGATTGGTTCCTGGAGATGGAAAGCTCATAGTTGCCTTAGAAAATCTGACCACTGTGATAGCTAGTGGTTTTTCATTTAAATTTTCCAAACCATTCAGGTTTCTATGATTATTTACCAGGCAGAAAAAGGTACAACAAAGCAAAATATAACATATTTTTATCACTCCCATGTTTCGTTCTGCTTTGTTATTCTATTTGGCAATTCCAAGATTCACAATCTGAAAATGGAATTTTATCGATTGCATCAGTTATTCCACTAAATACGGGACAAGAGTAGTTAGTAGTGGGCCCTTAAAATTTGTGAAATCCTGTAACACTATAGACTATAGAGACTATAATGTGTTTTATACAGTATTTGTCAATCCTAAAGGAAATCAACCCTCTGACTGTTCTTTGGAAGAACAGGTACTGAAGTTGAAGCCCAAATATTTTTGCTACTTAATGAGAAGAGAAGACTCATTGGAAAAGCCCTTAATGTTGGGAAAGATTGAAGATAAAAGAAGAAGGGAATGGCAGAGGATGAGATAGCAATAGCACTTAGACTTATATACTGCTTTATAGTGCTTTACAGCCCTCTCAAAGCAGTTTACAGAGTCAGCATATTGCCCCCAACAATTAGGGTCCTCATTTTACCCACCTTGGAAGGATGGAAGACTGAGTCAACCTTGAGCCTGGTGGGATTCGATCTGCCAAATTGCAGTGGGAGTAGCTTGCAGTACTGCACTCTAACCACTGCGCCACTGAGGTTCCATATATGGATGGTTAAATAGTGTCATTGATGCAATGAACATGGATTTGGGCAAACTGTTGGAGACAGGGGAGGATGCTATGATCCATGGAGTCACAAAGAGTCAGATACAACATAGTGACTGAATAACAATGACAAATACTTGTCAAATACTCATAAGTAGGAAAAATGGTGAAGTAAGATGAATAAGACTGTAATTTGCACTATTTTGTATGATAAAAACAAACTCTCCAAAACCTTAACTTTAGAATAGAGGAGAAAAATGAAGTTATCAATATTACATAGATAAGAAATGAGCTGAATTGAACTACTGAGTTGTACTTTTTGATATTGTTCACTCTTTGACTACTTGTCCTAGTAGAACAATGAGCACATATACTTGCTATCCAAATACACATAATTCTGAAATTTAATCACCAAGGTTTATGCAGTGCTTATGATATTTGCCTGATCTTGCATGAATAAAGCAAATCTTTTGGAAAATGAGTGGAGGAAAGATAGAATGCAAGGCAGCAGAAGAAAACAATATTGAAACAAATTGGAAAGCTGAACTAGAATTCTAAAGTATTATTCCTTTAATCGTGCTGTGAGTTCCTACTCTTTCATAACGAGGTGGGGAAAAATAAAGATGCCAATAAAATAAATCAACTGATACAATTTTTATTGGATAAGGTCAGCTGCATCTTAAAGAGGGAAAAAAGATAATAAAATATATTAGTTACGATTCCTTCATGCTGTGAAATAAAATGAAATAATTATGAGGTTACATAAACTGAAACGTTTGCTGAGTGGATGATTATAAACCATGTAAGCTTTTGAGGAGAAATTCAAAGATCCAGAGAAAGCCATGTGAAATCATTAGATGATCACACCATACTTCAATCTAGGAAAGGATGTGAAATAAGAACAGAGCCTCCAAAAAAGTCCAGTATTCACTATATGTACTTTATTATATGTACTTTATACTTTACTTACATTATTCTGAGTTTCCTTCCATCAGGCAAAAGCTTTTGTTGTTCATAAAAGTCTTTCAATCAAGTAGACTAAAAGGATGGTTAGGTGGAGGAGTAAGGGACAATGGCTAATTTCTTCCTCATATTGCAAAAGATTTTCCCATTTTCCAGAACAGCATTTGCTGGCGAGCAAGGTCTAAAAACAGTGAGAAGATATACTGTATCTTCCAGACCATCCCATGACCATCCCATGGCACATCCTCACTACAGAAGACATGGCCCCAATCATTACAGACTCCCATAGAAAGGTTCACCTTTAAACCTAGGGAATGCATTACACAAAGCACATCCATTAAAAAACATACTTAAAGGACACTTTTTAGGTAAACAAAGGGAGATGTTTGGTTTCTCAGGCTAATTGCATAAAAATAGAGGAATGATTTAAGGAGGCCTGAAGTTGCTTTTTGTCCCCAAAAAGAACATTTTCTCTTTATAGCAGTTGATCTCAACCTGTGATCCACAGACCCCTGGGAAGCCATGATGTCCATACAGGGGACCCCCAAAGGCCTATAGAACTGTTACGATTTAAATATTATCTTGAGGGTCCATGGCCACAAATTATCAGACTCCGTTTGGTTTCATAGAAACTTTGGCAATAAACTATTTTACTCACAGTCCTTTGTGGGTAGATTCGTTTATTTTGACTCATTTACTCCCAACACAGCAGCAATGGTTATTCCAATGAAAGCCAGCGCTGAGAACATCTGCCTCTCAGCACATTTTATTATGCAGTCCCACCCCGTGCAGCTAACTAACATCCGCCCACCCATTAATCCTAACCGCCTCCACTCCGCAATACTAAATGCAACTAGTAGATCACTATCGGCAACTTACTTCCCTTCCCCTGAGCTACACACACCCATCTCAAATCCGCCATTAAAGCATACGTTCTGTGTTGGTAAAGTACAACCCCCTCTTTTTCTCCCAGTGAGCTTCCGTCAGCTGGGAAGGGTAGGTGGCAGTAAAACCTTCCCCCAAGCAGTTCCCTGCTGATAAGGTAGAAACCCCCCCTTTTTCTCCCAGTGAGCCTTCATCAGCTGGGAAGGGTAGGTGGCAGTAAAATCCTCCCCCAAGCAGTTCCCTGCCGATAAGGTAGAGACGCTTCGAGTCGATATGGGAACTGCAGGAGTGAAACTTCTTTCCTCGTTCAAGCCAGCATATCAGAAATGGCAGGATCTTCGGACTCTCTCCCCACCTAAGATACTGTATCAGGCTTAACACCAGACAACGAGTCAGTAAGATCACTGAAACCTGACACAAATGTTATTTAAACGGGTCCATGGTGAAGAAATGATTAGCAACCACTACTTTACAGTGTTTTTAAGGTTTTGCAGGAGCATTGCATATCAGCAATATTTCCACAGGAAAATGACACAGAAAGATTCAACCTCCTCCTCTCCATTGCTACAATCCTTAGCACAATCAAGGCCCACACAGATGCTTTTTCAAAGGAAATGAAGAATGTGAATCAGGACTTTAAAAAAAAAATCATGTTTAATAGCTTGTGTGTAGCTTGATCCTCAGGTGGATCAAATGAAGTGTTTTCAAACATGATCCTATTTTCATTGGCCAGAGGTTGGATTGATGAGACTATAAACGGACTTTATTAGTGCTCCAAATGAAAGTCAAGAAGAATTTTATGACAAATTACACAATAAAATAATAGAACTAGAATATGAACATGTTTGTATAATTGGGGATTACAATGCAATATTGGATACTAAAAAAAGACTAAAACACAAAAGACAAACAAAACAAAACAGGAAAATATTACCTAAAGCATTTTTTAAAACGGCAGAAGAGCTAGAGATTCAAGATGCATGGAGAGAAAGATATTTAGAAAAGAGACAATATACATTTTATTCAAATAGACATCTATTTTGGTCTAGAATAGATATGATGTGGGCAGCAACAGAAATAATTGCAAACATACAAGATATAAGTATGGAACCAAATACATGGGTTGATCATAACCCAATTAAAGTAATATGGAAAGGACAAAAAAGAGATCAAGATGGACAATGAATAATTTAATACTGAAAGAAAAAGAATATATTTAATATATGGAAAAAGAATTAAAATTTTTCTTTGAGCAAAATAATAAGGAAAAAACTTCATTACAAAATGAGTGGGACACTGCTAAAGCTTATATAAGAGGATTAACAATAAGGTTTACAGGAAAGAGAAATAGAAAGAAAAGACAAGTACAAAAAATATTAGAAGGAGAATATAAGAAATTAGAAGAAGAACTACAGAGGAATCCACTAAGGAAAGAAATTCCACATAAAATGACTGCCAAAACATAAACTGGAAATAATAGATAAAGAGGACTTAGCACAAAAAATTAAGCAAACTAAAAATTTTTTGAAAATGCAAATAAACCAGGTAGGTGGTTGGCATATAAATTAAAAAAAGACAAAGAAAAGAAAAGGATATCTCAACTAATGGATGATAAAGAGAATATGTGTTATAGAAGTGAGGATAAAAAAGAAATAATTCAAGAGTACTATAGTGAACTATATAAAGAAGGAAAAGTGAAGATAGGTGAAATAGAGGAATACTTAAAGAGAGTGGATTTACCTAAAGTACCAGAAGAAGCCAGAATAATGTTGGAAGGGAAAATCACAATGATGGAATTAACAGAAGCAATTCAAAGACAAACAATGGGAAAACTCCAGGGCTGGATGGCCTGCCTGCAGAAATGTATAAAGCCCTACAGGACACTTTAAGCGATATATTACTAGAAGTTGTAAATAAAATACTGATTAAAGCCAAAATCCCAAGTCATGGATGGTAGCATATACTACCCTTATACCAAAAGAGGATACAGATCTACAACAAGTGAAGAACTATAGACCAATATCGTTGCTGAACTCAGATTACAAGATATTTGCATCAATAATGGCTGAAAAACTGAAGAGATATTTAAATCACTTTATACATACTGATCAAAAGTCTTTTTACCCAAGAGTCAAATAAGAGACAATATGAGAATAATTTTAAATACACTGGAATACTATGAAGCACATCTGGAGAAGCAGATGGCACTAATATTTTTGGGCACACAAAAAGCATTTGATAATGTGAACTGGCAATTTATGTTGATACAAATGAAGCAAATGGAATTTGGGGATAGATTTATAAATATGATTAAGACTATATATTATGGACAATATGCAAAAGTACTGGTTAATGGAGAGATGACTGGGAAAACCTTCATCAAGAAAGGAACAAGACAGGGATGCCCCTTGTCTCCACTGTTGTTTATTTTAAATTTAGAAGTGTTGAATAGAATTATTAGAGAAGAAAAAGAGATAAAAGGGATGGAAATAAGAAAGGAGGAAATTTTTCTACTAGGTGTCTTAGAACCAAATATGGAAAAGAAGCACCAATACCTGATCTTGCATATTATAACTGCAGCTAGAATAAGTTTTGCTCAGAATTGGAAATTGGCTATGACCCCTACAGAAAACATGATAATCAATAAAATACATGAATGTGCCGAGATGGATAGATTATCCAAACTGCTAAAAGATAAACAAGACAGTGAATATTACAAAACATGAGATATCTGGTATGACTGGCTAAAGAAAAGGTGCTAGCTGATGACCCAGTAACATTTGGAAAATAAGGGTGACGTGTAAACAATTGTAAATAAATTATATGTATCTATATAGAGAGTTTAAAAGGATGAAGGAGTTATTATGACAATGTATAACACGCTATCAGAAGGAAAGTTCAAGTGTATCTATTTCTCAAACAATGCTGTAAAATGTATATACATGTTTTTAATTTTATAAATATTGATTTTTTAAAAAAATTACATTTATATGCCGCCCTTCTCCGAAGACTCAGGGCGGCTTACAATTTTTGGGATACAACCCAGTGTGCTCAGCAATAGCCTTCATTCCATTGTATATGCCTGCTTATTACTAAGCGGCATTTTTACAAGGTCAGCTAATTGCCCCCAACAATCTAGGGTCCTCAATTTACCTACCCCGAGAGGATGGAAGGCTGACCTTGAGCCTGGTGGGATTCGAGCCTACAGTAATTGTAGGCAGCTGGAACTTAAATGCAGGCATTTAACAGCCTGAGCCACCAAGGCTCAATTAAAATTATTTAAAAAAATAAATAAAGGAAAAGCAAAGATATTGGTGAAAAGCATGACAGAGAAAGAGAAAAAAGAACTGACAACAAACATAGATATTCAGATAGTTTAAAAATGTTAAATACTTAGGAATACAGTTGACAGCGAGATATGGAACAATTAAAGAGAACTATTACAAATTGAAACAGCAGATTAAACAGAGATAGAAAAATGGGGCAATATGCAACTTTCACTAACTGGAAGAGTAGCGGTGATTAAAATTAATATATTGCCCAAGATACTGTATCTGTTTCAGACAATTCCAGTTAAGTTAGAAAAAAATATTTTGAAGATATTAATAAAATAATGTTGAAATATATATGGCAAGGGAAAAAAGCAAGGATCAAAATTAAAATGTTACAGGATATTAGAGCTAGAGGAGGCTTTGGTCTACCTATTTGGGAGATCTATTATCAGTTTACGGCCCTAACATGGATGAAAGAATGGATATTATTGAGAAACAAGAAATTATTAACATTGGAAGGACATGATTTACAAATGGGATGGCATGTGTTCTCATGGTTTAGAAAAGGGAAAGCACATGGGTACTTTCAGAGACACCTTGTTAGAGATGCATTATTACGTATGTGGGAAAAAACAAAAGAACAGCATTATATGAAGGTACCAGTCTGGTTATCAACAACAGAAGCACTTGCATATCCAAATGTTTGCAAAATGGGGAATGTTACTAGATATAAAGATATTTTAAATGAAAAGGGTGAGCTCAAAACAAAACAAGAATAAATGAACAAGGACTAGATATAGAATGTTACTCATATTTGCAGATACAAACAAGGTATGAAAAATATATTAAAAATGAAGGGATTGATAAAGAGTTGACAGAATTAGATAAAATGTTAACAGGAGCAGAGGATAAATTGATTAAAAGAATATATTGTTATTTATTGGATGTCAAACTGGAAGAAGAACAATTTAAAGGAACAATGATTGCATGGGCAAAAACTTTGGATATGTTATAGAATTGAAAAAATGGCAGAAACTATGGGATAGGAAGTATAAATTGACAATATTGACAGCATATAAGGAAAACTTGTGTAAGATGTTTTACAGATGGCACTTAATACCAGTAAGACTAGCGAAAATGTTTAAAGATAAATCAACAAAATGTTGGAAATGTCACCAAACACCAGGAACATATTATCATATGTGGTGGACTTGCACAGAGGCTAAAAGGCATTGGACTAAAATACATACATGGTTGGAAAAAAATGATTAAACAACAGATAGATCTGAAACCTGAAATAATCCCATTAGGAATGGTACCAGAAGGTTATAGTAAAGAAAATATTTACTTAATTAAACATGTTCTAACAGTGGCTAGGATTGTATTTGCCCAAAATTGGAAAAGTGATAAAATACCAATAGAGGGAAAAATAATCGAAAAAATATTTGAATGTGCAGAAATGAATAGATTCACACTAGAAATTAAAGAAAAAGAAGAAACTGAATATTACATGATATGGAATATTTTTTATCAATGGATAGAGAATAGAACAATTTAAAAAATATTTGGTGTATTTATAGAGCAATTAGAGAAATTTAAGCAAAGTTATAATGTGTGATATTATTATGTATATGGGAATATATACAGGAACATTGATACATTGTTAGATTTGAAAAGAAGAATATAATTTATAATCAAATAATTAAAATATGTGCCCAAGTTGATGCACAATTGAAATGGAATGGTTTGTTGTATATAAAAAACAATAAAAATTTTAATTAAAAAAAAGAGGTCCATGGTGAAGAAATGATTGAGAACCACTACTTTATAGTGTTTTTAAGGTTTTGCAGCAGCATTGCATATGAGCAATATTTCCACAGGAAAATGACACAGGAAGGAAAGATTCAACCTTCTCCTCTCCATTGCTACAATCCTTAGCACAATCAAGGTCCACACAGCGGCTTTTTCAAAGGAAATGAAGAATGTGAATCAGAACTTTTTAAAAAATCCATGTTTAATAGCTTGTGTATAGCTTGATCCTCAGGTGGATCAAGTGGAGTGTTTTCAAATATGATCCTATTTTCTTTCCTTTTTTAATAATCTTTATTGAAAAATTAAAACATTAAAATACAAAATACAATACAAATATTTAAAATGAGAGTGTTATGTATGTTACAATCAATTCTGACAGCGCTTACATTTCAATTATTATTCCAGTGCATATTTTATACTCCTATTTGCTCTTATATATACATGTCCCTATCTTTCTAAATTATAAATTCCTTATTTATTTAATTGCTTATTTCTATTGTTTATCCAATGGTACCAATTTTCCCATACTTTATAATAAACTGAGTCATCCTTCTCTTTTAATTCTAATGAAAGTTTGTCCATTTCTGTGCAGTCAAAGGGCCTTGGTAGCTCAGGCTGTTAAATGCCTGCTCTTAAGATCCAGCTGCCTACAATTATTGTAGGCTCGAATCCCACCAGGCTCAAGGTTGACTCAGCCTTCCATCCTCTCAGGGTAGGTAAATTGAGGACCCAAGATTGTTGGGGGCAATTAGCTGACCTTGTAAAAATGCCGCTTAGTAATAAGCAGGCATATACAATGGAATGAAGGCTATTGCTGAGCACACTGGGTTGTATCCCAGAAATTGTAAGCCGCCCTGAGTCTTCGGAGAAGGGCGGCATATAAATGTAATTAAAAAAAAAAAAGATCTTTTGGATGATTAAACTATCTGTTGGCATAGAATCTCCTTTCCAACATTGTGCGAGCACTAATCTCTTTGCTGTTATTATATAGCCTTTTCTGTCGCGGCCCCTGACCTCTGGAATCAACTGCCTTTGGAGCTCCGCCTGGCCCCTGACCTCCGCACCTTTCGCCGTGAGTTAAAGACCTGATTGTTTGACCAACCCGGGCTGTGACCCCCTTGGGGGGAGGGATGGTTTTAAGGTTTTATAATGTTTGGACTTATAATCTAATTTAATCGTTTTTTAAGTATTTATTGTTTCCTGTTTTAGTTGTAAGCCGCCCCGAGTCTTCGGAGATGGGGCGGCATATAAGTTCAAATAAATAAATAAATAAATAAATAAATTATATGCAGGATTAAATATTTTATCTCTTTTGTATAATTCCCTTTAATAATTCCCAGAAGGAATAATTTTGCTTTAAATTCTATTTTGACTTTTGTAATTTCTTTTAACCATTTTTGTAATTTGGTCCAATATTTCTTAACTTTTGGACAAAGCCACCACACATGAAAGAAGGTACCCTGTATTTGCTTACATTTCCAACAGTTTGGATTTAAATTGGGATACATTTTAAGCTATCTTGAGGGGGCTAGATACCACTGATAGCACATTTTATATTGATTTTCTTTATATGATGCTGATTTTGTTATTGTATAGTTTTTTCCCAAATCTTTTCCCAATCCTCCAATTCTATATTATGTGTTCTGACCCAAGCCTTGTTCAAATTAAACACACACGAACTGTGTCTAAAAGCAAACCTTTTTAAATGCGGTGCTGGGAATTCAGCGCATTCCCAGCCAAGATACATTTAAATCTAATTGTCCAATATCAAAAGCAAGCCCTTTCAAGGTTGCAAAAGGCTGCCAAGAACAGAAGACTAATTACTGATTAAATATCCACCGACAGAAGTTTCAAAAACAAACCAGAGTAAGCAGGGCTTCAACGAGGACTCTGAGTCTAAAGAACTTCTTTGTTTGCTGCAAAGAACACATCCCCGAGGGCTGGTTTTTATCCCTTATGGGAGGGGCCATCACCTTCCAGCCTTACTCCCAAGTCGCCCTTGCTGCTTCAGCTGCTCTTTCCTTCCCGGGGTCCTCTGTGTCACTGTTGCCAGACTCCACATGTTCCGAAGGCAGCACCCCACTCTCCGATAATCCTGGCCCCATACCTGCATCACATGCAGGCCCCTCGTCTGAGTCCTCACTATCAGAGAGCTCTGCTGTCCACACCTGCTGCCAGCAAACCACAACAAATTCCTGGCCCATGCTATCATCGGTCCTTTCACTATTTCTTCTGCTAAATCATATTCTCATAAGTAGTTATATATCTTTGATATCAATTTTTCCACTGTACCTGTCATTAGTTTATCTAATTGATTTGGTTCTATCTCAATTCGGAATTCCTCTTGGTCTTTTTTATATTTTGATTTTAATTGGAGATGCAGCATCTAGTCTATATTTAGTCCCAGATCTTTTAATTCCTGATTAGTTCTTAATGCTCCTTGGGGGTCTAAAATTTCATAATATCTGGCCATTCTTCCTAAATCTAAAGTATTAGGGTGGATCATTGCCTCCATAGTGGATACCCATCCTGGGATTTTTATATAATGTTTGTTTTTCATTTCTTCCCATATTCGTATTAGAGAGTCCCTTAGTATATGTCTATAAAAATATGTATGGGTCTTATCCCTGGGACTCCACATGAAGGCATGCCACCCCATCCAAACATGATCCTATTTTCATTGGCCAGAGGTTTGACTGATGAGACTATGAGAATCTTGATTTCTTGGTTAATCTTAGGCAGGGTCTCCAACCTTGGCAACTTTAAGACTTGTGGACTTCAACTCCCAGAATTCCTTAGCCAGCAAAGCTGGGATATAATTTTGAAAACTGTGCAAGCATTCTCTCTCTCTCCCTCTCTCTCTCTCTCTCCCTCCCTCCCTCCCTCCCTCTCTCTCACACACACACACTTTTATCAATGGCTATGTTAGTCTGGGTCCTCTTTAGAGATTTTGAATTTTTCCGAATTAGTTTTTGATTTAAAGGGAAATGCGCACCCCTGTATGAGATACAATCAGAATATCTATCTGCTCTTATTCTGCAAGCATCTTATTTGATTCCCAGGGTCAGAGAATACCCTGCACAAGCATGTAAAGGGTAGATTTGGTACTGGAGGATGGTGAAACACATTTTGTCACTTGCCATACCACTTTGGGGCCTTCTGGTGAAATGTACTGCTTGCTGCTCTGCCATGGGAAGGGTCACTTTGACATATGATTTCCCTTTTATTGCAGCCTATAAATGAAAGAAAACCATCTATCTGTTAGAAAGGCAGTTTCCCTTTTCAGACAACTTCTGTTCCTGTATGAAAAAATATCTTTTTTCCTAAATGATACACAACAAAGAGACTTAAGCCTAGGAAAGCATGATGGATGCTCTGAGGCTGAATGACCAAAGCAACTTTTGTTGTACATTGTTGTGGTTCTTTCAGCCTTCAAGTTTTAAAGAGAATCAGAGCAGAAGCATGTCAAACTGATTTTCCCAAATTTTCTAAAGTTAATGCAGTGCTTTTATCTCTTCTTAAGAAATGGAGGCCAGCAAGGTTGCTGAGTATGCTACTTTCAACCATACTAACTGCTAGTAAAACAACATGAGGTAGATTGCAAAAGTAACTATTCAGGTCTAAGTGTTTGCATGGCAGGACATTGAAATTATTATTTTCCTGCTATTCTGTTTTATACTTTCTATTCTTAAAATTGCCCTTGCAGCACATTTTGCAAGAGACATAGTTTATAATCAAAGGTAAGCTACTGTATGTGGTGCTTGCGGGCATCAATCCGTTCATTAATATCTCAACTGGCACGAATCTCACCACCTCATTTAATTTTATTATTTTAATTTTAAAACAATTAAATGAGAAGAATTGGGAACAGCATCTTTGAGCTGTAAAAATCTAAGTGACTATTAGGTAGCTACAAAAGGATGTAAACTACTGTGCCCATTGCTGCCTTCTTGTGGTCATCTAGCTTTTTCTAACCTAGATATAGTGGCTCTTACCTTTGGCATTCTCAAAAATTAAAGTGGTAGATGGCTACTGGTTTTTAGAAAGGGTTTTTTTTTAACTGACCAGCTAACCTGATGAGAAAAAAGAGTAACCAGGGAAGCCAAAATGGTAAATAGGCAGAGAATTCCTCCCTGTCAGCCATTTTGGATAGCACTCATACTCATAATTCTGGGATTCAGAGAGCTGCAAATAGGAATGCCCACTAGATGGCAGCCAAGAGTTAGAATTTTATATATCCCTTTTCTGCCACCTGGCAGTCATTGCTGTAAATTCAAATGTATTTGCCCAGATCTGCGTCTTTGAGCTGGGGAAAAAAAAGTCGATTTGCCCGTTATGTAGGTTATTTGTTAAAAAGAAGATACCTTGATACTTCAATTGCTTTCTAAATTGAGCAATCTTAAATAAAAAAAGGTAATTCTTTAGCTGCTCTCAAAAAAGGAATGTTGTGGCCCTTGCAGGAACCGGCAAGTTATTTGTACCACTTGGTGATGTGTGCTGGACTTGAGAAACCAGACTTCTCATGGAGACAAAAGATGCGGAGGTGACCCCTTCCAAATAGCTGTGCTCTCACTAATTATTACTAATTAAAAGAACAAGCAACTCCCTCCAGCACAATCCTGTTTAATTCATTAAATGAATACAGGTACTCCTTGATTTACAACAATTCATTTAGCGACCATTTCAAGTTACAATGTCACTGGGGAAAAAAAAGACTTATGACCATTGCAGCATCCACATGGTCATGTGATCAAAATTTGGATGCTTAGTAACTTGGCTCATATTTATGACGGCTGCAGTGTCCCTGGGTCATGCGATCACCATTTGCAATCTTCTGACAAGCAAAGTCAACAGGGAAGCCTGATTCACTTAACAACCACTAAACACATACAGTGATTCACTTAACAACTGTGGCAAGCAAGTTTGTAACATGGGGCAAAACTCACTTAATAATTCTCTCACTTAGCAACATAAATTTTGGGCTCAATTGTAGTCATTAAATCGAGGACCACATGTAAATGCATCTTGAACCTATAAAGTATAGCTGTTCAAATCTTGCATAACAGATGAGTACATGCAAGCAAAGTGAGTTATATTTATGACATCTTTGAGATTTTTATTACCAGTGGTGGGATTCAAAATTTTCTACTACCGGTTCTGTGGGTGTGGCTTGGTGGGCCTGGCAGGCGAAGGATAGTACAAAATCCCCATTCCCTTCCCACCCCACTAACCTGCTTTCCAGCTCCGCTCTCCTGTGCAGGGCAACAAAAGAAGACTCAGATGATCAGCTGGGACTCGGGAGGCAGAGAATAGATGGGGGCAGGGCCAGTCAGAGGTGGTATTTGCCAGTTCTCTGAACCACTCAAACTTTCCGCTACTGGTTCTCCAGAACTGGTCAGAACCTGCTGAATACCACCTGTTTATTACCACCTAGAATAAGAGGGTGATAGTGACCTTGGAGTAGATCACAGTCTTTCTCTGCTCATATCTTTTGTCTTCCATGCAAGCATGTCTGATTCTCAGAGACTACTTGGACAAATTCCTGGAGCTTTCTTGGCAAGGTTTTTCAGAAGTGCTTTGCCCTTGCCTGCTTCCTAGGGATGAGAGAGACTGGCCCAAAATCACCTAGTTGGCGCCATGCCTAAGATGGGACTAGAATTCCCAGTCTCCTGGTTTGTGGCCTAACGCCACAAGGCCTAACGCCTTAACCACTACATTATATTGGCTCTCTCATGAATATCAGAGAGAGCCCTTTTTATTTTATTTTTTTTAATTTTTATTTTTTTAAAATTACATTTATATGCCGCCCTTCTCCGAAGACTCAGGATGGCTTGCAATTTTTGGGATACAACCCAATGCACTCAGCAATAGCCTTCATTCCATTGTATATGCCTGCTTATTACTAAGCAGCATTTTTACGAAGTCAGCTTATTGCCCCCAACAATCTTGGGTCCTCAATTTACCTACCCCGAGAGGATGGAAGGCTGAGACAACCTTGAGCCTGGTGGGATTCGAGCCTGCAATAATTGCAGGCAGCTGGAACTTAAGTGCTAGGCATTTAACAGCCTGCACCACCAAGGCCCTTATTGTCCATGAGTTTTTAGGATTTCTAGGAAATGAAGTGACACATATCTAGAGCGCTGTGTTTGGAAGATAAAAAGCGAATCTGATAGAAAATGAGTGAGAATCTTTGCATTAAAGAAAATCTTCACAAGATGATTGGATAAATCTAGCATGTCGAAAGAGAGGGACAAAAATTCTTTCACTACTTAGTGCTACTTTTTATTTTATTTGCAGGAAGTGTTCTTTTTCCATGACACGGAAAAAATCTTTCTCCATTCTGAAGCGCGCTAACACCTCAAGACTCATATTTCTGACCCAGAGTCCTGCCTTCTCAGGACTTTGAGCTGTTGTACTTGGTAACCTCAATTACTGAAAATTACTGTTCCAGTTGAGGAGCGACAGGTGGGTGCTAAGTTTGTTGGTTTTTGCAAGCAAAATAATGTGGATTTTTGGGGAGGGGCAGGGAGTTTACCAGCCATGGAAAATCTCGAAAGGGACACTGTCTCTGAAGTTAGAGTTTAATTCTCTAGTCCAGCTAAATTATTGTGTGGAACGGAATGATTTTATTGCAATGCAACATACCATGTTTCATTACTACCAGCACTTTCAGACTGTGCACTATTCCCCAGGAGCATGTTTTGTATTCTGCAGATTTGGGCAGTAAATTACTGGCAGTAAATTACTGAAGCATCCTGTGGTGTCCTAGTTACTGCTTCAATCAAATATAATATGATGAGTGGAGATACAGGCTGGGTCTGTGCAAGAAAAAAGAAAAAAAAAGCTATGGAACAATTATTTTTTCTGTGAAAGGAATAGATTATTTTTATTTATTAAATTACTTCTCCATGAATATCTGACCTGATCTTGTCCCCTCTTTCCAATCTTAAGTTACTGTTGTTGATGTCATCCTACCATTTTCTTAATCTTCCTTCTGTTTTTTGTTGTTGTTGTTGTTCTCTTACTTCATGTAGGGCTAGAGCCCGGACTGAAAATTCCCAGAGTAACTGCAAGAACTGATTTAAGAAAATTAATTCCAGGCAACCCAGCTGAGAAAAAGGCAGTCCAAATGTAATATCTTAAATCACATAGGAGATTGGGTCAATGTGCTCTTTCATTTTCTATGAGTTAGATTTAACACCGTTTCTTGGTAGAGCAGAATAACATTTATGTAAAAGGGCAGCATTAAGTGAGGTTGGAAACCTATAGCCTTCCAGATTTGCCGAACTCCCAAACAACAAAAAGTCATCATGTACAATAGTGAGTGATTCTAGGAGCTGCACAGGGTCTCCAACCTTGGCAACTTTAAGACTTGTGGACTTCAACTCCCAGAGTTCCTTTGCTGGCTGAGGAACTCTGAGCGTTGAAGTCCACAAGTCTTAAAGTCGCCAAGGTTGGAGACCCTGGTATAGCAGCTATCATGAGGCTGAAAACATTCACAAGGATGGGAATTCTTTAGAATGGGCACTTGAGGATACGGTAACTTATAGCCCTGTTTCTGCCTTTCTTTTCATCAATGATGAAATGCACTTCATGACAGCCATATGAATGTAAGGAATGGAGTTGCAACATTCCTGGGTAGGTCATGGAAAGAATCCAAATAAAAGATAAACCTTTTGCAGCTGGGAGCCACAACTATGAACTTAAGGCCTCTTATGGTTCCAGGATGTATACTGGAAACATGGTGACTTGTTTCTTTCTGCCCTTTGGGGAAAACACAGTGGATATCCGATTTTATTTTTTAAAATAAGTATGCCTTCTTGCATTATTTTAATATATTCTTCAACTAAAAAAGGTCAGGAATTATATTGTACATATACAGAGGTATCTTGGTACTCAACTGCTTTGAAACTCATCAAAATTGGTACTCAATGCATTTTGACATGAACATTTTGGCCCGGTACTCATTGTTTGTTTGGTACTCAACACACAAGGTGGAATGTATTGTATCATCTGACATTATTTCTTTTGGGAAAAAATTGTTTGGTACTCATTGTTTTTGGTACTCGTTGCACCTCCTGGAACCCATTGACGATGAGTATCGAAGTACCACTGTACTACAAAAGCCAGACGGGTGCCTATCCCTCTGATGGAGTTGCTGGACTGTCATTTGGCATGAAGAACTAGCAGTGTAGAATGTATGAGACAAAAACCAGAATGCCACCTTTAGAGTAAAGGTTCCTAACAGGTGGCCACAGATAATTTAGGTCTGTGGATATGTTTCAGAGTTTCTGTGAATTTGGATTGGAAAAAAAATACTATATTTTCCCAAAATTGTAATTGAAATGTAACTTATCATTCAACAATGGACCTAGACAACAAATTAATTTATAATCCCTAAAAGTTAACTTCAATATATATCACTATCTAAAATTATTAGACCCTTCAAAAGAGTATTGAGATAATAAATGAATAAAAAGCACATTTATCATTTGTTATTCTTAATATTCTGATAACAGGTAGCTAGATTCCGTGCAGTAGCACTGGGAATTTGTCAGAAACACGTGATTAATCCACCATAGCCATTTTACACAACTAATGTAGCAAACCCTTTTGCATTACTTCTCTTTTGCATTTTATTTATTTATTTATTTATTTATTTATTTATTTATTTATTTATTTATTAATTAATGGGACTTGTATGCTGCCCCATCTCCAAAGACTCGGGGCGGCTCACAACTAAAACAACAACAACAATAAATAATTAAGAAAAAATTAAACTAAGACAAGCCCCAAAAGAGAATATAAATACAAAAATACAAAAAGTAAAACCACCCCACCCGAAAGGGTCACAGCCTGGATTGGTCGAACAACCAGGTCTTCAGATCATGACGGAAGGTGTGGAGGTCAGGGGCCAGGCGGAGCTCCAAGGGAAGTTGGTTCCAGAGGTCGGAGGCCGCGATAGAATAGGCTCGTCGTCGGTGGACCGCCAACCGGCATTGGCCGGCCGACGGGACCCCAAGGAGTCCTTGCCTATGTGCTCGCACAGGGCGGTTAGTGTTAGTGTTCGATGTCGGCAGGAGTCGCTCCCCTAAATATTTTAGTATTTAATGACCATGGGCCTCACAGTTTAAGGATTGATATTATAATATAGTATGTGTATGTGTAACTGACAGACTGGGATGCCAACTTGTGATTTTAATATAGATATTATCTGTTATTTATTATTCTATTCTAGAATTTTTAACTGGATAATCCTTGAGTGTTTCTATTTGTTCTGGTCTCTGGTCTTTGACTGTAATAAACTTGATTTGATTTGATATTCTGATAAGTGCATTTGAGGCTAATGGCTTTCCTTTGTAATGCAGTCAATATCTATGTGTTTTTTATTACATGCAATTAAATGCATTTTTCTGAGAAAGGGGCTGCAGGTTTTGGGTCGGTGACACACAAAAAATCCTGATGAGAAGAATATTTATGTTGCAAGAATAGAAATAATGCTTTGCACTACTTGCTAAATGTATCAGCACACCACCATCGAGGATCTGGCCTACAGTTTGGATTCAGTATTGGACAACATCTGATATACATAGCCGATGGTATCCATTGTAGCAAAATAGGGCATGTATCATAATACTCTACCGATATCAGTGTTTTGGAAGAAAAGACAAAGCATGTAAAATTATTTTGCGGCTTTTTTTAATTTTAGAGTTTCAAAAAATAAAGTCTCAGTGTTTAGATTAAAGGGGCTGGTCTTTGGGTGGAAAGAATAAGTCGTGGGTGGAGTCAAAATAACTATCAACATTTTGCTCAGAAAGAAGGCTTCATCCTGCAGTGTGAGTAAGACATGGTTGCTTGGTTCAGAGGAGATCAGCAACAGATTGACACATACACCAAGCCATCCATCCCTTTTTTTGCTGGGAAGAAGAGGGGGAACCTAATTTACAAATATTGACATTGTCGTGTTTATGGTCATACTTATACTTGTTATCTTGTACATGTTTGACAAACAAACAAACAAACAAATAAATGTTCTGAATATGCATCAGCCTCGAGAAAGAAACTGCTTCAGCAGCTCACATTCTGTCAGGGTGAAAAATTAAAACAAATGAATAAATGAAAAGGCTCTCAGCACAGTTAAGGCCATTTTTAAGAACCAAATTCTAAGAAGCAAACAACAGGTCAGAAAGGCCCCTCTGTGTGTGTGTGTGTGTGTGTGTGTGTGTGTGTGTTTAATTCAGTCTTGTTTGGAGAACCTAGCTCAAGAATTCTATATCAAATGTCAAAGAATCCATTGATTCTGAATCCACAGGAACTCTTTCAGTGGAGATAGTCTTGCTGATTTTGGTGAGCAAAGGGCACTTTAGCTAAGGCAGTTCATACCTTTTATAATCGGCTGGAGCAAAAAAAAAATTGGGCAAAAGACTAAGCAGTAGAAGAAGGTGACAGAGGGAATAAAACAGAGGGAAGGAGGAAAAAGCCACATCTCTCTCCACCCCTTTCACTGTTCCTGGCTCACACTACATGCCCTCTTTCATTTGAGACCACTCAGCCTGGACGCCCCGTGAAGCATAAATCAGGTGTACTGTACTTATCAGCGGTGCCGTAGGAGCAAAAGAAAATCCTTAAAAGAAGATTGCATGGCGCTGCATATTATTCACATGTCAGTTACTACAGATGAACCTTCAGAAAGCAAAAGGTGGTCAATAGGAGCCAATAAACCATTTTCTTGACAGGTATTAGCTGGTTGACTGGCCAGCCCCCTACTGATCAAAATATTACAACTCTCTATTGGAAAGATTTGTGATTTCCTGGAGTACAAATTCCAGTTTTAGGGTAGAGAAGACATAGAGCTGTGTTCTGACCCAGGCTTCGCAAGTGATGATAAGCTGCTTACTCGCAAGTAAAACAAACCCCTTTTCAAAACAGGGCAGGAACAGCCTTATATTCACGTGGGTAAACAAAAACCAAACGTAATTAGTCCCAACAATCCTGGTTCTGGCCAAGGAATCCGAATTGCTTGCTGTATACTAGAAAACAAACAGTTGTCTGCAGTGCTGGGATTCTATGAGAGTGCGCTTCGTGCATGCATGCAGCACTCAAAAACCGCCCTCTGTGTCAGCGCTAGTGAGGTGAGCTGTTTTTTTTAGCTCAGCTGAGGTGTGGCAATCCGCTCTGCCACATGAATCAGCTGAACTAAAAAACAAGGGAATATAGGACAGGATATGGTGGGTGGGTGGGGCCAGCCAGAGGTGGTATTTGCCGGTTCTCCAAACTACTCAAAATTTCCACTACCAGTATGCCAGAACCAGTCCAAAGTGGCTGAATAGCACCTGTGGTTGTCTGTGTCAACAGCCCACTCCCAAACCCCTACTATTGATTTCCCAGCCAGGGAGGTCCTGGCTAGTATCTACGTCTCCTTTTACTTGAGAGCCGGCTTATTGCCTTCCATTGCTCTCCTTTCCTTTCCTCTCTATGTATACTCACATCTGGGATGGGCCCCATCTGTTCCTCCCCCTCACTTAGCTCAGGCCTCTAAGACAGCTGCCTCCCCACCTGGGGGTGGACCGAAGGCCCTGGTTCAGCATCTGCCTCTGATTCTGCTTCCTCATCAGAGCCTTCCAAAGGCTCCGAAGATGGCCCAGGGTCCCCCTCAACCTCCTCCTTGTCTGACTCTGCTGCTAGCTCTGCTGGCAGCCGACAGGCCACAACATTGAGTGAATTTCTGTCTGTCTGTCTGCCTGTCTGAGAGAGAAGAGAAGAGAGAGAATCAGAGCAGAAAAATATTATTTTTATATTTCTTTGTTACAAATACCTCTAACATATATTTCAATATATTATAAATAGGGCTGCCTTTGAAAAGAACTTGGGAAATGAGGTTAAGACAGAATGTAGCTACCCCTATTTGGGTGGGTGGCAGCTATCCCAGTCATGTGACAATTTTTGCAATGGTCCCTTGGACCATCAACCCATTTCTGGGTGCTGGTTTTAACCTCCCAAAACCAGTTTCATTTTCTTCCACCTCAAACACGAAGTCTAGAAGCGGTTTCCAAGTAGAACTAAAAGTATTTGTATTTTTTTTCTTTGATCAAAGCAGTCAATTTAGCCACATCTGCTAACTCCATCCATTTTTGCAGCCATTCATCCATTGTGGGGATTGAGGTATCCTTCCATTTCTGTGCACAGAGTAGTCTTGCTGCCATCAACTTGTATAACATCAAAATTTCAAATGGTTCCATTACAGACTCCTTTCTCTTCTCTTTCTTATGTTCCTCTGTATGCTGATACATACCTCCTGAAGTCAGCAATCTCTGATCCTTCCTTTCAGTGGATGTTCTTCTTCCCTTTAAACTCAGGTTTAGTTGAAGCAAGAACAGAAGGGACTTCTCATAATCTTACTGTGGTCTGCCAAGTATGACTTAATTATACCAGGGTTCTTAACTTTTTCTGGCTGTGTACCAAGATACAGCTTTCCGACCCCCTAATTTCGCTTTGAATTAATGATATTTCTCCTCTCTATTATTTATGTGTTGTCTTTAAAAATGAGGATATTGTTGTTGTTAGTTGCAAAATTGTGTCCGACCCATCATGACCCTATGAACAAAGGGCCTTGGTGGCTCAGGCTGTTAATTGCCTGCACTTAAGTTCCAGCTGCCTACAACTGCTGTAGGCTCGAATCCCACCAGGCTCAAGGTTGACTCAGCCTTCCATCCTCTCGGGGTAGGTAAATTGAGGACCCAAGATTGTTGGGGGCAATTAGCTGACTTTGTAAAAATGCCGCTTAGTAATAAGCAGGCATATACAATGGAATGAAGGCTATTGCTGAGCACACTGGGTTGTATCCCAGAAATTGTAAGCCACCCTGAGTCTTCGGAGAAGGGCGGCATATAAATGTAATTTAAAAAAAAATACTTCCAGGTCTTTCTGTCCTCTATTATCTCCTGGAGTCCATTTAAGCTCACACTTCAGTGACTCCATCCAGCCATCTCATTCTCTGTCATCCCCTTCTTCTTTTGCCCTCAATCATTCCCAGCATTAGGCTCTTCTCCAGTGAGTCCTTCCTTCTCATTCCTTCTCAAATACTTCTCAGTATTTGAGTTTCATCTTCAGGATCTGGCCATCTAAAGAGCAGTCAGGGTTGATCTCCTCTAGGACTGACCTGTTTGATTGCCTTGCAGTCCAAGGGACTCGCAGGAGTCTCCTCCAGCACCATAGTTTAAAGGCCTCAATTCTTTGGCACTCAGCCTCTCTTATGGTCCAACTTTCACAGCCATACATTGTAACTGGGAAAACCATAGCTTTGACTATATGCACTTTTGCTGGCAGGATGATGTCTCTGCTTTTTAAGTGTGCTGTCTAGATTTGCCATAGCTTTCCTTCCCAGGAGCAAGTGTCTTTTAATTTCTTAGCTGCAGTCCCCATCTGTGGTGATCTTGGAGCCTAGGATATTGTTACTGATGTATAACTCTTAGGAGGTTGTACAATATCATAACTACATATGAATAAAATATAATGAAATACATGGATTGTGTCTGATGCATCTTTTTCACACACAGACTTTCACAATCACAATCACAATCAGCTATAATAACAGACTGACTAGAAGGGGAAGCAAATCGCTTCATATTGGAAGGCAGAATTTTGTAGGCAATGGCACTTAGATGGAGCAGGAAAGGAAATAGGCTTTGAAAAATCGCAGCAGATGGGAGGAGGGGTAAATTATTCACCTCCAGCTTTTGGATAGCTAACTTTAGTTCATCAAGTTAAGAATCATTGGACTACAGCTACTGGATGAGGACTGAAAAGATCTGGATGACCACTAAGTGGCAACAAGATATTATATTTTTATAGCTTTTTGCTACCGTCTAAATGTTTGCCTAGGCAAGATCTGGTGGCCTAAGCTTCACTTGATCTCTATTTTAAAGTTATTACAAACCAAATGGCATATCCATATGGCATTTTGAAATTCATATACTAGTTGTCCTTGTTTAACATTGATTCATTTGGGATCATTTGAAGGTACAACAGCACTGAGTAAGGGTTAGTTACAACAGGTCTCCATAGTTGCAGTCATTATAGTTATTACTTATTTAGCATATGATGATATTACATTATCCAGGAGACCCTACAATGTTAATATAAAGTAGTTGTTTGGCTGCTATGATTGCTAGTTGTTTATGCTTGTGTGCTATCCAGACTGCATCACAGGGCATAAACTAGTTGCACACTCAAAAGGCTTGGTGGCATCTGCAGGGTCACCTGGGGCTTTCCCACCATCAAATCACCTCACATTTGGGCGTCGGATTCAGGTAGGTCTGGCTTCAGTTGAATACTGCTGCTCAAAGCGCCATGTTTTTCCCACCAAAGTGGTACCTATTTATTTACTTGCATGTAGCAATGCTTTCCAACTTGCTAGGTTGGCCAAAGTTGAGGCAAGTGATGGGAGCTCACTCCATCATGTGGCGCTGGGACTCAACCTGCCAGAATATAGATCTTCTCCAGCCACTGAGCTTCTTTATGTATCATAGTGTCTCCATGTCACGTGTCTGAGATTTGAGGGCTCAGCGACTACTTGCTGACCAGCTGTGATTGCAAGATGCAGTAAGGTTGTCATTGGCTTGAATTTACAACATGACAGCATCATGCAATCACATGATCATCATTTGCAACGTTCCCTGGCAGCTTCCCACAAGTGAGGTTAATGGGGAAGCCAGCATGAGGCTGCCAATGGGGATCACATGATTGCACAAAATGCTGCAATTGCATAGGATCTGCCTGATAATGGCAACTGGGACTGCCAGAACTCCTACTGTAAGTCAGTATGGTCACATGATGTTGCAGCTTACGACTGTGTCACTTAGGGACTGAGGTTTCTGGTCTCAATTAACGTTGATAAGTGACCCATATGAGCTAAACCATTTATTCTAACAAACTCCAGGAATCAGTTAAGGACCCATCATCACCTGTCATCAATTCTTACAAGTAGGATGATTAATCTTTTTGTGAGATTGCTGATTATCTAAACATCAGGAGTCTGGATCACATTTTGCACGACAAAGTGATGCTGCTAAGTGGAATCGAATTCTGATTTTTAATAGGGTGTCTGCTTTTCATCCAGACGGAGCCTATTTTAAGGCTTGCATTACGGCGTTCATGTGGTTTTCACACAACTGGGAGAAACTTACACTGGCAATGCTGTCATGAGTGCAGGCGAGTGTAAATGAGGCAGAACTGGAGCTATGGTATCCTCCTACAGCCCTGGGACAAACAGTGATTCTCCCTACAGCATTTAATTCAAAGGATTTCTTTTAAGCTAAAGATTCTCCCCTGTTTCACACTGCATTAAATTAGTGGGGAAAATGAGAAGGCCTCCCTAAGACCTTTTAAAAAATAGATTTTTTTAGTCCTCCTTTTATTATTTTTATAGATAAGTTGTGATGACCCAGGTGGGATACAAAATAAATGCAGTCACAAAAATAGGTGAAGCCCCTTTTATTCCTTCACTTTGCTTCAAAGCTCCAAATATCCTTGACTGGAGACAAAAAAACTCCCCCACAAGCAGTTATGAGATATGCCTATAAATGCCTATAAATTATAAAGAGTAAAAACAACACAAACCACACTGAAGCAATTAAGGGAACTAGGCAAGATAAGGGCTTGAAGATGTCCACCGATATCGAAACACACACTGGGAAGGGTGCCAAACTCATAGAGGAACGACATACTAGAGATATTTCCATGCTTTGTTTCCAGCACTGGCCCATACATATGTCTGTCCTTTTAACCAGTTCTCACAGCTGCAGCCCATGAAGAGGATCAAGGCCCTTTCCTCCCCCATAGATCACACAATTCACATCTCTCCCTTATTGTCTCCTCCCTGCGTGCCCTAGGATGGAGAGGGGATAGGCCTGGTCTTCCTCTGACTGCTCAGCTGGCCTCTGCCCTTCCCCAGCCTCCTCCACAACCTCTGGAGCCACACTTCCACTCCCTGTCAGCTGTTCCTCCTCTCCTTCGGAGTCAGTCTCCAACAGCGGCATAACATAAGTCAAGGTGGCGAACATACCTAATGCTTCTTCTTCCTTCTACTTCCCCCAAAACAACAACCCTGTGAGGGGGGCTGGGCTGAGAGAGTGTGACTTTGTGTTCACCTAGCCTGGTGCCTTAATCACTAGACCAAATTGACACTTTCATAATTGTTCACCTTCGATCAGTATGAATGGCAGCCAGAAGTTGTTCAACAAAGAAGTCTTGATTGCACAAAGTAGACCAGGGTCTCCAAGCTTGGCAACTTTAAGACTTGTGGACTTCAACTCCCAGAATTTCCCAGCTAGCTAGTTGAAGTCCACAAGTCTTAAAGTTGCCAACTTTGGGGACCTCTGCCTTAGACCCACACCTTTGTTTTATCAAGACTGAGTGAAAAGCACAGCAGTTTCTTGAAAGGTAGACAATGTCTGCATTTTCACACGCCTCATTAGAAGAGCAAAACAGAGAGGCCACTTTTCAAAGCATCCTTGATTTTAAAAAAAGCTTGACTAACAACGCCACAAGTGGAAGGAGACTTGTCAGAAAAGGCGATGGAGGCTGTTCTCCTGGAAAACAAATAGCTCATTTACAGACTGCACTTCGTTAGGCTGATGCAAATTAATCCAATTGTTGATGGCAAAATGTAGCTAAAGCTGCATAATTTGGATGGCAGTACCAGTAAAACTTAATTTTCCTCAAAATCGTATCTTCTCAAATGGGGATTCCTCCATTTTCTTCCCTGTTCTACAAAAAAACAACAACAACAAACCAATAACCCTAAAAAGAAACATTTTAAGCTGTCTCTAGGGATGAGAAACAATTTGTGCCAGGTGGTGATACAGAAGATTATAAGCTGCTCTAGAAATAAGCTTATTTTATATTTGGTATTATTTTTCACCAAAAGGCACCCAACATATTGTGTTGAAATTCTTGGACATAAATTGTTAATGCTAAATTAGTTTTCTGACATCAAGCTAAATCTAAAGAGACAGAACTTCATGATCTGTTTTAACAACTGGGACAACAAGAATTTCTTAAGTGAACAAAAATGGGACATATCCTCAACAATGATGCGATTTTGAGATTTTATCTCTGAGCTGTGCAGAGATCAGCAGACTGAACAGAATTCTGCAAAAGCTAAACTGTTATCCTGCCAACCTCACTGAGAGATTTTGTATGTAGTAATAATAGAACAGAGCAGAGGAAGGCAACCCAAAACTTCAAAAACACATTCAGTCCTCAAATTCCCTCTTTATACGCCCAGCAGTTTCTTCCAGCCACAAATGCTAAAAAAATCAGTGTGACATGTTTTTGTTGTGTTAGACGGGAGAAAAAACAACAACTCATAAGCCCTAAAATGTGCTTAATATCAGCCCATCAAGAAACCAACACTGCAGGAATTATTGGAATACTCTCCCCTTACCTGACCCTACCCAATATCAAAAAGAATAAAAGTGGGGCAATCTTGATGTTTTCCTTAACCACCCCGCTCCATCCAGGCTGAACTGGATGGAGAGAGGTGATTGTATATTGGTTGTTGAATTCATTGTTCAAGGTCACTCATGTCAATCTCTCTAGATAAACCAGACCAACTCCACAAGAAAGCTAGGACTACTTTGGACTTAAATCATTTGTGGAAACATAACAATTCTAGGCTGATTACTCTCTTGACTCTTCCCCCAGGCTCTGCCTATCCTTTTCCTACACCATCCAATCTAAATTTTAAACTGAACTTGGCTGACCAAATCATTTTCTTTAAACCACGGAGCTGAGCCAACCCATGGAAAATATCAATTCTCAAATAGTTTAACACAAATTCTCCTCTGAGTTTTATAGGGGATGCTGAAATTTTCCCTCAACTTCACATCATACGAATAAGGGAGAAAATGGGTGGAGTATAGGCATGGAAGCAAGGATAAATGTGGGCTGAAGACAATGTATATCAGTGTTGCTAAAAACAACAAAGTGCATGGTTCTTCTCTTTATCTCTTCATCTATCAAGAGAAGCTGACTACCTTGAGTTATGAAGGATCCTCAATGCTGTCTTAGTTTGGTTGTTTTCTTACAGATGTTTCATTACCCAAACTAGGTATCATCATCAGTGCTAGTTTGATGCATATTGAGTTACTCAGTTTATTAGCCAACCCTGAGAGAAGTTGAAATCTCTACTAGCTGAAATCTCTCTCAGTGATGTAACCTAAGGACTTTCTGCATGCTGGGCACGTATGCTTCTGGTGAGCTATGACCCCTTCAGTCTGAGCCTACCAGATCTTTACCTACCGGAATGCTCAAGCTTTGGCAAACAGACATAATGCTTTGTTCTTGAACTGGACTCTTCTAACACGAGCTTTATTAGAAGCAGCAAGATGTGTTCTTGCTAGATTTGTATCCGAACCATCTCCGAGCCTATTATAGAGAGAGGCAGATAATGACTCTAATAGCAAGGAAGATTCAGAGGGAGGATGAGAAATTATTGGTTTCCGCTCATTCAATGAATCTGATATGACAGAAGGTTATTACTACAATTTGCACCAGAAGCTGATATGGTTATCACCCCATTCTCCCATTACTTCTGTGGCTTTACAGAAGTATACATAGGTATAATTTGCATTCTATAATGGTGAGAAGCTACATCCTGTACCCTCTGAGCCGTTATTTCTCATAATAGGTCCATTGAATTACCAGGTTGGTGCAGAACACTACATCTAAGTATTACTATATCCCACTGAAATTATTGTACCTTATGTTTTATGTTTGTAAAAGGTTAGAAACATGATTCTATTGATACCCACATTCATTTTTCCCAGAAGTAGTTAAACTCCCCCTTTCTTTCGGTCATCCTTGAAAGTATCTTTAAGCAGCCTTAAGGCATTTCATGACATAAGCTTTAAATATCTCTTGGATGTCTTTAATTTGTATCTCTACCTAAAAATGCCCTATGAATAATTTTAAGTTTGCCAAAGTTAAAACATGGTCTTGTTTATTTCTCTATAGCATCCTCATAGTCCAAGAGAGACTTCGAACAATTTTGCAGGCCACACTACCTATGTGCAAACATGGGCTATTGTAGCACAGTGTTCACATGCATTTCTGGTATGTGCTTTTGCCAATAAATTCATTTCAAAATGAGAAGACATGCAAAAAAAAAACCTCTGCTGGGATTGTTTATGAAATGGTTTTGCTGAAAAATGCATAGCCACATATGTTCCCAGGCAATACAGGCGGTCCTCACTTAGAGACCACAATTGAGACTGGCAACTCCATTGCTAAGGGACATGGTTGCTAAGCAAAACATTACACTGCTTATAATATCACTTTCCATTCCCAGTTGTTAAGTGAGTTATGGTATGTCATTAAGCGAAACATCATATGTCTGCAATTTATGATTTCCACTACTGGCTTTTTCATTGATTCTGCATGTTGGAAGCTAGTTGTGAAGCAGACAAATTGTGATCACATGAGTATAGGGCACTGCAAAATTTATAAAGGTCTGCCAGTTGTGAAGCACTCAAATGTTAATCATGTGACCATGGGGACACTGTGACAGTCATAAATGCAAGGACTGGTCATAAAGTTACTTTTTTGGTGCTGTTGTAATTTTGAATGGTTGCTACAGAGTTGTTAAGAGCAGTTGTTAAGTAGAGTCTTCCTGTATTTTACCTATATATGTGATAACCAGTCTATGAATCATAGAAAGTGGGCTGTGTTGAGATAAGAGGTTTATTAAGTTCTTGATGAGCTATTGCAGGGCTGTCAAACTCCTAGCCTGTGGGCTGAATGGGTTATGCACTGGCCACGCCCACGCCCAGTTTAGCGAAGGGGGAAAAAGTCCAGATACGTCACATGACGCTGCCATGACAATGTGAGTTTGACATCCCTGAGCTATTGTAAAGGCAGGCAGGTTATCCAAATACCCACCTACAGCAGCAGCAAGTAGCAACTCACTCTTCCATTGAGAAAATAATCTTATGAAACACATATGGAGGGCAGGAGAATAAGCAATAGCTTGGGCCAGAGCCGGAGGTGGTATTCAGCAGGTTCTGACCAGTTCTGGAGAACCAGTAGCAAAAATTTTGAGTAGTTCGGAGAACCAGCAAATACCACCTCTGACTGGAGATTTTACAATATCCTTCCCCTGCCATGACCACCAAACCACACCCACAGAACCGGTAGTAAAAAAAATTTGAATCCCACCACTGGCTAGAACCCCAAGTAGGTGGATATTTTTTTTCTTTCTCTGGATTCCAAATTATTGTTTCTCTCTCAAGCAAAAACCAGAATCAGAAGAACAACTACTAGCAAAGTCATCAGATGATTTGACATGGCTTAAACATATAAACTGAATGGAAGGAATTGTAGGATAGGTAATCATATTTGGATGGAGGATGGGTGGATGGATGGATGGATATTCTTTTACTGGAACTGGATCCCCAACTGAATAATGCTATTTTTGAATTTTATTCCATCCATGCAGTGCAGTAAGTGTCTTGATAGGAATCAGTTTTAACTAGCAGCAATTTTATTAAAAGGGAGAACTGAATAGGATGTCTGTGAATGACCAGAGTGAATGACCACATGTCAAGGACTATTTGAAAATTGAATCCAGGTCCATTATGACTACTAAAATCTCATTTAGAGAAACTGAAGGCAATATTTGCCGAAGTTATAAATTCATCTCCATTGTGTTGTTTGGCTGTGACCTATGTTCACAGAAAGCAATTTATAATTCTGCTTTGTTTTTTACTAGTTACTCATTTCTGCCTCAATCTAGTTCGTCCTTTTGGGGAATGGCTTTTGAACTAAACAGCATCATGAGGTTTCATCTGATGTAAAAACTGTTATCTATTGTTAATTTTTCAGCTAGAACATATCACCACAGATGGATTTCTGATTGCAGACAAAAGGCTAGACCTATAACTAGATAAATCACTATCTCTAGTTGTAAGACTGTTTTTCCTAATACCTTAAGATTTTCCAATGTCTCTGAAAAATGTCTTTGAAAAAAATCTTTGAATGCTTTTTACTTTTAGTTGTCCCTGACAAATCTGTGACACATCAGTATGGCTTTTGATAGACATTGTTACATCAGTAGAAATTCAGGGTAGAAGATGTGATGTCCCCAAAATAGGTTGTTTACAAATTGCCACAGATTTGTTTTCAAGCAAAAATAGTGTGATCAGTCAAAATGGAATCAGCTGTAGCACAGATGGACATATAGTTTACAGATTAAGCTAGTGTCTGTTTCAAAATATTCTACTTCTTAAAGATTGTGTGCAAAGTTGCACATATTTCAACAAGCTGGAGACAAAAAGTGTAATGTATCCAGAAAAAGGCATAATTCTGAATAGGTTGCACAGAAAAATAATACATGTGCCTAGCACATATACCCAAACAAAATTTTCCTTACCTTCTCTTAATTAAAAAAGAGAAGAATGGAATGTAACACATTGTGTAAGGATCACGTTTGTCAGGATAGCAATAGCAATTAGACTTATATACCGCTTCACAGTGCTTTATAGCCCCCTCTAAGCAGTTTACAGAATCAGTGCATTGCCCCCTACAATCTGGGTCCTCATTTTACTGACCTCGGAAGGAAGGAAGGCTGAGTCAGCCTTGAGGCTGGTGAGACTCAAACTGCCGAACTGCTGGCTGCCAGCAGTTCAGCAGAAGTAGCCTGTAGTACTGCATTCTAACCACTGTGCCATCATGACTCGGGATGCTTCTGATTCCCCTGTAGACCCAAGATGGATGGATGGATGGATAGGTGGGTGGATATTTGGATAAATGGATGGATGAATGGATACATAGATTCACACACATTTTACATACCACATTTACTTAAATAATATCAAAGTGGGATTGTCTGATTATTTCCATGTTTTCTCAGGAAATGGCTGTATCTTTTGTGGACTCTAACAGTGTCATAATTTGGCTAGCTAACGTTTTAATATTCCTGTAATTCTTTCCAATTTTTCAATAACTCTTATTCATGTCAATACTTATGAATATTTGTTTTGATTGTCTTCAATGTAATAGAACAGAGAATACTGTGTTAGGATACTACATGGATTTATGAATATGAGCTACCTTATATCTGATCAATTAATCTGATTAGCAGAGGTCTTCCAGGATTCAGCCTTTCTGTGTGCTCCTTATTCATGAAACTATGATGCAGCACATGTACTATTTTTTTAAAAAAAACAGCAATTAGAATTTCTGACCTGCTTAACACATTATTCACGAATCCTACAATCTATTCTCTGACCATAAAACAGAAATATTTGGATGGATGGAGGGGGGAGGGAGGGAGAGAGAGAGGAGAGAGAGAACGAGAGAGAGAGAAATACGTTGACAATTATAATCTACCACTACAAATAAGGGGATATTGAGGGATATTGCTAAAAACAACACAGGAATTCTTATTGCACAGCAATTGATCCAGAGCTTATCATGGTTTCTTGACAGCCTCAAATGCAACAGTATTAGGATAGGACAAGACCAAATCATGTGGATTAATGTTCCTAATCCAGAGTTACATTTCTAGTAACAAGGTGATTATAACCAACCCATTATTAAACATTTTATGAGGCACAGTATAATAGAAAACTAATTGCATGTAATCTTCCATTGATTTAACAGAAACAAAGGCATTCCGGTTATGGAATGCTATCTTGGTGGAAGTGTGTATGGCTTTCATTATCCCAGTATTCAGGAAAATGGTAGAATAACTGTCTCTCCTCCAGATTTTTAACCGCTAATTGGTTTTTATTCTAAATGTATTGATATCACTACCACATTTTACAGCTAGTATTCCTTGGTGCTCTAAGTCCTCCTGAATATTTCAAAAAAAGGGCATGAACAGCAGTGATTATAATGATGCTCCTTTTAATGTATCAATTGCATCAATTTTAAGCAAATAAAACTACAAACAAAAAATATAGTTTTATAGAATTCTTCTGATAGTGTGTGTGTGTAGGAGAGAGAGAGAGAGATGGAGAGACAGAGGGAGAGAGAAATACACCTATCCAACCTGGTATTATTTTTATGTGCTGCTAGTGGTCCTTTAAATCTGAGAGACGTTATTGTGTTAGCCTGGAATTATATACAATTGTAGCTCCAGACTTGTTTCTACTATTGTTATCAGAACTATAATTCTCAGTCTCCTTATTTCACTCAAAAGTCGGGGGAGGGGAATCTATTTTCCAATGATGGAAGGTGTAGGGTGGCTAAAATGGACTGCAAAAGCGGGATGACCATTTAATTATGATCAAAAAAACTACATTTTTGGTAACATTTATGCTCCCCTTGTGTAACCAGATCTGATCTGCTTTGGCACCTCTTAGAAACAGCCCAGAGCTGGAGAGAAGAGGTCAGTAGAAGGACAAAGAGATATATCTCTCCAGGCAAGGAAAGGAACTATGATCTCTTGTTTACTTAAATAAACGGGGGCTGCTATCAGAGAACCAGCTGCAGAGGAGATGTCATAGAGATAAAAGGAATACAGAGACAGATTTGCCAACCAAGTGACTTCCTGAAAGGACAAGGAGAAATCACCACCAGATATCTCACATATTGTGAGCAATAAACTGCTAGCTACATGTAAGACAGTCTCTTTTGAGGTAAATCCTGTAATTATAATATAATGGAAAAGACTAACTAGTTAACTTGTTAAGGGACAGATACAGCTTAGCAAATTTGGAATCAAGCTGATTGTCTGTACCTATAAATAATTTAGTAATGTATTTGAGGTATATTTAACAAACTTTAGTTGTCAAACTGTATACAGGTAGTCTTCGACTTATGACTACAATTGAATCCAAAATGTATGTTGCTAAGTGAGAAATTTGTTTAGTGGGTTTTGCCCCATTTTATGACTTTTCTTGCCGAATTTGTTAAGTGAATCACTGCAGGGGTTAAATTAGTAACACGGTTGTTAAGTGAATCTGGTTTTCCCATGGATTTTGATTGTCAGAAGGTCACCAAATGGGATCATGTGACCCCGGGACACATCATAAATATGAGCCAGTTGTCAAACATCTGAATGTACATCACATGACCATGAGGATGCTGCAATGGTTTTAAGTGTGGAAAATGGTCATAAGTCACTGCTGTTTTTGCAGTGCCATTGTAACTTTGAACAGTCACTGAATGAACTGCTATAAAATTCCTGTAGTATTCTATGGGCTCCGATGCTGGCAATCATATTTACAAGAGTGCTGAGAAATGGCTGATCTGATCTGCAAGTATATAGGTGTCACGCCCTTGGTAGAGTCGGACTCTGAGGGAGAGGAGGAACAGCCAACAGGAGTGGAGGTGTGGCTCCGGAGGTTGTGGAGGAGACTGGGGAAGGGCAGAGGCCAGCTGGGCAGTCAGAGAAAGAACCAGGTCCATCCTTTCTGCATCCTAGGACATGCAGGGAGGAATGGAGAAGGAAACAACTTGGCTTATGAGAGAGGAAGCGGCCATGATCCCCTCATTGGTTGCAGCTGGGGAGACTAGTATATAAGAGAGACGATTACAACACAGCATTGCCAGAAGCAAAGCGTGTTTTATTTTGGGCTGAAATTATCTTGGTTGGCATCCTTCCAACAGACTGTGCCTTGTTATCTCCTTGAATTTGGTAATTACTTATCCTGGTCCCTTGTGGAAATTTTGTCATTGTAATTTGTTTGGTTTTTTATTTCACCTCTATCTGCTCATTAAGTTCGGACTGTATTGCTTTCTTTTGAAGACTATTTTTGAGTACATTTTATCTCCAACTGAGAATTATTGAACAGTGGGGCCAAGTTGAAGGCATTAAAGGACATTTATTTATGTTTTGGATTTTGTTACTTTTATGTTACACTCCAGGTCATCACATTAGGCTTGTACAATAAATACAACTGTTGTTTTGAATATCAGGAGCTGATAGAATGGTGTCACCACTGCACACAGTATTGTAAGTAGTTACTGTAATTACTGTACATAGTAAGAGGTATTGTATGTGTATGTATACCCAAGTGATAACTATTTAATACAGATTAAATCAAGTAAACAGAATCTGCCATGAAATTATTGGTTTGGCATATCCTAATGCCAATTGTTGCACAGCTAATTGTAACATATTCAGAATTTCTTTTCACTTATTTATTGGGGGGAGGTGTTATTGATTATTGTGGATGCCCATTTAATCAAGAGCGGACACAACTCTGATGATTGGCATAAGCTAAAGGAGGACGTCACCACACAAAGGAGATGACAACTAATTATGAATATGCCATTGTGTAAATGGCATAAACTGAGATCTAGGAAAAAGAGGCTTCACATACTTTTGCCCACCTTTCTTTTTATGTTTCACCTTTAGGAAATACATGAGTAAAGTTAAACATGGATTTCTAATACTCCAGTAACTGCAGATTAGTTTGTCAAGTTTTGGACATTTTGGAAAATGTGCCCCCGCCAATATTTGGAATAAATCAGATATATGGAGCTAGTAATACATGGAGCTTTGATCAAATGTAGACACCTGCCTTCCAGAATAATCATGTCCAACAATGAAGAACTCTCTATGGGAATTATCTATGTAGTTTGTGTCAACACTGTAAGCTATGGTAGCCTCAGGCATAGTATTCACATCTGCATAAACAAATGTACAATAGGGAAGGCTTAATTAATATGCCTTTATTGTACAGTCAAAAGATTTCCATGAAATATGGAATTCCTATCACATAGAGTTTCCAATTGTTCTTTCTTGCTAACTCACATCACTCTGCAGTAACTAATGTTAGGATGTAGAATTAATGGGTTTTAAAAAATTATTCATGAATTCTCAATATGGGTATAAATTTTGGAAGGAGCCAATAGGAATTTGATGTTGTATATTAAGTTCCCTTCCTTTTCCTCAGCATCTGAGCTGAGTTGCATTTATGTTTGTTTATAATTTTATCATGGCACATGTCATTTACACATTTGCTAAGACTGAATATTATCAATTATAATTTTAGCAAACTCAGCTTTTTACTGCTTTAATTTGAAGCATTAATTTGAAGCTTTTGACAGTTACTCAATGCGATCTTTCTCACTTTCTCATTTTTAAGTCATTACGGATGACACTACACAGGTAGTCCTTGACTTACGACAGTTCAGTTAGTGACCATTCAAATTACAACAGCACTGAAAAAAGTGACCTACGACCATTTTTCACACTTATAACCGTTGCAACATCCCCATGGTGACATGACCAAAATTAAAATATTTGGCAATTCACTCATATTTATGATGGTTGCAGTATTTCCAGGGTCATGTGATCACCTTTTGTGACCTTCTGACAAGCAAAGTCAATGGAGAAGCCAGATTCACTTAACAACCATATTACTAACTTAACCAATGCAGTGCTTCACTTAACCATTGAGGCAGGAAAGGTCATAAAATGGGGGGAAACTCATTTAATAACTATCTTGCTTAGCAAAAGAAATTTTGGGCTCAATTGTGGTTGTAACCTGAGGACTACCTGTATACAGAAGCCATGATGAGCTTCCAAATTGTGTTTGGAAGTGATTTCTTCCTCATTTCTTTAAAACTTTGCTCTTTACACAACTTCCCATGGCATGATATTTCAACATCTATCTTCTTGTTCTCAGGTGTATATTTGGAAATAGATATGGCATACTTGAAAGTTTTAAGAACTTCTGAGACAGAATTGGTCCTCAAAACAGATTGAGAAAGTTACTGCATAGCCCAGGGGTCCCCAAACTTGGCAACTTTAAGACTTGTGGACTTCAATTCCCAGAATTCCTCAGCCAGCATAGCTGGCTGAGAAATTCTAGAAATTGAAGTCCACAAGTCTTAAAGTTGCCAAGTTTGGAGACCTCTGGCATAGCCAATAAGTGTACACCGAAGAGACTTGCTTTATCCGTTCTTTTAAAAATGCATAGTGGATTGAGAAGTTTGGTTATAGGAGGATTCAAAACTTGACTAAAAAAAGCATAATCAAATAAAAAATGCTGTGTTTCTTTTTGTGTAAACACATTAAACAAAATGTTCTCTGAATCTTATCTGAATTTTATTTATCTGCCTGGCCGACGAAATGAAATTGTGTTTGGACGGTACTACTGTAGGACGATGATGGAAAACTGACTGACTTCTTGTAGAAAATTAACTTGAGGAAAAAAGTTTTCAGCTTGGCCCTTGTCATCACTATTTTATTCTTTCAAATTCTTCATGTTTGAGGAAAGAAATAGTAAACTGTTCTATGCTTAGCAATATCCTAAACTGATAAAGTTCCTAAATCTCTCTGCCCAAAATGGGTTTATCTTGGTGTCCATATTAATTTCCCTCAATGTAATGGAGCAGAGAGAGGCAATCTTTTGAATCACTGGGCATATTTGGAACTTTGAGAGCATGTTGTGGCAGTTTTATAACACAGCTATTATGGGGGTGAACTCTCAACCGTTCACATAAAATTGTTACCATAGCTGGTTGGCCAATCACAGTCCACTTATTTAGCAGAAGTCAAGTAGGTTCAATTGCTCTAGTACAAAGCTCATTTTGACTACTTCACCTTAATCTTACCTTTTTCTCCCCTCCAGATGAGTGGATATGCTTCCAAACAAAGCGTAGGACTGCAGTAAAGCAATATTTTTATTTCCTGAAAATGCCTTGGAAGCATTTGTGAAGAGGCATTTTGAGGCACTGAAGAGGCATCAAGGGAATGCTGAAGACTGGCACTTTGCAACAAGCCATTTACCAGTACGGTTAAATTTATTTAAAAATAATACAAAAGGAGTTAAGCAAATTAAGTTCCACTGAGGCAGAAAGTCCCAAAGAAAATACAGTATTTACAGAAATCATGTTGCCTTTCTTTACCTAGAGTTAGGATATAGCTGTATAGCACAGGCTGTAGTTCCTAAATATGTAGTCTTTAGAAAAAAAATGAATCTAAATACTTAAATGACTAATGATATAATTAGGTGAGCAATAGACAGGTAGTCCTCGTTTAAACCATTCAAAGTTACAATGGCACTGAAAAAAGTGACTTATGATTGTTCTTCACACTTATGACCCTTATAGCATCCCCATGGTCACATGATCCAAATTCAGATGCTTGGCAACCGGCTCATATTTATGACGATCACAGTATTCTGGCGTCATGTGATCATCTTTTGCCATCTTCTCACATGCAAAGTCAATGGGAAAGCCAGATTCACTTAACAATCGTGATATGAACTCAACAACTGCAGTGATTCACTTAAGAACTGTATCAAGAGAGCTCATAAAATGGGGAAATTGACTAAACAAATGTCTTGCTTAGCAACAGAAATTTTGGGCTCAACTGAGGTAGTTAAGTCAAGGACTTACCTATACTTGATGAGCTATATATTAGCAAAGATACAATGTTCTTTGTAGAAAATAGAAGCAGTCTATAGTTGTTCAAAGCATTCAATGGAGGAAAATGCACTGGCTTGAGTGAAGCATGTGGGGAGCAGCATCTTCCAAAACACAGCTGCTTGGAGATCATGTCCATTTGGATTACTGACAAAGCTAACTGACTTTCCAGGGGACATGGCTGTCTCCTCCAAGACTTTGAGGACTTTGTTCAGATCTTCAGATCTTTTCCCAAGTCTATAGTAAAAGGTGACTGACCTATGTTGGGGAAATGCTACATATTATATAAGTAGCAGCCATGAGGCCCTGCTGGTGGGACCACTCGGAGGCTTCAATTTGTCCGGAATGCAGCGGCGCGGGTTGTGATGGGAGGATCCCGATACTCCCATGTTACACTCCTCCTGCGTGAGCTGCGCTGGTTACTGGTTGCCCTCCGGGTGAGATTCAAGGTGCTGGTGTTGACCTATAAAGCCCTTTGTGGCATTGGACCGGGGTATTTGCAGGAGAATAACGGCTTCCTGACGCCCCATGCACTCCCACCGGCAGGGTCTCCTCAGGGTGCCGTCAGCCAGGCAATGTCGGCTGGTGGCTCCCAGGGGTAGGGCCTTCTCTGTGGGGGCACCTACCCTTTGGAACCAGCTACCCCTGGAGCTCCGGGTGGCCCCTGACCTCCGATCTTTCCGCCATGGCCTAAAAACTTGGCTGTTCCAACTAGCCTAACCGGACTGATGGGGGGAGGGTCTTTTTAGTGGTTGTTTTAAATTTAACTGATTTATGAGATTTTTGGTTTAATTATTTTTTAATGTTTATATTGTATTGTTTTTAGTATTGTAAGCCACCCTGATTCCTCAGGGAGATAGGGCAGCATATAAATCTCAATAATAATAATAATAATAATAATAATCCCTGTCTTTGGAATGCAATTTAAATCATGACTATTTTTGAATGTGCCCTAAATCTCAACTATTGTTCTAAAATGTCATTCTGCATATTCACTCAGAATTAATTCTATAGGCTCTGAGTTTGGAGCTATTTATTTTGAACAGATTATGCCCTAGCAATTGGAGCTTAGGTGCCAACATTATCCAAAGCAGTGGAAACGAAGCAACAAAAATGCTTCAATTCCCAACAGGTAAAAAACTAACCCTCACCAATATTCTCCAAATCCAACTTCCCAAAATCAAGGAAAGAAATCTCCTAAGGATTTTTTGAGCCTGAAATGACAGGTGCAAAAAAAAAAAAACAAATTATGGACTTCTAGGTATGGAATTAAACCAAGTAGCACAGCTGGCATGTTCTCAATACACATGCATGCTTCAAACAATGTCAGTTTCAGAAAGGCATACATATTCATAATGTTTTTATCAATGACATTGTTCTCAGCAAGTAGGGTAGAGAAACTTGCTCTAAAATAGGTTGCATGATTTTTCAATATATGAACTAGCTTTTAATTTAAGAGGAGGGGAATCCCCCTATTTTCCACTATCCACTGTTTTTCTAATGCTGATAAATCACAAGCCCACCCCCCTTCTTGAAATGAACCCCATCTAATTTGGAAATGCAAAATGACTTATCTAGAGCAACAAAGATGATTAGGGGATTGGGGCAGTGGCGGGATTCAACCAGTGTTACTACCGGTTCGGTGAGTATGTTTTGTGCGCGCATGCATGCTGCACGCACATGCGTGCTGCACGCACATGCATGCTGCACGCACATGTGTGCTGTGCGCACATGTAAAAAGATCTCCAGCTGTGCCACCCAAACAGCTAAAAAGCGCTGCACACAGGTTTGAAAAGCCTCTTTTTTACTGCTTTTTCAACCTCAGCTGTGCCACGCAAAGCAGCTGAGGTTGAAAAAGCAGGAAATAAAGGACAGGTAAGAGCCCGGGTGAGCGGGTGGGCCAAAAAGCAGCAAACACAGAACCGGTTCGGTGTCTGCTGCTCTTCAGAGCTACAGATTCTATGGAGCCGGGCAGAACTGGTAGCATCCCACCCCTGAATTGGGGGCTAAAACATATAAAAAATGGTTGTAGGAACTGGATATATCTAGTTCAATGAAAAGAAGGACTAGGGGTGACATGATAGCAGTGTTCCAATATCTCAGGTTGCCACAAAGAAGAATGGGTCAATCTATTCTCCAAAGCACCAGAAGGCAGAACAAGAAGCAATGGATGGAAACTAATCAAGAAAAAAAGCAACCTAGAACTAAGGAGCTAATTTCCTGACAGAACAATTAATCAGCAGAACAACTTGCCTCCAGAAGTTGTGAATGCTCCAACACTGGAAGTTTTAAAGAAGAGATTGGACAACGGTTTGTGTGAAACGATATAGGATTTCTTACCTCTGCAGGGGGTTGGACTAGAAGACCTCCAAGGTCCCTTCCAACTGTTATTTTGTTCTTTCTGTTGTCTAGGTGACCTACTTCACTGTGCATTGCTAAATCAGATTAAGAGCCACTGCTATCTTTTTACTTGAAATATTAGTCAACGATGAATTCAAAATGAAAAAGATATAGTAAATACAAAGGCGCTGATCCTGAATGATGAAAAGCAGCGGCAATTTACTCAAAGTGACAGATTTAAAACCTATTCGGTTATGCTCCCAGCTTGATTCTATGCTGTCCGTTAGATAACAAATATCTTTTTTCACACTGTCCCTTGGCTTATGGGTACTTTAGTGATTCCTGGTAGATAGTAATAATTTCTCAACTGTGCGCCAGGGCATTTTATTGTAACATGGATAACTTATTATGTCACAAAATATAGCAGTGAAGCCATTAGGCCAAAAAGTCAATTTGCAAGGGATTTGGGCTGTTGAAAATAAAATGGCCCAGTGTTACAACAAGACATACGGATAGTAGCTTGTGGTAGAATGTAGCATGTTGCACAGTTTCCTGTTCTTCATGGAGGACTCCTAACTGGAAAAAGTTAAGAAGGAAATCAAAGTAATCATAACACACACAAACACACACACACACCTTGTGTTTCACTGTAGCATTTAAATAGGTTGGTGATATTAACAGAATAGAACTGTATTGTATGATGGAATTATCCACTTGCTACAATAACTTTTTTCATACTTATAAAGGTTAATTGGGGCTTGTTTAAAGGTGACTGTCCAAACACTTGGATAGATACCGTGATTTCAGGTATTTTCAATTCAAAACAAGTGTTCTAAATGGAACTTAAAAAACCCACTGAATCAGCAATTTTTAATCCATCCCTGTCCAGGAAGAAACAAATTCAAATGTAGGATCTAATCAATGTAACTAAATTGGTCTCCTTTCAGTTATTATGAACGACAAGTCTGTCAATCCAGCCAATATGACCAAGAATTACAGATGAAGATAATTTTAGTTTAAGAAAATGAGGCTAGACAGCACTATATGGAATGGGCACGTTTCCTTACTATTTCAGACCAAAACTTTCCTAACTGTACCTGAAAGTGCTAGGAATTAAACCTGGAACTTATGCAAAGTTACACACTTCTTGTATCTCTATGTCTCTAATAAGACTATACGTTTTTCCCCTCTTTAATTTCTGTTCTTACCAATCATCATCATCATCATCATCATCATCATCATCATCATCATCCTGGAATCATCAATACAAACTAGAAAATTTACATGGCTGACCATCTTACATAAAGGCTCTGGGCAGCTAACAATAATCAATAGAAAATAATATAGTAACATTTCTATAAATGGAAAACACAATCAAATAACCCTAATATAATCAAGGTACACTCCAAATCTGCAACATAAACAGCACCTATATTGGGCTTATGTAGCATTTTGGCCCAGCATCTTGGCCCAACACCTGGGAGAAAAACCATGTCTTCAGGGCCTTCCAGAAGGTCAAGAGATCCAGGCTCCCCTGGATTTCACATAGGCAGATGTTCAGGAAAGGGAAACCTGGAATGCATCTACCTACCTTGTCAACACGGTGGGACAGGTAGAGACCATTGAAGGTAGGTGGTTCTGCACATAACCTAGCCCTGTGCTATGTAGGGTTTTACAGATTACAATCAGCAACCTGAATTGCACCTGGGAACATACTGGGAGCTAGCACCGCAGCACATAGCCAGGTGAACTTCAGTGTACTCTAAAGTATGCATGCTGTTGTTTTCTGGATCAATAGGAGGTTCCAAATATTTTTCAAGGGTTACTCCATGTACAGGTCATTGCAATGATCCAACTGGGAAGTGATTAAGGCATGAAGACATTGATCAAGACCTCCCAGTCCTGAAATAGGTGCCACACAAGGCAGATTAATGGAAATGTTCCCCATCCTCCTAGCATCTACTGCATGAATCCAGAAATATTCCCAGATGGCACACCAACTCTGGAATGAATAATGAATAAACTTTATTACGGTCTTAGACCAGCAATAGACACCACTATTTACATATACATAAAAATATTGTCATTACAATACATTACTAGTAGATAATAACATCCCTATTAAGAAAATACGTGTTCTCAAACAATTAGGGTCACTCCCTAGTTTATATTAGTGGAGATCCAATAAGTATGTGTGTAAATATCATTTTCCAAAGATTGTTCTATCTACAAAATTGTCATAAACTGACCGCTATAATTCTGTAACCAGTTTTTCCTTGTAGACATTGCAGCAACACAGAATTTTGCTACTACACGGGTAATAGCTGGGTTTGAATCCTGGAGGAGAAAGTCTACATAAAAATTGTCTGCCCTCCCTGGCAATCTCTCTAGTAAGGGGAGAATATACAATGACCTATAAACTCTGTATAGCTCACAGTACAATAAAACATGTGAGATATCTTCAACTTCTCCTTTACCACATATACATACCCGTTCTGCTATTGGTGTTTTCTTACACCTGCCCTGAAGAAGTGCTGATGGGAGAATATTGAATCTGGCTCTAAAGAAAGCTATTCTTTGTTTTGGGAAGGTCAGATCATTCAGATATCTTGCCGATTCCCACACTCCCTGTTTGATTCTGTCCCTGCTGTGGCAAGCCAACCTATTTAATTCTTCTTGGAACTCCATGTCCTTCATTCTATTGATTATTACTTGCTTTGCTTGGTCAAAGCCTAGGGACATTAAGAATACTGGTGAGAGTCCATAAGAACCCAGTTTGTGGTCTATTGCCTGCTTCCAGGGGGAGGGGTAGTTATCAATCAGTATTAGAGGGGTCAGTCCCTCTGGGAAGAAATGCATTTTTAGCCAATGCATGATCATCATCTTCCAGGCTCTTACCTGAATTTGAGGCATGTCTGTCTCGATTCTTATTTGGGCATTTGGAGTTCCTTTGGGTGCAGATAAGATGGCTCTCAGGAATTTGGTTTGAATAGGTTCTAGTGAGTCTTTTTTTTTGCAAGGGTTCCTGTATGTGCCCCTCACCAACTCTGGAATATCATCAGGTCAAGAATTTGATTAGTCAGTTCCTTTTTAAAAATTGCAATAAGGGAATTGTTATTTTTTCCTTCAGACATTGTTAAACTAATAGGAGATTTTTTCCCCCTCTTTATAGTCATTTCAAATGAACTAATCACCACTTGCTCCGGTATACAACTTGTTGCCTCATTTTGCAGTTAGGAACAATCCCCGTAAATACTTGAAGTACTGCCAATGAATCACAATCAATTACAAGCTTGTGGTAGGCAGTGGGATATCACAAGGTACCAGTACTGTTCAAATCTTCATAAATGACTTAGATGAGGGAATAGAAGGGGAACTAAACAAATTTGCAGATAACACTAAGCTGGCAGGAATAGCCCACACCCCAGAACCCAAAGGGCCCCAAAAGATTTTGACAGCCAAACAATGGGCCCTATCCAACAATATGAAATTTAATGTGGAAAAAAGCAAGGTTTTACCCCCAGGCAGGAAAAACTAAAGGTACAAGAACAGATTAAGTGAAACTTGGCTCAAAAACAGTAGCTGTGAGAGGAATCTAGTGGACAATCATTTAAACATGAGCCAGCAGTGTGTGGCACCAGCCAAAAAAGCTAATGCAATTCTTGGTTGTATAAACCAAGGCACAGAATCAAAATCATGTGAAGTATCAATACTGCTTAATGCATCCTTAATAAGACCACACCTGGAATATGCATCCAGTTTTGGTCACCACACAACAAAAAAGATGTTGAGATTTTGGAAAAAGTGCAGAGAGAGCACCTAAGATGATTAAAGGCCTGGAGACAGAAACATATGAAAAATGGTTGTAGGATTTGGGTATGGCTAGTCTACAGAAAAGAACTGGAGGTTACATGATAGCAGTATGCCAGCGTTTAAGCAGCTGCCACAAAGAAGGTTCTGGACTTAGAAAACCTAGAACTACGCCGCCTTCGGTCCGATCTAAGTATAGTATATAAAATCATACATTGCAATGTCCTTCCGGTCAATGAATCCTTCAGCTTCAACCATAACAATACAAGAGCACACAATAGATACAAACTCAAGGTTAACCGCACCAAGCTTGATTGCAGGAAATACGACTTCAGCAACAGGGTGGTCAATGTCTGGAATATTCTACCTGTCTCTGTGGTTTTTTCCCCAAACCCCCAAAACTTTAACCTTAGACTGTCTACTATTGACCTCACCCCTTTCCTAAGAGGTCTGTAGGGGGCGTGCATAAGCGCACCAAAGTGCCTACCGTCCCTGTCCTATTGTTTCCTTTTTTTTCTTATATGTATCCATGTATTTATAACTATGTTTATACTTATACCTATTAACTTTTAACTTTAACATACAAAGTCCGACATGACATGGGTCCTTATTACTTAAGGGAGCGACTGCTGCCGACATCGAATACTAACCGCCCTGTACGAAGTCACAGACAGGGACTCCTTGGGGTCCCATCAGCCGGGCAATGCCGGCTGGCGGTCCCCCGACGACGTGCCTACTCTGTCGCGGTCCCTGAACTCTGGAACCAACTTCCCCTGGGGCTCCGCTTGGCCCCTGACCTCCGCACCTTCCGCCATGACCTGAAGACCTGGTTATTTGACCAATCCGGGCTGTGACCCATGGGTGGGGTGTTTTTAGATCTTGGTGGTTTTTTTAAGTTTTGTATTAATTGGGACCATTAGTTTAATTCTTTTTTAAATATTTATTGTGTTTGTTTTTATTGTAAGCCGCCCCGAGTCTTCGGAGATGGGGCGGCATATAAGTCCCATTAATTAATAAATAAATAATAATCTTGGCTATTTCAGTAGGCCGGCCTGGATTGACCATGGGGGCTGGTTGTTTTAATAGTATTGTTCATTATTGTAATTTTAATTGTTCTTAATGTTTCTTGTAATTTAAACTTGTCTTTATTTAATATCTTTTTATTGTATATATGTTCTTTTTTAGATGTTCGCCGCCCTGAGTCCTTCGGGAGAAGGGCGGCATACAAGTCTAATAAAATAATAATAATAATAATCTTGTAAGCGATTGACTAATCAAATAAATAAAATAAATAAATAAAAAGAAGAGGGGGACAACTTATTTTCCAAAGCACAAGAAGGCAAGGCAAGAAACAATGGATGGAAACTAATCCAGGAGAGAAGCAACCCGGAATTAAGGAGAAACTTCCTAACAGTGAGGATAATTGATCAGTAGAACAACTTGCCTCCAAAAATTGTAGGTGCTTCATCACTAGAGGTTTTTTTTTAAAAGACTGGACAGCCACCTGTCTGAAATGGTATAGGTATAGGGTCTCCTGCTTGAGCAGGGGTTGGACTAGAAGACCTCCAAGGTCCCTTCCAGGTCGATTCTGATTGATCAAATTACTTCATGGGTTCTGCTTTAAACCTAAATGGCACTTTTTCTCCTTCAGAATTCTATCATATGCCTGCTATAAAATGACACAAAAGTAGGAGAAATGTTACAAAGAAAAATGTGGTTCCTTTGTGTTTGTTCCTTTATGTAGGTTTTAAAGCAAGTCTCTTCTCTAGACTGAAAACAAAGGTACAGGGTGTATCTTTAAGACTGGTAAGAACAGGCCTGAAGACTACTCTCCCAGAATCTTAGACTCTTTCTCTAAGAGCTTTGATCCTTGCTTAAATGTCTTATTGGGATGAAATTGGCTTTAAAAAAAAAATAAAAAAGGGTGAAGTATATTTATGCTGGTGACCCACTCTTCAACTCTATCTAACCACCTCACCTTGCAAATGGCTTATTTTGCCTTAAGCACTGATGGAACAAAAATGATTGATTTTCCAGGCAAGCTTGACAATTTTTATGCTCTGACCTGTTTTCAAGACTGAAAGAGTTTCTTAAACAATAAAAAAAAAACATGCTGTGGCAAAACTCAAGGTGATGACTTCATCCTCTCATTCTGAATTTTCTTGTCATCAAAAGTGAGAAAAGATGTCCTAAAGACTCATGAACAGTTCTAAATGAGGTAAAAAGTCAGCATGCTTCTAAATTTCAACAGAATTCTGACCCCATCTGTGTCTTTGGATGAATAGGGGACTGGAACACTGTTTTGTATTCTCTTTCATATTTATGAAGCAATCTGATGCAGTTCTTGGCAGCTTAAGCATATCAATATATGTTTATTTCATGTATCAGTATATGAATATTTGAAGACAAAAGGGTGTTCCTAAAATTACATGCTTAACTATGCGTTCAGAAGAGACAGTTTTCAGCTAGACAACCTGTGACTCATTCAATCTTTATTTCAGAAATATTTCCTTACTTAAACTGAAAACAGAATCAGCATGGACAGATAAAAAAGGCAGTGGGAGTGAACTTTCCCTGTAAGTTTTCCTCGTGGGAAGCTGGCAGGGAGTACAGAAATGATGATCACATGACCGTGGCTGACTGTGGATACACAGAAAGCATAGCAGCTGCCAAAACTCTGCCAAATTTCAACCCCACAGGAATCATGAGCCCCAGATTTTGGCTGCATTCTTTAAGTTAGCCCATTTGAGGTACATTGATTCAAAAACTGTTGCAACATGACGCTCCTGTCTATGGAGATTCTCAGTCATCAACATAGGACAACAAACCTATCAGTACAAGAGTCAGCAGTCCATCTGCATTTAAAAGCCAAAGGCCACTCTTTTGAAGACAGTGAAGTCCACACTTTGGATAGAGAGGATTGCTGGTTTGAAAGAGGGATCGAAGAGGCCATCTGTGTCAAAACTGAACAGCCCTCTCTGAACAGAGGGGGAGGTATACAACATTACCTATCTCCAGTCTACAACACAGTCCTTTCAACAGTTCCAAGAAGGCTCCACACCCATTTGTATCAATCAGGTGACCCTGAGGACACAGATGGCCTCAATGACTCTCTAAAAGAATGCAAATGACCAGCTCTCTGCAAGGAGGAGAAACCCTTCCATTCCCCACCATCCAGGCAGAGCTGAAGAAGCTTCTTGGATGAGAAGCGAAACATCTTCAAAGAAAACCAGAACGTCCAGTTGCCTCTTGAAAAGCACCTTTAGGGCAACATGATGCACCATTTTGCCCAACGGAAGGTTACAAACAGACAAACAAGAGTCTTTAAGTAGAATATGGATACAACTGCAGCTTCACAAGCGTCACAAGAAAATTCTAATAAAAGAAGCAAAGACAAATCACAAGCAATAATTCTTACTTTAAGATCAGAGGTTTATTGCTTCTTATAATTTGGAACATAAGAAATGAATAAAAGATAAAATAGCAGTAATACACTTACATTAACAAACCATTGCAATGGCATAGTAGTCCCTCCAAGGATGGCTATTGGACAAAAGACCCCATCCTCATCTCAACCCACATTTCTTATACTATCCTTTTTACTGACATACACATTCCACAGTTTCTCTTCCTTGTTCTTTCTTACTGACCGTCACTTTTCATAAACACCCGTGTATACTTGAAGCCCTCAGCCATTTGTTACTTTTAATTCCTTATTTCCCACAGTTTCATTATTCCTGTTCCAAATGTATCCTCACAAGTACATACTTTGCAAAACATATCACACAAGTCAGCACATTAGAAATATCTCTAGCTATGAGAATAACAGTTGTAACTATGATGTACAATATTATTTATATTCAAAAGAGACTACATTGTATAATTATGAGAACAATGGTTATAATCAGGGTATAATACTATGTATACTTAAAAGAGATTCGATACAGACTATTGTACTGTCATTGCAGAAATGGAAACGTGATGTATAATAAAGGAAAATTTAAAATAAAAATGATATTTAAAAAAAAAACAAATGCCAACATTTTGTAAACCTGATAAATAAAAATAAATAAAAGGCAAAAAAGAAAGAAACATCTCTAGCACATTTTGCAATTATGTTGGTTTAAAACTTTGGTTCATCAAGACCCACAAACCTCCACCTAGGTCTTATTACCTGAAACTTTCCAATGGATATATTCCTCCTCTCTCACAAGGAAATGTTGGAAACCAGGAGTGACAACAAAATAGACAAATGTTGACTCCACACCCCCACCCCAAACAATCTATTCATCCATTCACTGAATTTCTGCCATGTTTTTCCAGCAAGAATGGCTCTTTGGAGTTTTTTGTCATCCATTGATATGCCACAATTCCCATCAATAGTATCATTTTTAAAACTGAAAGCATAATTTAATCCACATTTGAAATTATTTTTTTGTACACTGTAATAACTAGAGAGATGTGGCTTTTGAATAACTTCACACTGTGCAAGAAGTAAAATTACCCCCTGCTCTCTAAGTCAATGAGGTTTTCCGTGTGCTTTCTCAGCCCATCCCTTAGATAGCTTGACTCATGTAAAGTTTTCTTTTTCTATTCATTTGCTTAGGCCATTGTGACCTATAAAGGAGAGATGTCTTACATTTGCATATCATAAACTTGGAGAAAAGCTATGAGAATCACTTCTGGCCATGATCCCAAACATCTCCACCAGCAGCTAAATGTGAATGAGGATGGTCCATATAATGTCTCAACACAACATTGTTCTTCATGATGGGTAATCTTGAATGGCTGAGAAGTTCTGATGATGATGAAAAGCTTGTGTTTGGGGTTCACCCCAAGTAGTTATGTCAAATGCTCAACAATGGGGCAATATATTCTGCTATACAGCAACTGGGTATAATCACACTGGCTTCATAGTCAGTAACCATGTGAAAAAATTGATATATGCAATCTTATTTAGAGAAGACAAAGGCCATTAGAATACCACAATTCAGAATTAAGCTCCTTTTCCTATGTCTTTATAGGAGGAAAGTGAACTTACTCCTCCATTTAATACGCAGTTCAGTATTCATGGAATAGTACACTGCAGACAGTACAAGCAGAGTCAGAGATTCATGCCTTTATACAGTAGATGGAAAATAGAGCAGCATTCTATAGTTCATATTTTACATATATAGAAAACTACAAATGTCAAATGTCAAACTGTCATTGCCTGGCTTGGTGGGCATGGCAGAGGAAGGATACTGTAAAATCCCATTGCCTCCCCATCCCACTAACCTGCTTTCCAGCTCGGTTCTCCTGTGCAGGGCAACAAAAGAAGACCCAGGCAATCAGCTGGGACTCAGGAGGCAGAGAATAGATGGGGGGGGGCCAGTCAGAGGTGGTATTTGCCGGTTCTCTGAACTACTCAAAATTTCTGCTACCGGTCCTCCAGAATTAGTCAGAACCTGCTGAATATCACCTCTGAGTCAGCCCAGAAATTCCATTTGCATGGTACAACATGAGTTTTAGTGTACACAGGTAACATGTTTTGGGAAATTCTGAAGGCATTCTGCCCAAAAGAGGGGGGAAGAAACACAACAATCTATGAAGCTCCATTACTGGAAGTTTTCAAAAATAGACTGGACAACCATTTGACAGGGATGCTATAAAGTTTCTGCCTTGAGCAGTGAGTTGGATTAGAAGACCTCCAAGCTGTATGACTTTATGATATATGACAATTAAAATTTTTGAACTGGTAATTGGTTTGCAAAACAGAAGACTGAAAACTCAGATATTTAGTGAGATACAGATAATCCATTCCATTCTATTAACCCAGAATAATTTATGATTTGGAAAAAAATGTCCAATAATTTAGGCATGTTTAATATTCATTTTTTAACCCAGTCATCACCAAAACAGTGATCAGTGTGTGAAAAAGGACATGTCTAGTACACAATGCTAGTATATATGTTTCCCCGAAAATAAGACACTGTCTTATATATTTTTGGCTCCCAAAACACACTAGGTCTTATTTTCGGGTAGGTCTTACATATTTATGGTGCCAAATAGTGTGTGTGGAGTGGTAGGGGGTGTTTCTGCACATTGCTCCCTGAAAAATCTTCCTGGAACTGGAGATTTACACTAGGTCTTATTTTCGGGAAACACGGTAGCAATATGGGTTTGCTTACTATCATTTTTTTGTATATAGTGGCTACATGCCATACACATAGCACAATATATTGTAAAATATTAAACCACATTATAAAGCCTAAACTTTATTAAATTCCCTTTGTGATTTAAACAATTAATAATCAGCTACAATAACGATGTTTAATAGCTCAGCAATAAGGCTAAGCCTTCTTTAATTAAATTTTTAATTTAAAACTGAAAGGCATAATCATCAAACTTTTGTTAAGCTGGATTTGGAGACTCTTTCCATGAAACTTATAAACTGATATTGGAGTGAAATTTCTCATATATGGTCAGGATTCAAAATCCATAGCTATGCTTTTAGAAATCAACTGTAAAACAAAGCAAAATTAAGAAAGGGCCCATACAGTGACCACACTATATTACTTGTGTGTAATAGAAAACAATTTTCTTATTAAATTTTTGTGTGTGTGTGTGCACGGATTGTAGAATGAGCCCTTGTGGAGAATTTGAAATTATACGAGGCAGAAGATACATTCTGAATCCTATTTCTTTGGGGAAATGCTGAATTCTGATCCAAATTATAGCGAACATGGTCTATCATTATCTATGGCTATAGGATATACAGTAGTCTAAACCAGGGGTCCCTAACCCTGGTTTGCAGCCTGGAGTTGGGTTGCAGCCAGGGGTGGGATGCTACCAGTTCTGCCCGTCTCTGTAGAACTGGTAGCTCTGAAGAGCAGCAGACACAGAACCAGTTCTGTGTCTGATGCTGTTTGGCCCATCTGCCCGCCTGGGCTCTTACCTGACCTTTATTTCCTGCTTTTTCAACCTCAGCTGCTTTGCGCGGCACAGCTGCAGTTGAAAAAGCAGTAAAAAAAGCATTTTTCAAATGCTGCACACCCGCGCACAGCGCTTATCAGCTGTCTGGGAGGCACAGCTTTCGTTGTATTACATGCGCGCAGAGCAAAACGCAAAACATAAGTACCGAACCGGTAGTAACACCAGTTGAATACCACCCCTGGCTGCAGCCCATTCAGAACTGGGCCACAGAATTGGTAGGGGAGTATGTACACGAAGCTACATTTGTGAAACTGAAGCTGCATTTGTGAAACCAACCCCTCTCTGCCCACCACAGCTTCCGCCGCTCCACCGAGCAGGAAGGGTTGGAGACCGCTTGTTATGTATTGAATATATACAGTTGTGTTAAGCCCTGCTAAAGTGAAACTAACCTTTAGATGACCTTAACTGTTAACTACAACTATTTTGGAGGGAAATTTGGAACATTCAAATTTGGACTGGGCTTTTTCAAGTATTATGATTGGTTAAGGCCCAGAGTATAAACTACAGGCATTTGCCTGCAGTTCCTTAGTTCCAGTCAATAAATGCTGTTGAGTCAATAAATGCTGTTTTAGCAGTGGTGGGATTCAAATTTTTTTACTACCGGTTCTGTGGACATGTCTTGGTGGGTGTAGCAGGGGAAGGATACTGTAAAATCTCCAGTCAGAGGTGGTATTTGCTGGTTCTCTGAACTATTCAAAATTTCCACTACTGGTTCTCCAGAACTGGTCAGAACCTGCTGAATACCACCTCTGCATTGTAACTATGCTGGTCCACTTCTTGCCTATTGAGACCCACTACACAATACCGCTGGTCTAAAATAAAATTGCAACCAACTCTATTTTAAAAGTAATAAACCCCAGAGGTACAAATCTATCCAGATTTTTAAAATATCTTTACTTTGAAATGAGCTATCGTAAGGATTAAGAAATAGGTCAAAAGCACTTGCAAAGATCAGGATTTCTCAACCTCAACAACTTTAAGGTATGTGGAATATAATTAGAATAGAATTCTGTGAATTGAAGCCTATGTATCCTGACATTGCTTATATATTTTATTTATGTAGTGGTATGACATCTACAGAGGTTATGCAATCATTGTATATGAAACACTAATAAAACACATTATATATACAAACATAAACATGATTTTAAGTAAAGCATATGTGTGTGTGTATATATTCTCTAGAGTTAGCATATTGCCCCCAACAATTTGGGTCCTCATTTTACCAATCTTGGAAGGATGGAACGCTCAGCCAACCTTGAGCTTTTTCAGGATCGAACTCCTGGCAATGGGCAGAGTTAGCCTGCAATACTGCCTTCTCACCACTGCATCACCATGGCTGTCCAACGGACAATACAATATATTTATCTCATATATTGTATTGTCCAGTGGATAATACAATAAATGAGATAAAATATTACATAAAATAAAGCCATGATAAAATCACCACTATATGGCACAATAGGATAGATGTTATAATTCAGTATTACTGGAGTTGCTGAGGTTGAGAAACACAGAAAGTTGAATGTAGGAGGAAGGCTTCCCCACCCTTATTTTTAACAGAACTCAAGGCGAATATACAAATATTAATTTGACAACATCTGAAGTACTTTTTGCTAATAGTAATAAGAGCCCAAGAGCCGCTGAAAAAGCCTAAGAACAGAGGAAGAAAGCAACAGATTCTTCTTTCAAATAAATTTCACTTCTGAGATGTTTGTGTTTTCTAAAATCACCTGCCTACTGCCCCCTGGTGGCAGCTTCTCACCATATCTACAGCTGAGTATTTAGGCCACGAAAAAGATTGCCCTTGATAGAAATGAAACATGCCTGCCTAAAATCCTCAATCTTTTGAATAGAGAAACTCAACCAGATAATTGGTTTATATGCTCCTAACTGCCACCTCCCACCCAGCCTTTTAATCTGTAACGATTCAGAGAAATTCATAGGAATATATACTGATACCATTTCCTTGCCAAAGTTAATTCTGCCCTAATGATATTGCAACACCCACTGGCACACAGACTTTTATATTCAGTAATGAAGGAATTATGTGGTACTGCCCATGAGTTTTTTTTTTAAAATTAAATCTCAGGTTCAAAAATTGTCATTGAAGAGGTTTATGTCTCAGTGGAAACTTCACAATTAAAAGCAATTCATGGGGAGGGATTTATTCAGGGTTGAAAGAAAAAAACAATGAAGGGGCATTTTTTATATGCTCAAAGACATATTTCTATGATGCACCCTTGTGCTAAGATTACATTCCACAGTTAAAAACTCAGCAAGCCACTGAAACATCCATCGTGGGACTATTCCTGCATCATATTAAAATCTTACTACTCCATTCAGCTTCCTGCTTTATTTAAAGTTGGGTAATAAACATTTAGCTTCCTGGCATCCATCACACATAGCAGCACAATACCCTTGCCCCATCAGCTCATGTCCTATTTTGTGTTTTGTAGATGAGGTGCCAAACATTTAATGTCTGTAGGCCTCTGCTAGAGTGCAATAAAAAAAATATGCATTTTGAAAGCCTATTTTACAAAGTTGCGCCATACAGAAAAATTATCCTGCAATTTTATTACTGATTCTCATCCCATTTAATGAAAGCAAATTTGTTTTCAGAATTGTTTGAAGGCAGAGATGGACAGGAGAAAAAAATCGCAATGTTTCCAAAAGTGGAATCCAGGGCCAGCAAGATGTTTTTCCCCGAATGCCATCACTCTGCTAAACAAATAATTCCCTCAACACTGTCCAACTATTTACTAAGTCTGCATTACTATTAAACTTCTCATCACTCCTATCACCCATCCCCTCCCATTTGTGACTGTATGACTGTAACTTGTTGCTTGTATCCTTATGATTTATATTGACTGTTTCCTAGTATGATTTGATTGCCTATTTGTATCCTATGACTATTATTAAGTGTTGTACCTTATGATTTTGATGAACATCTACAATTGGGAGAAGAATTTTCATTGCTAAGCAAGCGACTGTTAAATGCCACACCTGATTTTATGACTTTTTGCCAGGGTTGTTAAGTGAATCACTGAAGTTGTTAAGTGAATCATGTGGTTGTTAAGTAAATTGGCTTGCCCCATCGACTTTGCTTGTTGGAAGCAGCTGAGAAGGTCGCAAATGGAGAATGTGTGACCCTAGGACATTGTAACTATTGTAAATAAATCATTGTTGTCAAGCACCTGAATGAGCACGCGACCATGGGAATGCTGCAATGGTCATAAGTATGAGGAAGTCACTTTTTAATGCTGTTGTAACTTGAACAGTCTCTAAACAAATAATTGGAAGTGAGGCCTACTTGTAATTAAGGCTTGCAAGGTTCTGTTGCATATTTCAAGCTATATGTATATTTTTTTCATGCTCTAAGCTTTGTGTATATTAGGCTGAACATGTCCATACAGAACATATGATAATTTAACTTTGTTTATGAATAATCTTTGCAGAATTCTTTAACTGCCCATGGTATTTCCTTAAAGCATTTCCTTTGCAGAATACAAAATAATTGTACAAAAATTTTCCACTGCAAATAAATGTAAATAAAGCTGACAAGCATTCTTAAAAAAAACCCCAAAGCTTAAATTGCATAGGAAAAATTTAAATTATATTGAATCTATTCATAGACAAAATGATGATGTGAAACTCAGAACAAAGAAAATGAAATGAAATTCAATAATTCATTCCTTGGGCTCCCAGATTGTATCATTTAATTTTATTTATTCCATTGAGTATGTTTATCTCCAGTCAGTAAGAAACCAAAATATTGCATTTATATTTAGAAACTTTTGGAAGCATCAGATTTTTATCAGGTTATATATACTACCGTTATTTCTCCATCTAACTTAGCACTAATTGGTCAGCGGACACTGGTCTTCAGACAAACTTTTTCTGCTCTTTCTGCTAACCACAAGAATAATGACTCATAAACTTTCAATACCACAACAGGTCTTAAGCAAACATTATAGTTTTAAGAAGTGAACACTGGAAAAATCATCTAATGTGTGGGGTGTTATTATTTTTTTTGCAGCACATTTTATACACAAGACAGCATTTTCAATCTAGAATGCAAAGCAATTCTTTGGAACTAATCATACTGCTAGAGCTGTTAGGACAGTAAAAATGCTAACTGAAAATTTAGCCAGTGGAATCAAGGTACTTGTGGTCTGAAGGATTTTTTTCTGATATTTTTTAAAAAGAACAACATTATAATAACTTTGCATAGTTGTATGAACTTGGAAAAAGCTCTTAATCTTGAAATATGTTCCATTGGAAACAGAATTTTGTTCAACATGTTATGGTTTATTTTAAATAGCATGGTTAACAAAATTTTGTTGTCTAATGGAGCAATTTCAAGATAAACTTTGTCTAATTATCACACCATGCAAAATTCAGGGATGGAATATAACTTTGTTCAGAGTGGGATTCAAAATTTTCTAACAACCGGTTCTGTGGGCATGGCTTAGGTGGGGCGGGCTTGGTGGTCATGTGACTGGGTGGACATGGCTTGGTGGCCATGTTATTGGCTGGGTGTGGCCAACTCAATGTCACTCACATCGAGTCACGCATCTCCTCGCCTGGCCTCTCATGACTGTGGGGATGCTGCAACAGTCGTAAGTGTGAAAAATGGTCATAAGTCCTTTTTTCAGTGCCATTGTAACTTTGAATGGTCACTCCACACAAGCAAAGTACCAGCAAAGAGGGGAAAAAACTCCAGAGAAGTTCCTGAGACAGAAGTCTAGTCCTGCCAAGAATGTAATAGGGATAACGGAGAGGCAGTTTCTGTAAGCAACCCCAGAATGTTTCCTTCCTGCCTTCCTTACAGGATTAGGCCAGTAATTTCTTCTAACAACGGTTCTCCAACTGCTTAGAATGTTAACCTGTTCTAGCGAATAGGTGTGAACTGGTAGAATCCACCCCTGGTTTTGTTCAACAAATAGGGCAATAATTTGGATGGGAACAAATGTTTTTTTCATCAATACTTTTCAAATATCCAGTTTCTAAATCTAGTTGAGCAACTAGGCATCTTCCAGATGTATTAGAAATTTCCATCACCCACAGCCTCATGCCATTATTGGCTAACAATACTGAGATATAGATAGCCCTATGGGGGAAACTAATATTTCAAAGGTGAGCATATGGAAGAATAAATACCAGTACTTGGACTCGGATTTTCTATAAACTAAAAATACATATTCCACTTCAAATGACAATTAAAATAGATATTGCAAATATTTGCTGAGACAAACTATCACCCAGAAGGTAAATTCTTTTGACTTTAGCATAAACAAATTTGAATGCCATGATTTTCGTAATGTAAACCAATTTGAAGAGTTTATCTTTAAAAACACTACTAATGATTTGAAGAACTAAATATGCTAATGGCACACTCTTATTTTCAGTCTTCTGCATTGTCACTGTTATGTATGCAGGTTTGAATGTCATTGGTTTAGTTTGAACTGTTCTTGTAAAATGTCAGAAATGATTGGTTTAAAAAGTGCGGAAACCCTGCACTCTGATTGGCTGGCAACTGCGGCTGCTGGCTATAAGTAGCAGCCAGCCCCAGCCAAATTGGGTCTGTTATGAGCTGTAGTCACTAATAAACTCTTCACTGAAGCACTCCAAGTCTGACTCTTCATGCAAACTTAACACTGGCGACGAAGGTGGGTCCTTCCTGAAGAGAGACGACAACGGAACAAGCTGAAGAGATGGCTGCGCTGAACACCCCCCAGCCCGTTCGATCCGACGGCAGAAGACTGGGACTCGTATGCGGATCGTTCCAAATGTATTTGGAGGGAAACGATCTCGCCGACATTTCCAGAAGCGGAAGAGGAGTCTTCTTACGCACTCGGTCCAGCAGTTTTCAAGATGGCGAAGGCATTGGCGGGAGCTGCAGACATGAAGGTAATGGAATGGCCTGATTTAGAAAAGCTTTAAGAGCCCATTACGCCACAAGTATCGTGCCTCATTAAGAGACACAAGTTTTACCGTCGGATCAAGGGAAAGCGAAAATGTTAATGACTTCGTGGCAAGTTTAAGAGACATTGGGGTGCATGTGAGTTTAACAACTTGGAAGAGGCCATGTGCGATCGATTTGTTCTAGGCCTCAAAGACAAGGTGCTTCAGAGCAAATTATTATTAAAACCTAAGATCACGTTGAAGGAAGCCATAGAAGAGCCTCCTCAGCAGAAGCCACCAAGTCCTCAGCAGCAGCCATGAAGAAAATTAACAAGGCCTCAAGCCATCCTGATGTGGAAAAGTCCACAACAACTCATTGCGAGCAAATAGATTCTGATTCAGACTGTAGTGAGGTGGAGGAAGGAATTTATAGACTCAGAATGGAGAGGAAAAGAAAGACCTGGGAAGAAAGAGGCAAGATTTTTACTGCAGAGGTTGTGGGGGAAGCCACCCCCGCACTGAATGCAAGTTTCTTGATACCATCTGCCTCCGTTGTGAAAAAAGAGGTCACCTAGCAGAGTCTGCAAATCATCCAGAACTCCACCACACAGAAGAAAGTTTCCTGACAAAGAATTCAAGCCTAACAACTTCAGTGAGAAAATGGGGCACAACACAGAAGCAAATGGGAAGAATGAAACTCATCAAACAGTCACCATTGGTCATTCTTCACCTTAAGAAGCAGAAAAGTACATGTGAAGGTACTAATTGAAGGAAGGCCTTGCCAAATGGAAGTGGACTCAGGCTCCTATTTATCTATGGTGTCATGGGACACTATTCACAGACTACTTCCCAACATTCAGAAGAAACATTTCCAGAAGCAAGCACTGACTCTTAAAGACTACCAAGGGAACAAGATTCCAGTAGTTGGAACAAGAGAATTCAACGTGAAGTTCAAAGGCCACACCAAACGTTTGCCCCTGACCATCGTGGACAAGGATCGCCCAAGCTTGCTGGGACTTGAGTGGTTCAATCCACTAGGCATCGAGGTGACTGGCATCAATCACGTGAGCAACACTGAATGGGAGGAGGCCTTGAAGTCTGAGTTTCCAGAGGTCTTCAGTGACAGATTGGGCAGTATATGGGGACCCCTATCACTTTCAACCTAGATCCCAAGGTGCCTCCAATTCGTTTAAAGCCCAGAAGGGTCCCATTTGCCTTAAAGGAAAAAAATGATGCACAATTAGATAAACTAATAGCTCAAGGAGTTTTAGAGCCCACTGACCACTCCAGATGGGAGACACCATAGTCACACCAGTCAAGACTGATGGGTCAGTAAGAATCTGTGGGGACTATAAGGGGACATTGAACCATGCGCTTCAACAGAGCGCATATCCAGTTCCAGTGGTGCATCATTTATTACATTCACTTGGCAGGGGTACAGTCTTTGCCAAATGGATCTGGCCCAGGCATATCAACAACTAACAGTTGATGATGCCACTGCAGAGGCCCAAACCATTGTGACTCATAGAGGTGCCTTCAAATGTAAAAGGTTACAGTTTGGAGTAATGTGGCACCAGGCATCTTCAAAGCCTTATGGAAAGGATGGACTGCCAGGGTAGTGCCTTACTTTGATGATGTGTTAATCTCTGCTGAAAATGACACTCAATTACAAGAGAGACTCAGAGAAGTCCTTACCAGATTCAAGAAAGCGGGTTAAAAGTCAAGGAAGAAAAATGCACTCTTAGAACTGACAAGGTTGAGTTCTTGGGCTACATGATTGACAAGCATGGCATCCACCCTACAGATGCCAAGGTTAAAGCAATCAAAGAAGCCCCTAGACCAAAATGCAAAACAGATTTGCAAGCCTTCCTTGGACTTATTAACTTTTATCACATGTTCCTACCTCAGAAGGCAACCATTGCAGAACCATTACACAGATTACTGGACAAAAATCTGTTTGGGTCTGGGGCAGGAAGGAACAATCAGCATTTAACAATATTAAAAGACTAATCACGTCTGATGCTGTACTGATACAGTTCTCTGAGAATTTGCCTGTTGTACTGACTTGTGATGCATCCCCTTTTGGAGTGGGGGGTTTGAGCCACAGGCTTCCCAGCGGGAGGAAGCCCCTATTGCATTTACTCTCGCACCTTGACCAAAGCAGAGAGGAATTACAGCCAATTGGACAAGGAAGCATTGGCAATTGTTGCAGCTGTCAAGAAATTCCATGAGTATCTGTATGGGAGAACATTTACCATTGTCACAGATCACAAACCTTTGTTAGGCATTGTGGCAGGAGACAAACCTACACCCACTATCCTGTCACCAAGAATGCTGAGGTGGACTGAATTTCTTGCTGCTTATTCATACACTCATCCACAAGCCTGGCAAGGACATTGGCCATGCTGATGCCTTGAGTCGCTGCCCACTTCCTTCACACTGAGGACTTTGAACCTGAGGCACACACCTTTTCCTAGAAACTGTTGCCAGCTTCCAGTACACGCTGCTGAAATTGCCAGAGAGACTGCCAAAGACACTTTTTGGCTCCTGTTATAGGCTGGATTAAGAAAGGTTGGCCTTTCAAGATCTACCTCACCTTGCCCAACCTTTTAAATCCAGGCAAACTGAATTATCTGTATTAAGAGGATGTATTTTGTGGGGTAACAGGGTGGTTATTCCTGCAAAACTGCAAAAGAGGTTTTGGAAATGTTACATGAGGGTCATCCTGGTATTGTAAGGATGAAGGGATTGGCCAGGAGTTATGTATGGTGGCCAGGTATTGACAAAATGGTTGAAAACTGGGTTGCATCTTGTCCCAACTGTCAGGTAGTCAGGCCTGCCCACCTCTCGCCCCCACACAGGAATGGGAATGTCCTAGGGGCCCATGTCTAGGATTCACATTGATTTCGCTGGCCCTACCAGAGGGCACACCTTCCTTATTATAGTAGATGCATATTCCAAATGGCTAGAGGTAATCCCTATGGCATCCACCACAACTGATGCTGTCATCAAGCAGCTTAAAAGCTTTTGTAAACCACGGGTTACCTGATGTTCTTGTCTCTGACAATGGCCCTCAATTTACATCCAACCTTTTGAATCCTATTAGCACAACAGGGTATCAGACATGCCCTGACTGCCCCTGGGCATCCTTGTAACGGCCGGGCTGAACGCATGGTACGCGTTTTACCAAGGAAAAGCTTCAGCAATTGGGTCCTGGGGACATCACTGAGAAAGTTGAAAAACTTCTTAGTGTTCAGCACATCACTCCTAACCTCATCAACTAACCTTATCCCCAGCAGAGTTGTTGATGGGTAGGAAACTTAGGTCTTCCCTTGACCGCCTTCATCCCACTTATGCACCCAATGCACCACTTGATTCCACTAGCAAAGTTCGCACGTTCAGTGTGGGTGATTCTTTTATGCTAAGAACCTTATGGGTGAACCTTCATGGATTCCTGCTGAAATAACTCAAATCACAGGCCCTCGTTCTTACAGGGTACAAACAGAGGATGGAGTCCTCTGGAGCAGGCACATTGATCAGCTTAGATCCAGATTACCTCAGGAACATCGCAATTGTTCCTCTCTAGTTCCCATACCTAATGCCTTTTCTAGGGGGAGGGGAGGAGCAAGAGGATAATCAGCAAGCAAGAATCAACCCCATGTGTAATGAGCCATTACGACAGGAACCATCCCCAAACCTGTCACAATGCCAAAATCCATCCTTACAGTGGAAGATTGCACATCACTACCTGACTTGGGTGCTGACATTGGGTTGGAGATGGGTTGGGAGGAGAGACCAGATTGTAACAATCAAACAGGGTCTTCTTCCACTGGAAGCCCTAGTAGGAAATGTCAACAGACACATTTCCTCTCTCACTGGGTGAGAACATTAAAACTTCTGAACCACGAAGGTCTCAACGTACACGTAAGAGCCCCACCTATTTAAAAGAATACATTAGATAGGTTGGGGTTTGAGTATGGACTGAACTAGTGGGGGGGGTGTTATGTATGCAGGTTTGAATGTCATTGGTTTAGTTTGAACTGTTCTTGTAAAATGTCAGAAATGATTGGTTTAAAAAGTGCTTGGAAAACCCTGCACTCTGATTGGCTGGCAACTGCGGCTGCTGGCTATAAGTAGCAGCCGCAGCCCAGCCAAATGGGTCTGTTTGAGCTGTAGTCACTAATAAACTCTTCACTGAAGCACTCCTCACATCTGACTCTTCATGCAAACTTAACGTCACTGTTGTAGATATTGTTAATGCTGTTTAAATTTAAATGTGACTACATATTTATATCAGTCAATGAAATTGATAATTG